>OY987243.1:15325101-15394277 GCA_963920765.1 Ulota crispa
AAAACATGAAAATTTCAGAAGTCCCAAAATCAAAGATTTCTCCCAAACTAATGAATATTGCATTCTAGCTTTGTGTACAAATATCAAAAATACCCTTAGCTTTTGTAAGAACATCAATTATATCCATGGTTGTCTTTGAGGATGTCATTAACACCATTTGTTTTTTTTGGAAGAATATAAAAAATACCCCTTCATTAATTTGAAATATCAAATATGCCCTTGAGTTATTTGAAATTTTAAAAGCCGCTTTGGTTTATGTAAGAATTTAAATCTTATAAACTAGACTATACTCTAATTTAACTTTGTAAACATCACAAATACCCCTAATTTCTTTGTGATTTTTTATTGAAATTTTTTTGCAAGTAATGAAAAGACAACAAAAATTTCTATGTAATATATGCAATGGCTCTGACTTCAATAATCTTGCATGCAAAAATCCTTTGTATAGCTCAAAGAGCTTGCATTCAACTCTTGTCTAATTTTGCAATTTCCATTTTTTCCTAGTACTTACTAAATTTGGCAATAAAAGGCACAAGAAAACCAAGCGGCTTTTAAAATTTCAAATAACTCAAGGGCATATTTGATATTTCAAATTAATGAAGGGGTATTTTTTATATTCTTCCAAAAAAAACAAATGGTGTTAATGACATCCTCAAAGACAACCATGGATATAATTGATGTTCTTACAAAAGCTAAGGGTATTTTTGATATTTGTACACAAAGCTAGAATGCAATATTCATTAGTTTGGGAGAAATCTTTGATTTTGGGACTTCTGAAATTTTCATGTTTTAGAGTTTTGAGGTAATTTAGATTGAGTTTTATTATAATTTCTTCGAGACCTTACATCAATGATGAAACATCTTGAAGGAGTTATCAAAAAATTCAATTTAGGTCTCCAAAATATTCTCACAAATGCAAAATTTGAGTATCCAAAATCTGTTTTGAGAAAGTGTTTATCCCAAATTAACAAATATTGTGTTCAAGGGTGTTTATATATTTCAAATCTCTGGGGGTTATATTTGATATTTTTGATGAATTGAGGGGCATTTTTGGTATTTTCCCTACATTTTCACTTAGAAAGAAACAATGTTGTGTATTACTTCTCTCTCAAGTGGCCCTTCTTGTATCCAAAGTAACTCGCCTCCAGCTCCAAACAATATGGGACAAACCCCCCCACTCTTCCTTACAAGTGGTTTTCTAAATAAAATGGGCTTAGTATAAACCGTAGGACGTAGGACACCGAACGTAGGACGCGAGATGTAGGACACCGGATGCAAGACACGGGATGCGAGATGTAGGACATGGTCGACCAGCCATGCGACGGGGTCAAACCCGGGCCTTGCCCAGCTCCGCGCGCCACATCGGCTTGGGCAACTTTCAAGGGCAACATTTAACATCCTGCCCTGTAGCCCCCCTCATTTCATGTTGCTTAACTAAGGTAGGACCACCCATTCTAATCATTTAACCCTTAAACGTCAAGGCGGATGTTTAGCCCCCCTCATTTCATGTTGCTTAACTAAGGTAGGACCACCCATTCTGATCATTTAACCCTTAAACGTCAAGGCGGATGTTTAGCCCCCCTCATTTCATGTTGCTTAACTAAGGTAGGACCACCCATTCTGATCATTTAACCCTTAAACGTCAAGGCGGATGTTTAGCCCCCCTCATTTCATGTTGCTTAACTAAGGTAGGACCACCCATTCTGATCATTTAACCCTTAAATGTCGAGGCGGATGTTTTGCATTTGCTTGGAATTCACTGGGGCCGTGTATCTATGGTCACCTTAACGTTTGAGGGTTAAGCTTGTGCAAGACAACATGTTCAAACAACAATGCAGTGCAAATTTTTCTTTGGTGGCTTCATACAAAATATTGCGACACAAATTTTTTTGGAGTTTTTCATGCAAAATTGAGTTGTATACAAAATTTGGAGTGCATAAAGTTCCCTAGACTCTCCTAATCTCAATCATAACCAAACTACTTCTTACTCATTACAACAGAACTCCTCTAAACTGATATGGTTCGGATCCCAAGAATTAGATTAGTTTAAGTAAGTTATTAGTTAATTACCTTAAGGTTAGTGCTGGGATACCACCAAGGAGTATTACTACTATTGAATTGATTGCTTTGGTTTATGAGTGACGTATGGTTTAATATTGAGATTTGTGTTATACATTAGTTTACAAAGCATATTAGCTTATATGATATTAGCTTACATGAGTTCTACTGTACTTCCTACTTTATTTTTAGACGCATGTCATAACCTCATTAATCTTAATCATGAAAAGGAAAAAAATATACATTCCAATTTTCCAAGGCTTAGAAATAGGCTGGTTGAAAATAGCATACCATACAGGTTGGGAATGGGTGGTCCTACACTCCTACCTTATGATACTGCTGAGTGCTGAGTGCTGACAGTCGTGGAATCGTGGCTATGGTGACTGCATTGCTCATGGCAAATGCGAAAAACCGGAAACCCTATACCATGGACGCTGACAAGAATGCTGACAAGAATGTTTAGATGCACGATCGTTGACTGCCGATGAAGGATCAGTCTCCGCATTCATTGCTGCGCCATTTACACTTGACGAAAAGGCTGGTCCCCAATTCCCAGGCCTGCCCATTCTGCAAGTGACTCTGCATGTTCTTCGGTGATCCGGCGGTTGTGCGGCGGTTGCGCTATAGGATCGCCTCCGGCTCATTCGGAGCCTGCTGCTGCTATTGTGCCTACAATCGCTAGAATTCCATCTTTTGCTTTATTTGCTACCTGGCCGTAGACTGAGTACGGTTATTTGCTAAGAAAAGACAATGCGTTGCTAGATTTTAACGCGCCATGCCGAATCTGGAAGTTGTACTTCGTCGTAACTTTGACAACAGAACATGGATGCCTTGCTTTTGTCAAGTTTCTGCAGCAATGGGAGCTCAAGAGGGCGAATTGTTGTGGAAGTCGAAGTGTTCTTGTAGATACAGTTAGTATGAATGTGTAAATCTTTCTCCGAGCTTGGCTCGACGGAAGGATTCGGTCGGATGTAATGGCGAAGCTTCATGTTGGCAAATCGGCAGCGCAAGCAGGAGCGGGGAAGACGAGATTTATGTCGTGGATTTGTGTGTGGGCGACGATAGTGTCCGGGACGTTGCTTTGTCATACCATGACGTTG
Organism: Ulota crispa; assembly: GCA_963920765.1. Taxonomy (NCBI): domain Eukaryota; kingdom Viridiplantae; phylum Streptophyta; class Bryopsida; order Orthotrichales; family Orthotrichaceae; genus Ulota; species Ulota crispa. The sequence continues at coordinate 15,328,260 of OY987243.1, forward strand.
ATGCTAGTTCCGGGGACGCTGGAGGGCTTGACTGGTGCATTAGCAACGGCAGGCAAGCTCTCAGTCGGTTGTGGAAGGGAAGACGATGTGGTGTGGTCAGGGGATTTGCGGCAGATTGAATTTGCGTGGAACCGGTTGTGTTTCGGCCCGCCGCCGGCGAGGTTGAAGATGGCGCTCTTTGTGAAGACGTGGCCGATAGGAGGCACGCCAGGGGGACTAGAACGGCACGCCATGACGCTGCATCAAGTGTTGGCGGAGCGCGGGCACGAGGTGCACGTCATCACGGTGGACGTCTCGTCGGAGCGAAGAGTCGGTGAAGTGATGGACAACAATCTCCACATCCACTTCGTGCAGGGGAATGCCGCCTGGAAGTACGACCATGAGACCGCATTCAATGCGTTTTTAGAGCTCAACACGACTATTCCGTTCGACATTGTGCATTCAGAGAGCGTGGCGCTGATGCACCACCGCGCGCGCGGGATCGAGAACGTGGTGGCGACGTGGCACGGGATTGCATTCGAAGCTGTGCACACCGACATTGTGGCGGACCTTGTGTTTCGCAAGGCAGGGGAGGAGCGGACGCCGGAACGACTGCAGAGTATGACCGGGCGCCTGACGCGCGTCTCCGACGAGATTAGGTTTTTTGAAGAGTACCGTCACCACATTGCCATTAGCGATTACGTCGGCGACGTTCTGCGCACAATTTATGAGCTTCCCGTGGAGAATGTGAACGTGATTTACAACGGCGTGGACGATACCAAGTTCCGCCCGGACGCGGCCATCGGTGCTTCGTTTCGGGCGAAGCATGGCGTGCCCATGAACGCGAGCCTGGTGCTCGGTGCCGCGGGTCGTCTCGTTCAAGACAAGGGCCACCCGGTGCTGTTCGAGGCCTTCTCGAAGATTCTGGAGACTCGTAAAGACGTCTACCTCCTCGTTGCCGGTGCAGGCCCATGGGGCACCCGCTATAAGGAACTCGCACCGAACGCTATCATGATCGGTGCCCTGGCTCCTGAGGAGCTTGCTGAGTTTTACAACGCCATTGACATTTTTGTGAACCCTACGTTGCGGTCACAGGGGTTGGACCTTACCCTTCTTGAGGCTATGCAATGTGCAAAGCCGCTACTTGCCACTAGATTCTCCAGCATCACGAGGAGCGTCATTGTTGATACAGCCTTGGGTTACACATTCTCCCCGAATGTTGAAGCTCTCGTTGCTGCTCTTGAAACAGTCATCAGTGATGGCAAAGCAGTGCTGCTCACGAAAGGGGCGGCGTGTAAAACGTATGCAGCATCTCTCTTCACCGCCACCAAGATGGGCTCGGCTTATGAGCGCCTCTTTTTGTGCATCAAGGACGATCGTTACTGTCATTACCCTTTGCCTAGCGATCAGTGCCAGCCTATGAAGTTCCACTTCCAGCACTGATCATGCTTGCTTCGAATGACAATTTACAGCTTTCTAGGGTTTAGGGTTTAGGGTTTTTGGGAGTTATTTGATTTACATTCATGGGAACTGGTTTTTTTAACCTGCCCCGATTTACAGGGTGGAAATCTTCTTCAGAAGGATTCTACTAGCTTCTGGTTAGAGTAGCCATTGATTTTGTCACGTTCTTCGCAACATTGCGCCTCCTTGCAGGGTTTTGATGACGATCTGAAGTACGCAACATGAAGCTGCGAAGCTCACTAGAAACGAAGCCATGAACTGTTATCTCTGAAGCAATGCGGGTACAGTTTTTGGAACTACTACCCCTATAGAATTTAGGTGCATGTCTAGCTAGAATTATTGCTGATTCATTCTTTACACTGTAAAAGTAACGAGATTGTTACGAGCTGTAATTGTAAAAATCGATATTATTCGAATGTTACAGATTCAAGTTGCAACCTTAATTGCAGAAACCTATTTTGAACGTGTCTCTGCTTGAGTTATGATACTTACCACTGTGATAGTTCCCTTTGTTCCTAGTTTGCAACTGATTATTTTTCAGTTTGTGGCAGAATGAAGCTACATTTACTTTTTCCATTTCTCCAACTACAGTAGAAGGGTTGAAGGAGTGATCGTCGATGGAATGGTATAGCAAAAGTTTGTAATTGCCAACTGCTATTTGGACTGGATATCTTAAAACTTTCGTGATCTGCTCTGAGTTTCTTGGGAGTGTAAGGTTGGGACATCTGAAACGGCCACTAGTCCGCAATTATCACCCTAAAATCTTATATAGTGTATACATATTGATGTAAACATTACAATATTTGCATACCCTGTTCAAGCATTGCAATCTGTGGTGTGTTGGAATCTATTCTTCATTTGCGGAATACATGTAAAGTTTGAGAAGTCTGATAATCAGAACCACGCTCAACGACTTTCCCAGGGTACCCCCAGCTACCCTGGAAAGGAGATCTTAAACATCCTGCAATTCTCCTTGATAACTCTGGAGGCAAGATCACAGGAAACCTGGTGCTTTGGTTTCTGTACTCATTGTAAAAGCCCCTTAGGCGTGCAGGGCAACACCAAGAGCATCCGCACGGTAACCCTGTATGCAGGCCCGCGATGGCAGGTGGGAGGCCCGGGATGTGTGGACAACCCCACAACCCCTTATTTGGTAAATATGGAGTATGCGCTTATTTATGGAATTTTATTTCAAATCAACTTCTTCATGGGAGAGAAAAAGATTTAGAAGTTATTGTAGCAAATGATGAGAAGCTTAATATGAGAAGAGGGCATTGTAGTATTATGGAAAAAAAGATCGATGGCACATTACATTAGCTTGAAAATATGGAAGTTAACATTCTACAAATAGTTGTGTAATTCCATATCTACCTAATATCCCGTTTCATGGTAGGGACGGCAATTGCAAACTCAAGGAGTGGATTTTTCAAAAAACTTGTCCAGGACTTCATCTTGGAATGTCAGGTCATTCTTGGGGAGGTAACATACCGCATTTTAGAAATAGTGTGCGGCAGAATATAGATAGTCTTTTATTCTTTTTGGGTAAAATTTATAAAAAGCTTAAAAATAAGATAGAGGCCATTAAATGCCAAAAATCATTTATAAGTAACTTAGGTAGCCTTCAAATGTGGGTCATTAGTATTTTGTACATATAATTTAGTTTGTCATATATTGGATCCTCTAGATTAAATTTACTATAGCATACATGTGTGTATAATTAGGTGCACAACTGGGTCAAATGTTTTTTTTTGGCAGTTAAATGCCCAATTTCTTCAAATTAAAATGGGTAGCTTCAAAATTTTAGGAAGAAAAAAAGGGTTGTGTACTTTGTCTAATTTTTCTCCTTTCAATTTGTTTTTCAATTCTAGGTTTTTTTCTTTATAAAGAATATAGCCTAGAATAAATTGCATTGAAATAGAAAGTATAAGTAATGATAGAGTTCCATCAAATAAGCCATTTTGCCAATTATAAGTAATTATAAGGATCTTTTAATTCTTGCCTATGAGATAAATAGCCCCCCCCAATAAAAAACCCCTTGTCGCACAGGGTACTCAAAATATACATAGAGTGACCTCCCCAAAAGGTCATTTTTGAATGTGCCCACAATTTGCAATTATTTTTGGGAATTGATATATGTACACCTGGGGTTTGATATATGCACAAAAAGGGGGGTAAATTTTAGACATTTACCATCAACAAACTAAATTTGGAAAATTTGAACTCAGATTTGGATTTAGAGACCTTGATTTGAGTCTAGAACCACAAAGGAAGTTACAATTAAACAACGTCCAAAGAAAAAGCTTAGACTTTTTTTTATAAGCAAGGATAAAAGTAATAACTTTCTCCCTTGCTAAGCTTTTTCACTAGGCGTTGTTCAATAGTAACCTCCTTTATGATTCTATGCTAATTTAAGATCTCTAAATCCAAATTTTCCAAATACAACTTGTTGATGGTGTAAGTATTTAAATTCACCCCCCCCTGCCCGTGTGCATATATCAAACCCCCGGGCGTGCATATATGATCAATTCCCTTCTATTTTTTTTAATTGTTTTGGCTACTGTGTATTTTTAGTAAATTAGAAAAAGCTTCAAATATGCTTGAACTTCCAAATGGAGCAAAGGGATCAATGTAAGAATCAAGGCCGAGGTGTCATTTCCTTATTTCTGGCCTTAGCTAGAGCCGTGTTGGCCTGTTGGGGACACAATGTGGACCAAATGTGGACAACATAACACTGTATACCATGTCTTATCCCTCCCCTCAGGTGGAGGGATATCCCCACGATACATGGGGGGAGTTCAATTATAGATCTAGATTGGAGCGCTCGCAAATGCCATTCACTAGGGGCTCCTCATATTGGGGGAGCAAATGGAACCCCCAATGAAGGTTAACAATGTTATGAATCGGGCCAAGTGGCCAACCACTTGGGCTTGGTGCTGTTTCTGAGCTTGCTCATACCCTTTGCTGGTCCTCATGCCTAATAACCGTGCAGATTCTCGAAGGGGTGCTTCACACAATGTCCTATGTCCATCTCTACAAGTTTGGAACCAAGACAGGCAAGATTGGCTTACCGCTAAGCAGATTATGGAGAAATTTCCCAGACGAGGTCCAAAAACCACAACAAAAGTAAAAGAGAAGAGAATCAAAGCTATCACACATATTCCATGGGACTTACGGGCAAGGGATACGGTGTGGTCGAGCGGTGACTGGCTGTATGACAAGAGTGATGGAAGCTTCTAACGCGCTATTCATTAAAATGGGAAAACGATGGGTACCATTTTGTACCTCACCTTAATCCGAAATAGCCACCTTAAATCAGATTTGAAGGTATCAAATTCAGTTTGAACCACTAAGATTTTTTCCCTCACAAGTTTCTTCTTTCAGGTGAAGAGACATGTATCAAAAAAAATGCTAGAGCTCAGATTAAGGTGACCTTAATCCTTCAAGATTCCCAAAATGTACTCTTTTTCCCGATTTAACAAATAACGCGTTTTCTACTTTGTGGAAGACCCGAGCTCAGCATAATACGTAATCACCTATTTCTCCAGGCTGAATGGGACATCCTTACTATACGAGGATGGAGAGCCTCGGCCTTTCCCAACTCACGCCCTTTGTCATGCAAGGGTGGTCCTGTGGGATTCTAGCAACAACTCGTTCGGAGGATGCAACCCTAAAGCAAAACCAGACATGGGAAGTCGCGTCTGGGCTCTTCCTGGATCAAAGGTGGCAAGTCTAGACTGGGACCCAATCGAATGGACGTGGCGAGAGATGGGAATCATGAAGAGTGCCCCTTTTTTCCAATATACGTCAAGAAGAGGCTATAAGAGCAAACTGAGGGAGATAGCTGAAACTCCAACTGGAGTTTACTGGTTGAAACTTCAGCTCTACTCAGACAGCCAGATAAAGGACTTTCACTCTTTTTTGTGGCACCCTTGCCAACCAAGAAAATCAGCGACCTTTATTTGGCAAGCACTCAATAGAGGCCTTCTTACAGGAGAATCATTACGGTGGTGCCCAACAGCAGATCTGGCATGCTCTTTTTGCATTATGAACCTTGAGATCACATAGCATATGCTATGGAGTTGCCATTTTTCCCAAGAGATATGGAGACGATATAACCAGATGGCGAGCAAAGGGAGTGCTATTGAAATTAGCAACTTTGAGATGGCCCTGCTAGGCCAATTTGAGGTAAAAAGCACTGATAAATCTTCCAAATACATCTGTGAGCTTCAGCCATGGGATTTATTACGTACTTTTATTTTATGGTTTATATGGGCGCATAGATGTGCTAAAAGATATTTAGACGAAGACTTTAGTGGTGAGAGTATTTTAGCTTTTGCATGGTCTGCCACCTTACATGCGGGTATTGCAATTTGGAAGGCATTCCATGAAAGAAGTTAAAAACACAGAAATGCTCTTGGAACTAGAAACACTCTTTGATGGGGAATGGTCTCCTCATTTTTGTAATCATGGTGCAGGCATGTTCCATTTCACAACCCCACCTCTTTTCACACACTTTTACTTCTAATTAAACCACCTCTGGCGGGTCAAGGAACATGACTCTTGCAAGCCTTTCTAAGGCCTTCCATCATTACAAGTCCGACCACAATGCAAGATTCCAAATCCAAGCAAAAAATATTAAAATTAGTCATATTAAGTATATTGTTTGCAAAAATATTGGTGGAACTTGAGCTAAAATTCAAGTTGAGAAAAATGGTTGACCTAGACCTTGAGTGAGGTGTCACCTTCTTGGCGCCAAGACTTCCAAAAAGTGTTGGCATGTGAGAAAAATGCAATGAATTGGAATGTAGGGGTTTGGACATAGTGTGAAGGGTCAAGTCCCAACATACATTTTTGCACCAATCATATTTTCAAACTTTAGTAGAAAGTGGAATGTGGGTCATTGTATGAAGCACCTGAAATCTCTTGCTAGAATTAATGGCTTTTGCCCCTTGTTTGTGCAACTAGGATAAAAAACTTGACTATTTGACAAATGAGGGTAGAAGCAAGAAACTGCATTGGTCAGTTTTATCTCCTAGGATTTCTAAACTAAATCAAGGTTTTTGAATTCAAAACTAAGTTCAAAAATTCCAAGTTCAATCACTTGATGGCAAATTTCTAAACTCTTACATATTTTGGCATGCATAAAAGGAGAACCTTTTCACATTGGCCTTACAAATAAGGTACTAAAGCCATTCAGACCAACATAAGGTTTAGTGTTTTCCTAGCGTACATGGGATCATGTCTTTAGACTTGCCATTGGTGGTTTAATTTCATAAATTGTGAAATACATAGGAGGACAAAATGCTACTACTCAATGTATTTGTAATTTGAGCAATTTTTTTTTCTTTAATTGAAATATGCAGCGGTCTTAAGGTTTTAGGGTAGTTGACAACTACTCACTTTCATGAGCACCACCACCTAGTTCAAGTCAACTCTGCAATTTATTTTTTTTGGTTTGGTTTAGAAGCTGTTTGCACTTTGCACTGCATCTCACATTGCACATCCTACAAAAACCCCAATTTGATTGTTGAGAGCCAAAAATTGGGACTTGGCAGTTCACATTGTCTTGTTTCTTGGTTTGTTGCACTGTCTATGACAATATTTTTTGAAAATTTGGCCTAAAGTAAGTGGGACTTTAATCAAGTTTGGATAAGCCATTTTGCATGACCCAACTTTCAACCCAAGTTCTACTAATTGTTTTGCATAAAATATTCTTAATTCTCTTTAGTATTCTTTTCCCCCTTGATAACACAAACAAACCTAGAATCTTGTGTTGAAGTGAGACTTGCACAAACGGGACCTAGGATGTAGTTTTAATTGTTCCTTAGAAGTCAATCACTTGTTTACCATGGTCACCTAACTTGCTAATTATACTATAGGTTGAGAGCGGATTCAACATGACTTTGTCAAATTGATTATTTTCTAAGAAAAAATCAATTTGGCACCAGATTTTGTAATTAAACAAGATTAGGCACTTTCAAAAAAAGCTGTTATTATTTGGCATTCCACCAATAATTTTTAGTAGAATTAAGCCTTTTTCTAAGCATCTTCTACTTTCTAAAATTAACCTTTGATATAAAATTTGCATTACATTGAGCCCTCTTTGGAATCAACCTTGACCTTCCATTGTTAGTTAAGCTTAATGACTTTTATAATATTGGCATTTCAATTTTTTGATTTGTTTGACATTGGGCGCTTTTGGAGAATAATTTATAGAATAATTAGGCAAAATTTTGGGGACTTATTTTGTGCCAAATCTGCTCTCAACCTACAGTATGCAATTATAAGTCTCTTTGAGGCAAATGCAAGCCCTCATTTTTTTACAAACTTTTCTAATTGTATAAAAGAAATCGTTGTTGAAGTTGGAATTATCAATTCACCAATTATTGTTGACTCTAAAGACTAAAGAGAACTTACAGATAATTCCAAGTATGAAATGTGTTATTTTTCTTCAAACTTTGGAGGAGTTGGCTCAAATTTTTGCTACTAGGGTGGATGCTCTTCTACCTACCTAGAGTGGGCTACTTTGTTTCAAGTGTATTCTTAACCCCTAAAGGACCAACTGTCCCCTTGGGAGACAAATGGAATTTAGGCATGTACCTATAGCTAGTTTACTTTGTGCAATTTTTTGAAAATTTTATAGATGATGGGGAATTCAAAGATTTACATGGGCATCTAATTTTTGAGTGAAAGCACACTATAGTTGTCCAAAATTGTAGTCACGGCACAATTTTTGCACAAATCGAAAGTTTGGAGTCTTTTTTCTTATAGTCTTTTTGACTTTAAAATAAAATAAAACATAAAATAGAGTCTTGCATCTTGCATACATTGATAATTGGTAACAAAAAGTGATTTTTGTCTATTAATTTAATGTACAAAGTACAAACATTAAAATATTTGTACTATCACAGATTCAGCTTTAGCGTTGTTGTACTTTTTTTTGCCTAGTTTAGTGTTTGATTTTCACAATTCAAAAAGCTAAATCCAATGCTCTTATGTTTAAGTACTTAGACTAGGCATTTAATGAATGTTTTAGGGACTACATAAGGAAATATCCTAGCACATGTGTGATTTTAGTATGAAGGCCAATTATTGACCTTAAATTGTTTTTTTAAGTTTTTTTTGGGATTGTCTGATAGAAAGCATTGTGGTTGAGATGGGCCACCATTGCATTTTGGTTAAAAGTGACATTTTGGCTCCATTTAGTATCAAAATGTGTAAATTTTGTACCAAATATGTACATTTTGTACCAATTTTTGGACCTTTGGGGGGGTGACCATAGTGTGCTTTCACCCTTTTCTTCATTCTGACGTTTATTGAAGAAGTTAAAAATGAATATTTGGAAAACGGGCAAGATTGGGCAGCCCAAAAACTTCTTTAAAAATTGCATTTAAAAAAAATCAAAATATGAAATAGGTTCTCTAGACTTACATATATATATATATATATATATATATATATATATATATATATGTAAGTCTAGAGAACCTATTTCATATTTTGATTTTTTTTAAATGCAATTTTTAAAGAAGTTTTTGGGCTACCCGATCTTGCCTGTTTTCCAAAAATTCATTTTTAACTTCTTCAATAAACGTCAAAATGAAGAAAAAATTAAACGCCCACCTAAATCTTTGAATTCCCCATCATCTATAAAATTCTCAAAAAATTATGCAAAATAGTTTAACCATAAGTACATGCCCAAAATTTGATTTGTCCCCAAAAAGGAGGCTTGGTCCTTTAGGGGTTAACATTCATGAAGGAAGTATTATTTATTTTTGAGAAGAGTCTTCATTGTGCAAAAAGATCCCTTGCTGTGCTTGCAATGATATTTCTTAAGCTCCTACAATTCTTTATCATTTTCCTCTACGAATCTACAGGCTGGTATGCCTGAAAAAAGATGCATACGAACTGCAGATTTTATCCTTCAAATTAGGGATATAAGATGCTGAAAATTAAAGTTTGAATTGGCTTCCTGCTCCTCCACGTCTTTATGGCATCCTTCATTTCAAAATAGGTGAACAACTGACAATTTTATTAGCCTCCAATTTTGTGCTCTATATAAAATCTTAGTTGCAACAAAATCATAAACAATCTAAAATTGGAGAAAATAGGATTGCATAGATGTTTTCAAGACAATAGAATTACCCTAAATATAATCATAATTTATTCCAATAGTTGGGAGGAAACCTCATTAAACTTTTGTTTTGTTGATATATGCATTGAAACATAAGAAGCAAAATTAACTAAACTTTATTTACATAACGGTTGGTCAAATCTCGAAAAGGGTTTATTTTTGTAATTTGGTTGCCAAAATTTTGTTTAGAAACCTTCTCACCATTGAGAAGTTTAGTGCATACAAGTAGGATTTTAAATTTGAGCACTTCTTTTTGCCAAAATCTTACTTCATTTTGCTTTTGCTATCTCAACACTAAAAAAATGAGTGGAAAGATGGATAACATCTCCAAAATCCCTCTCAAAGACACTTTTGGAGCGCCAAATTTGGATGAGAATTATTAATATTAAGTGGGTTTTTGGATGAATGTGCATGCACAAATGCTTCCGTTTATTTTTCCCTACCTTGTGCATGCATTTATACATCTAGTGCGTGGAGCTTGACCAATGAAGAAATAAAAAGAATCTTGGATACAAGTACAAAAGTCAAGGTACAAAAGATGAAACTTCATTAGAAAAAATATGAGCCCTTCACAAGACCCCTAAGAATCCCTTTCAAGGAGCCTCCTTAATTTTTTTAATTTGTACTTTGGGATAACAAAAATTCCCTACACTCTACTATACCTTTGACTACAATTATGGCTCACATTGGCATGTACAAATTTTATTGGGGGTCACAATTACATGTACATATTATTATGGTCCTTTTTCTCTATATTAAAATCCTCAATCTAGTATTGGTGAGGGTAACATTTAGTTCTCATTGTGTACAATAGTAGGAGAATTTGTGACATAGTACTAGATTGCCATTTTCTATTCATAGTTTTTGTGATGTACAATAGGAAAGGCATACAAGGTAGAGGCACTTCAAACATGCTTTGAATGTACCTAATCTAGGCCAAATAAATGTTAAGAGTGTCAATTTTTAAGGGCCTTGTGGAGGGTTCAATTAATTTCTAAAGTTTGGCCATTCTAGCTTCAAGTCATTTTTCTTCTATATCATTTTCTCCATCATTTCAATAGCTCAGTGGAAGCCCAAATTATTATGTATCAAATAATATTTTTCAAATGGTTCAAAGAGGTTGTGTTTTCTTTTTGCACCAACCCTCTTGTTTCCACCTATTTAAATTCTACACCTTAACCCCTAATGAACCAAACAATGTTTTTTTTTTTTTTTTTTTTTTTTTTTGGCAACATGGCAATTTTGGGTAGGTTAGTACTTATAGAATATTAAATATAGGGAATTGCTAAAGCCACACCCAAAATAGCTAACGCCACACCCCTATAAGCATATATTTTGCAAGTTTAATGCTATTTTTTTTATTCAAGTGGTCCATTGTTCATTTGATCAAGGTATTACCACCTTTTTGAAAGAAAGATATATAAATACAAACTTTTGTTGAACTTTTATTGCACCATTGCTATTTATTGATGTGTTTTTACTTTAATTATTTCACAAGTCCTATATTTTTAGTTTCAAATTCAAGAACCTCCAATTTTTTTGAACATAGCGTTAGAATGATAAGTGAAACAAATCTTTTGATCCAAATTTAAAAATCAACATTAAATTCTCATAGTTCATGCTCAAAGCACACCTTGGCCCCTTGGGGAGTGGCTTTAGCAATTTTGGATGTGGCTTTAGCAATTCCCTAAATATATTTCCACAAAAATTTCAAAGGATGTACGCCCAAGAAGTAGCTTTCCAATGCAACAATATTCAAACTATTTCCATTTGTAAAAAAAATTACAATGGAATATGTATTTTTTTTGCTTGTAGGGTAGCACATTTCTTATACTATAGCTAAAATTTTAGGATCTTGCCCAAAGGTTGAAGAGCTAAGATGTTTCCTTGTCAAACCTTGACCCAACCTCAGTTCATGAAAGCAATTGTTTTACTCACTATCTTTACTTCACCTTAGGTGGATGTGGCCCTATGTTGATCAAGCTTGTCAAAGTCACAATTTTAGGCCAATTTCCAAAAAATAATCCCTTCCTCTAAAGCAAGCTAAAACCTAGACATGTATTGCTCAATTTAAAGATTATAGTCCGCAAAAGCCAAAAATCGTTGAAAATACATCTTTGTAGGAAAAATTTCTTCAAGCTATTTTCCTTTTTAAAATTTTTATTAGTAAATGAGTTTATAAACCCATTTAGCAAAGCTAAATGAGTTTATAAACTTGTATACTAATAAATTTCATTTAGCATTCATTTAGCATCTATTTAGCATCCATTGAGCATCTATTTAGCATCCATTGAGCATCCACCTAGCATCCACTTAGCATCCATTTAGCATCCATTTGGCATCCATTTAGCATCCGTTGAGATTTATATAATTAAAAAATCTATTTATAACTTTTGCACTTTTACATTTGTCCAAATTTCACTTTGGTTAAACTTGTACTCTACTAAGTCTACTCTTTGTTTAAATTTATCTACTTTGGTTAAACTTGCGCTCTACTTTAAAGTAAGACCAAAGTAAAAAAAAATTAAACATAGTATAGAGTAGAAGTTTAACCAAAGTGAAATTTGGACAAAAGTAAAAATAAATGGATGCTACATGGAATTTATTTTTATACAAGTTTGTAAATCCATTGAATGTTAAATCAATGTTAAGTGGATGCTAAATGAATGCTAAATGGATGCCAAATAGATGTTAAAAGGAATTTATTTTTATACAAATTTGTAAACCCATCTAGCTTTGAAAGTGGAACCAAATACCAAAAATGAACAAAAACACTATGACATCAATATGCACATGTGGAGGAAAAACAATTGGAAAATGAACCTAATTATCAATCAGGCTCAAGTGGACCACTATTTGTATGTTGACTACCCTCGTGCAACAAGGGGGTGTTTTTTAGGGGGCTATTTACCTCCTAGGAATAAATAAAAGAGCCCCTATAGATCTATAATTATATAATTTGGCAAAATGACTTATTTTAAAACACTTTATAATTACTTATATGGCCTAGAGGATTCCATATTTTCTAGGCTATTTTCTTTATAAAGAAATAAAAATGAGTTAAGCAAAGGGATAGAAGAAGATTTTGGATAAAAAGTACAAAAACGGCATGTGAATATTTGACGGTTGGACTTTAATATTGTAAAAAAAATTGTTTTTTACGTTTTGTTTTTTTTATTAAATTTTTTTAGTTGGTGTTAGATTTTGCATTTTTTTCATATCTTGTTATTTTAATTCAGACCCAATTATGGCACTTTTGTTTGCACAAAGTTTTGATATTTATTTCACCTTCCTTTTTTTGGTTACACGTCTTTTGGGCTTCAATTGATATTTGATTTTGACACCATATTTTTTGTTGTGATATGAATTATGACACTTTGATTGATTTTAAATTTTGAGTGTTTTTACTTTCTATTAATTTTGTTAATTCACTTTGCTTTGACTTTTCATTCAATACAGCATGGCCCCTCCAACACTTAGCTGCATGTACACATCTATACTAGATATAGTCTTGTGCATAGCATACTTCCAAATCTTGTGCCCCTACATTATTTGTAAAAAAAAAAAAGTGCCTTAGATTTGTAGTGTACATATATTATTTACATTGGATTTAACACTTTGAATGTTCTCTTATTAATTTGTGAGTTTGTTATAAATTTTATCTTAAATGAATAAAATCCTTGTTATATTATGCCGCAAGTTAATTCTAAAATGCGCTAAGTGATCCACTCGGGCAACCAAGCCTCAAACCTATGAAGACATGAAGCAACGAGATGTTGTGGGTGAAGTCATGCCTACATGGTAAGAGACAAACGTTGGTGTTGGTTGGTACACCATGGAATGCACAATATTTGGCGGTATCTCAATGGATATGTTTCTCAATAGGGCTCCAACACAATCATGGTTTAACAATCCACAATGCTTTTGACATTGTGTTAACTTACAAATGTGAAAGATCACAATATCCTAAGGTATTCAAGTAAAAGCTCTAGGTACAATTGAGTAGAATTTTTTACAAAAAATGTCAAACGTTCATTTACATGTGTAGTCCTTAACTAACACAAAATCAATCTACTTCACACTGTATTGCTTATTCACACTAAATTGATGCGGCAGTTGGTTTTGAAAATCTCTAAACGCTCAAATTACTTTGTATTGCCTACAATACATATCATTTAAAGAATGGAAGCTTTTAGAAGACTCCAAGCACTACTTCATCAATTTCCAAAGTGCCTTATTAGTTTCTACATGCACATCATGATCTCTCTCAAATATGATAAACTGTGCTTCTTTCTAAAACACATCTAAATTCTCCTCAATATGTAGCAAGCCATACACCTTACAAGCAAGTTTCACTAAAGTCTGAACTTTTGGATCCTTATTATAATATTGTAGACTTTGCCCACAAGTCTCAAGCTCAACAGCAATTACTTGTTTCAAGATTTCAGTTGCACATACTTTAACCATGGTTCCAACAAAAGGAACAATAGATGCGCTAAATTGCGTGTTTTTTTTCATGAGGGACTGCTTGTCATTCGTCAATGAAGTTACTCTATTATTCAACAAGTCCGCATCCTTCTTCACTTGAGCAATAGTTGATTGTAGATCAAGAATAATCTCTACAATCCATGACATCTATTGTGACGTAGGTGAGGAAAGATTAACCTCAAAAATGTTGACATGTGTCAATCTTTGCCAATAAAAAATAAAGTCAATAATGAAAGTCCATAAGACAAAAAACCCAAGAGACACTAAATTTTTAAAGATAGCTCTAAAATTTTCCAACAAGCTAATAAACAAAGCACTACAATCATTAAATTATTTTAAATGGAAAGATTTCTAGGGATCACTCATTTCAAGATAAATGTTTGATATTTAGTATTTCTAGTTTAAGAAACTTGTGCACTTAAACATGAACAACTTTAGTGCTACAAAATAAGCTACATTACCAAATACAAGCAATGTAATAGAGATGCAAAATGTCTCTGCTCACAATTCACTAAGCCAAACGCACATAAAGAAGCTTGACCTATATTAGAAATCCTTGTATAGTGGCCTACAACTTAACTTTGTTTATTTGTCACCAACTTTATTCATTTGTGAGCTTTTTTCCATTTATCTCAAAAAAGAGATGAAGGACCCATTAAATTAAATGCAAAGTTGATCCGTTACAAAGCCGTTGAATCTTTAGTCTGAAAAGTAAATCTATTGCAGACTTGTCAAATTTTTAGATGTTAAATAGAACCATTGCAATCTATTGAATTTACATATGCAAAGCTGATTGCTCCTTAGAAACACAGTGCAGCTAGCTGCAGAAAAAAAAACAAACGTCACTAAATCATAATGGTAGTAAATCTCAACAATCATATGTTTGCAAACAATTGAAGACAACTTCATTACAAAATTACTTCTGGACTCTTGGTTAAATTATAGCACAATGACTTATAGTGATATCAAACATGCTGAGATATTTGCTTTGCATCGTGCAGGTCATTCAACTCGTCAAGTTGCGCAACAATTTTCCATGGCTCAATCTTCAATGTTTAGTATTCTAAAAGTCTGCGTAGAGCAAGAGTCGCCTCTAAAGCCAAGGAGAGTAGAACGCCGCTTGAAGCTGACAGAACGAGATATGCAAAGGTTGAAGTTGATAGTGTATAGTGACATGATGGCCACATTATTAGACATCACCAACCAACTGCATGTTGTTGTTAGTCATTCAACTATGTGTTTTGCCCTTCATGGATTATGCTTGCAATGGTGTATTGCAGCAAAGAAATGAGTCTTGAATGCCGTGCATCTAGTTAAACAGTTAGCTTTTGCTCATGCTCACAAAGATTGGAGTTTTGAGGAGTGGAAGAAGATTGTTTGGACAGATGAGTCTCCTTTGAAATTGGGAGGAACTTTAGACAAGTTCGCAGTTGGAGGACAGGAGACGTACGCTACAACCCCAATTGCATTGCACCAACCTTCAAATTTGGAAGGTCTTTTGTCATGATATGGAATAGCTAAGTGGCTTTGCAGTTGGCCACAAGTCATCTTTAGTCATAATGCCTCCGGACCGGCGCAATGCTGTTGACTTTGTGGACCTAGTGTATAATGGCTCATTGTTAGATCTTATGGATTGCACATTGGGTGCAATTCTTATGGAGGATGGTGCACCCATCCATTGCAATCTTGTTTCAAGGCAATGGCGCCGGGAAATGCACTTGACGGTCAAGCTAGATTGGCTAATAAACTCTCCAAATTTGAATCCAGTTGAAAATGTCTAGGCAATGATGAAGGACAGCTGTCAAAGACTGAGCATGCATTTGCTCCCAAGGAGTATACTTTTGTGCTATTGCATCAATTGTAGAACAACATTAATCAAGAAAAGTTGGAGAGCTTAGTACGCACAATGCCAAAGCACATTGCAATAGTTATTGCATTATAAGGAAGGATGATGCATTGGTAGAGCACCTCAATCACAAGCTACATAAAATTTCTATTATAAATTTGCCTTTGAGTTGGGTAAACTTGTGCTCTCAAATATACTATGTCTTAGCATGTGATATAGATATTCTTATGCTTGCAATCTAGATATAGGGTATGACGCGCCCTTCATATTCAAATTCTTGTAATCAATGATGGTAATTGCCCATGGCCCCTTCATATTCAAATTCCTCTAATTACTACTAGAAGTTGCCTATGCCATGCACAACATAATTTATAAATTTTTGATTTTTTTTTGGAATGACCAGACAAAGGTATTACTGGTAGCTCATGCTCAATGGTCAATATGGGTTCATTGTCCCAATGTTTGAGGAGAACAAAGATACGTTGTAGGCCCCTGTACTTTTGTGTACAAGTTGATCAGTTAATCAACGAAAAAAGAAAAAGAAAAAACAAAGAGAGCTATTGATTCTCCTACAAATTTTCAATAGTGAAATTCTCATTCTTGCGACTCCGCCATTGGCGTCAATTGGCATAACCATAACTAACAAATACAACTACAAAATTAAGTAATTATGAGAATGTTTAGCAACAAACGGATTTGAGTACTGTCCTACGAGGAAAACTCAATCCTCTAAAAACCAGCCGTTCAAAAAGTAGAAACAATGATCAATAGCTAAACCAGTCTCCTCAAAGCTTAGCAACAAAAAGGTGAATGTGATCTTGAACAAAGGAAAGCATTGATAACAAATGTTTAAAGATCTGTATTCCTAATGCATGTAAGGAAGCTTGGCCTAGATGAAAATTTGTTGCACAATTCAAGAGATCAATTCGCAGAACAAGATCCAAGCTTGTATAAGGAAATTGTAAGAGCAAGAATGGGTGAAAAGAAAATGGAAGTCAAGCAATACCTAGCAAAGATTTGGAGCTGCCTTGGACAAATTGCAACACTAAAAGATCTATGCACAACCAACGCACAACAAGCTGATGACGGAGAAGCTAGTAGAGATGGCTGGTGGCTATGGTGGGACAAGCTCTTGTTTACACACTGCTTCTAGCAAAACAAAAATTAGGGGTTGCTTTGCGCAACCACTAGACACAAGAGTGAAAAGGCTTTCATATTTTATGCAACTATTAGTAGATGGTGAGGTCTGACAACTAGACTATTGGAGCAAATTAAGGGCATCATCAATCTAGCAGTGGGAACAACTTGGCAAAAATATTGCTATTTTTGACTAGTTTATGATTAGAATCCAAAATTACTATCATTGGAAGCGTATACAAAAACTTGTCAAATAAATAAAACAATATATGGTATTGAAAATTGGACAATCAAAATAACGCTCATTGGAATATAGCTAAAGGACAAACAACATGGCAATCCATGCCTAATAAAGAAAATCCAAGGTAGTGGCACTCCAAATTCTATACCAAATGTTAGGCAGAAAGGGTTTTACCTTGGGAAATCCCTACAATTCTAGCTTTAGCCTATTTCAAATTAGCAAATGGAAAGATATCATAAAATGCAATTGAGTTCCCAAAACAAAACTATAAAAAGATGTTAAGCCAAAACATGTAAGAAGAAAACAAAAAATCTTCTATGTATATAATTGAATTGGCAGCGGTGATGGGTGGTCGTACTCTATGGTTCCATAGGTGAGGAGGACAATTCTGCAAAGTCCATCTTTAGTTCTACCGCTTAAAAACAAAATAGAGTTCAAGTTTAACTAAAGCTATAAATGGAATAAAATAAAATATGAGGGGCACGGGGATATGGGAGCATGGGGATAGAAGGGCATATGGTTAGGGGGGCATGGGGATATGAGGGCAAGGTAGAGCACAAGCTTAACTGAAGTAAAATTTAGATGTCTATCTAAAAATAGAAATATAATAGAATTCAAGTTTAATTGAAATAAATTACAAGTTTAACCATAGCATCCATTGAGCATTCATTTAGCATTCATTTAGCATCCACTTAGCATCCATTTAGCATCCACCTAGCATCCATTTAACATCCACTTAGCATATGTTTAGCATCCTTTTGCACTTTTACTTTTGTCCAAACTTGTACGCCACTATGTTTTAAATTTATCTACTTTGGTTAAACTTATGCTCTACCATACTTTAAAGCAAAAATTAAATTAAAAATGGATTCATCAAACCAACACATGCACTTACACGCCCAATTTTTTTATATAATATAGATAGATGTGGATGAGTACAAAAAAATTTGTTTTGGGCCGTCCTAAACTTCTAATGCAAAAAAAGTAACTTTTGTGTATAAAATTGGGAAACAACCACTTATGACAATTTGGTATTTGTTGTTACTTTGAAACTAATAACTCCCCTTCCAAATTCATGACCACAATTTCACAAGTGAGCTGCAATGGAATTGTCAAAGAGCTACCACCTAATACAAAGAAAATGTTTAGTTCCAAAATTTGACCAAAAATCAATATGAATGAAAGAGAATTCAGTGGTGAATGAACAAAAATATTCCAAGTGAAATTAGCACAAAAGCACATTTAGATTATGTTAGATGATGAAATTTTAGTAAAAGGGCCTCAATGCTCATGGGAGTGTCCACGGAAAATCTTGACTTTATTCTCAACTTGCTACCATCTTTCCAATATGGCTACTTGTCATAAGCTCTTTAGTGACACTATTCATCACTCTTTTTGATATGCAATAGGCATGCTTGCAGTTTAGCTTTCACCACCAATAATTGAAATGTAGTATGGAGGACATTAAAATTGAACATTGGAGCTAACTTTAGACCACAACTTCTCCAAAAAAAAATTTAAAAAAATTCAAATCTTGATCATCACCGAGATCTCAAAATTTCTTGAACACCCAAATTTAGTGCCTCAGGCATTCAGGGGTTAAGGGTTAAACAGAGACTAGCAATAGATGATCAGTTTGCCACAGGGGTGGCAAACATACCAGCACCTAACAAGATGAGTCTCTACAGAAATATTATTCTTACATCATCAATCTTTTCAGTATTTCACTTGAGTAGGCCAACGAGGCCAGTGATATTCTGAACTTTCAAAATTTTGAGATAACCTCATGTTGATTTCACAACCCACCCACACTCATATGCTTAGATATATATCAAAATGGATATTCCTTCCATACACTCCCTTAACCCTTAAAGGACTGATGGATAACCGTGGCTTGCCCGGTTTGTAGCAGTCTACAATGTTTTGCACATGGGCACCAATAGTATTGTTTCAAAAAGTTGGAAAAGTCAACAGTGCATGGTGTCCTCATGAAAATTGCAAGAAGGGCAGCTTGGGAGCTAACACCATGTTTCTGAATCTTATCACAATTTGAGTTACTAAAAAAATGAATGCATCTCAAGAGGTAATTTTTTGTCTTCCATGATGGACCATGTGTTTATGGTTCAAAAATCAGCTGAAAAACAATTTTTTTCTGAATCACAGAATATTTTTTCAGATCAGAGCCAGAGGATGATTTTCGTCCTCTCCGACGTTCATTCTTTTAACCAGTAAAGCAACAAATGCCACGTGCCATCATAGAGCGGCTTGCCAACTAAAAAAATCGCTGAGAATTATTTCCATTGCAGCAACGTGTTTTTATTGAAAGAATGAAGTATACAGTAATGCAAATGAGTCCAATAAAACCATACCACATTGGAAGGTAAAGAATGGATGTCTCATTGCCTGTATTGAAAGAACTAGCTCATCGCCAGTACAAATTCTATTCTCTAATTGCCTTTCTGGCTCCTGGGAAAATATCTCTGCACTCGCATGTCGAAAAAAATTCCCACGTGTTCAGAAGCGCCGATCACGTGCTTCTGAGTGCCAGGTTAAGATGCTACGATCTATGTTCTGTCTGTGTTGAAAATCGGGCCTCCTGCAGGCTTCTTGCTTACGCAATGACGTTCGGGTTCGAGGAAGAATGGAGCATAATAAAGCTCGCTCTCATGTACCGCTATGTCTAATTGGATGTGTGTGAATCGATCCACTTTATCTATGTACACATGACTTCTGTACTTCCACCAGCAACAGTGTTCCACTTCAGAAGGATGTCATCCCAGTTCCCACAATGTCCATATTATTGAATAGACACGACTCAAAGAGCCCCGGGAGAAATTTGAGAGTTATGCAGGATGTGTGTGTCGTGGTCAAAGCCTGCTGTCAGCCACAAGCGCCTCACCTGTGCATCCCACCAAGTATCAGAATCAAAGCAGCAGGCACAGGAAATTATAATACTTTAACTTCGGACACTTCACTAGTGAAACGAATTGTACGTAATGTATGGAATGATAGCATAGATATCACCCACCTCATTCATGCGAAGGCTGCTCAGGTTCAGCAATTGACTTCGCCTCAAATACATGTCCTCCTGTAAATACCAAACATAAATACTTGAGTTACAGTGAAATTCAAAGGGAGTTGTTACAAGAGGGTCAGGAGTTTGAGGAGTAAAAACATACTAGCCCGTCAGATGAGTCGAAATCGTCTTGCCGCTCTCCGCACGCATCCTAGTAGCAAAGCAACTCAGCTAAAGTGGTTCTACAGGTGCTCTCAAATGAAATGGGCAAAGCTAAAGGATATGTCACCGCTACCAGATGAAAATCGCCAATGTTGTCTGGGAATCCAGGCTAGAGTAAGGAAGGACTCTGCTAAAATTTCGATTTCTTCTAAACTCAAAGTGCTACAAAGGGGTTTGAAGAGCTCACCTCTCCATGTTGATCCAAGTAAAGAGACGGTGCCATGCAGACTCGGCCCCCACGTATCAGCACCAACTGAGTAGAGCGCATGAGCAAAAAAATGCCAATCCCAGAACCCTCTGAAAAAACTCATTAGAGCAAGACATATTAGAATGGATAGCTGGAAACGGTTACACTTTTAAGTTTTCAACGCAATTGAGAAAGATTTCACAAGCAAAACAGTTCATGCAGTTCACCCATCCAACTTCTAGCGTATATAAGTTGGTTGATCTCCGAAAGGAGACCTTAATAGCAGGGAAACTACAATTGAAGATTTCCAAAGGTCGAATAAACTTTAACTCTCCCACATTTGTCGACAGCTATTACAAAATCTCTTGAACTAAAATCAGTAATATTTCCGACTCTGGCAAACAAGAGGTTAGTACCTCGTTCAGCATGCCGTGAATATTGCCGCACATCATCTTTTGCACAACAATCAGTGGCATAGCAGAGGAAAATGCCGCATACAAGACAAATTGCTGGGAACCTGTACACAGAACAATTTCAGGATCACCAATTAGGCTGTTTTCAAACAATCACCTCATCAAGTAGATTTTGAAAAGAGAAAATTTGACAAGCAATTATCTGTCATCATAAACTTCATGCATACAATTTTTTGATTTCAGACTTTGAGGTTCGCATGGATCCTAATATTGAGCGACCAAGAACCCTCCAGGTGGAGACTTACTTCGGAACTTCGCCGCAACCATCGCATTTCTCATGTGTACTTCGCAGCAATAGCTCCTGGTATTTCAGATTTCAGAAAGTCCATAAGAAAAAAGTCTGTGTAAACGTATTCTTCAAATGCAACGAAAATACGGTTGCATAGATCTTATTCACAAGAAGCATATCAATAACACAACATGCATGAGACTTCAAGACAAAAAATATTTTAGCACAACACACTGTTTTGTACAATTTTTTTTAAGGCCACGAAATTGATTTTTCTTTCATACGAGGGAAGTGAAGGCTGACCTGAAAAACTGAAGGCAAGGTTGCGAGATGCAACTCGTTAGGAACTTCCATCAAAGTGAGCTCCTTATTCAGAAGATTCTGCTGAGCATACCCACACATGTCTTACACTCGTCACACATAATAACTTAATAAGATAAGAGCAGGTCAACTTTAAAAGTCTTTGTGAATTTACATGCCGTTAGTAAATCATTTTCAGGTTCATATCAAGTTGTTTTACTGATGTAATCTCTAAACGTATGATGATCAAAATTCACATCCGCCGCAGACACTTGTAACTTTACGCTTGGAAGTTTCAGAAAATAGACATAGACGAAACCAATCGTAGGCGTTTGGAACCACATAAGATGTTGGAACATTCTCAAAGGACAAATTTGAAATCGACTCCGACTCTCCAATGTAAGATTTGCTCACTCACATGACCAAGTCGCACTAGTTGTAACAAAGATGGCCCCGCAACATTTGCTCCTGCCGTAGAAGAAACCATGTACAATGTAATCAGCATAAATCAACGAATGCCATAAGAGCTTTGACGTTTACAAAAAACAGAGGATTATGTAATGCTCTGGTCACACTACTACTATATAAAATCAGATGACCGTGCCACTGAAGCATTCATCACCATCCCTCGAAAGCCCTCACAAAATTTGCAGATTGTAACAGGACATCTGTACCTGAATAACTTGTGAAGATTTTGTAGGAATCTGCAAGACCCAACTCCTGTTGCAAGTAAGAGGTATCCATGACCTCCCTACCTGCAAGGACAAATCACGCTTTCAGGTCTTCCGGACCGCCCTGCTCAAGCACTCAATGAGCCTGTGAAGATACAAATCATAACCGGCAATATTGGCAAACTGTGATGTGAGAGTGCCGTCTAAGGCTGCCAGATCATTTTGGGAACGTTTATTTTTTTGCCAAAACATGTCCATTTAACCAAAAGAACTGGTACCTGAACCATTGTACTTTTGCTTGAAACCTTCACCAGTAATCATTTGCATCTACAAATGTATCAGATGATATTTAGTCATTCACAACATGAAACTGGTGAATTATATCAACTTCAACTATTTAATCACAGCAGGTTAACTTAAAAAATCTCAAGAATACTTTACCTGAAACTTTTCTAGCTTACAAGCAAAATACCCTACACCATAGCAGTTCTGAACTTGATCTAACGAGTTCAAAAGATTTCTGATCTGCATATTGTTCCTTCTCTTTGCTTCATCCACAAACTCGGCAGGAAAAAAGTGGTAATTCCTTGATCTAAATACTTGTGAAACATTACAGTAAAAAAAGGAATATTGAAAGGGGTTAAGAGAAATACCAGCAAGGCTGCTCTCCGCAGGAAAGGCAAGCACGTATGCTGGACCACACCACCCCACTCTCTTTCCAGGTTCGACATTTCGTCATCTCCCTGCAACCTAGAACAGGCTAGTAAACCCTGAGTCCAGGCCACTGTGTACGAAAATTTAATCAGCAGCAAAACCTCTTCCACTTCGGGCCATCCTGGAATTGCCTGCAAAGAAAACAGGTACACAACAGAGATTTCAAACTAGTCCACTTCGTTTTCAGTGACATTCCGACAAACACCGTACACCAGCTTACTAGATGAATATGATGTTTTTGTGCAACATATTTCTTTAAAAAAGAGGGAAAATCTCCCACTCCAACACCTTAATCACGGAATGATTGCAAAATGGCAGCATCAGATAACATCCATAAAACCGACACCACCCAATATGATCTGTGAAAGCTCACGAATGTTAAATCAAAGAACTTTTTTGGAGGAAGATCAGTGGCGAGTTTGGCAACTAATTACCTAAGAAATTCTCAGAATAGAAAAAAATGACCCACAAACACTTCAAAAAATACTCACGCTCAAAAGTACAGTGAGAAGCCAAAACGGATCAGCTTCAAATATACTGCTTTTCAGTATTGAGCAGCTCCACTCCATGTCGATTTGAGCGGGCTCAGGTTGACTGAGAAATTCATTTTCCTCAAGTCTAACTTCCAAAGACGGATACACATCACGGAGATCCTCAAGACGTGCTGTATAAATGTCTCTGCTTTCATTACACTCCGTGTCAACACTTGAAGCAACTCCTGCAGGCATCCCCGTAAATTCAGATCTTGGAGGTTCTGATGATGTCCAAAATGTAGGCTCCGAAGATGTCCGAAACGTACGCTCTGATGATTCCAAAAGCGGGGGTTCTTGATGCTGCTCCTCAGAATTCATGTATGCAAAGAGTGGATTCAAGAAACCATTTCCAGTTGGCTTATCTAGTGGTTCCACTTCCTCAACCACGTTGCACGACTTTCCCAAGATCGTACTATCCTGCAACTCTTCTGGATAATGAACTTCATCAATGGATTTCTGAAGCTTGACAAATAAATCATGTACTGCCGAGAAAAGTTTTCGAACATGTTGGTTCTGAATTAAATAACCCCCGTTCTGAAGAAATGGCGAGATTTTTTTCAGCACGCTCTTTATCTTCTCTCTCTTGGTTGCCATTTCTTGTCCTATAAACACAAGAAAAAGTGAGTCATATCAACCACGTCAATGGGAAGAATACCAGTGCATAAATATTTTTCCAAAATTCTCCAGTCGTTCATGTTTTACCATCAGAAAGACGTGTCAATTGTGGACAGTAAAGGAGCATAGTCAATCCTATCTTGAGACTGCAAGAGCGAATAATCCTTACCACTATCTAAGGTGTTGGAGACTATTGCTAGTTTCCCCAGCTCCCGAATGGCAATCCAATGTCCGGCATCTCCGCCCCATACGAGCTGATCGCTTTGCGGGCTTGAAGCTGTGGACGCTAAAGCAATTTCCGGTAAATCCTCTCTTGTCAAAACTTCACAATGGATGATATTTGAAGCAAAAACTTCCCAAAATACCTGCACAAGATAGGAAATATGATTCCGAGAGGCAGAAGAAAACCATTTAGCACAATCGAACATGCAAACGTTTCACATCACTGTTGGTCAATGCAATATTGCATCCTTAGATATAAGATTGCGAAGGAAACCACTCACATACGATAGAAAGAAAATAGGGGAGAGTTTGAAGCCTTCCAAAACGTTTGAGATGTCCTTTCAACGAGAATAAAAATGAGATAATCTTTCTCGTTTCATAACTTGATCACAAAGACAACATATCATTCCATTGAAAGGAGTACAAAATTTACAAAACGCTTCTTGGAATGGCAGGGGAAGAAATGGCAGGATCTCTTACAGAGCACTTCGGTAAAATCTTTACTTCCGCTTCTTTCAGAAAATTGCTCCTCGCGTTCAAACTCTGCCACAAGACCGCTACCTTTGCAAATGTAAGTCCCACGTCCAGACTGTCATACTCGCCTAGAGAACTAATTCTTCATTGATCACTGAAGGCATCAAGATAAGTTTCGGGAACAACAGCTAAAGCTGCAAGCACAAGGTCTTCCTAGTATTAGACAACGTCAAAATTTTAATAAAAGCATAAACTACGCAGGCATAATAAGCTTACTTGGACAGCAAACTGTTCCAAAGCTCCAGGCAGGTTTTTGAATTTCTTCCAGAACTTCCCCCAATGATCCTTTTTATTATCCAGATCATCATGCGAACAAGCTTGCAGTATTCTTGAAAAACTTCGTCGATGTACAACAGGCAGTAACACATTTGCTAGACGACGGCAAATAGGGCAGAGGAACTCTGTCTTGTGAAGTTCAATTATGTTTTTTCCTGAAAACAAAATTCCACAAGTACACCCTGAAGTCATGGATCTGTTACAGCTTTGAAAACTCAAGCAAATGTGATGGTGCTTTTACCAAAATACAAACAGAGACATGAAGCTGCTTTAATCAAGCGTGAATCTGTTAAGAGATCCAAGATGTTACCTTCATAGGTCGTCTGGCTACAATGTCTTCTTACAAGAGAATCATGGTAACTTTGAAAACATTCCTGATGCATCTGGATCGCAGTAATACAAATCAAAAAGTGTTAAGTTTTCATGAACTTCAGAATCATCCACTTCAGTAACTCACACAGTCACTTTCAGTTCACAAATCTACATCCAGGCTGAAAATGTATTAGTAAATTACATACAATTCGATGAAACACACAGAGTATACATCCAAATAGGAACATAAGTAGAAAAAATGTTCCAAAATAGAACATGATATTTGCGGCCATTATAACCAAGAGAGCCACTAGACCGTTAAAAACCATTAACCCAAGACAAGTATATTTGTGGTCTCTTCATAGTGCACTGGCAAAGACAATCGCAGTGATATAAAGCCTCCTTACCTGATGCCCACAACAACGGACATGCTCTGTAGGTACATGATCGATCGTACTCTCTCCCATATAAACAACCAACTGCTTGGCATCTGCATTACTTGATGAATGGTGGTTTTCCGTAGGATGGCTCCTCTTAACTATACTCTCTGCATTCTCTTTGCAGGTCACTTCTTTCCTCTGCTCTATGACATGCTTTGGCATATTATAACGTTGCACTAGTGCAATCCAGCCTATTGATTTGTCATTGCCACCACACTGCAAAGCAAAAAGAAAATAAGGGGTCAGCGTGAAGTAGTTCTTTAAGTTGAAAGGAATCAGGCACTGATTTTCAGTATTCAGCCAAGCAACAGGACGCCTGAATAGAGGACATCAGTTGGACTAACATAAGTGACAAGAATATCAGCTGCCTTGCCAATAGAAAGAACAGCACAACCATCCTCAACATGGAACTTATCACCAACGCCTACAAGCCATCAAAAGCGAAAACAAAGACCTAATTAGAGTTACCTCGGTACGACAGAAAGCACACTCATGGAGTTCAAGTGCCTCCACCATGGCTATTTCACTTCCAGCATCAGCGGTCGAGAAGTGGGTCGGAGAACTTATCCATGCTTCTAGCTTGCTGCCTGAATAGCTAGGACTCATGCATTCGTCATCATCACTATCTTCAAACTGCTCCAAGAATGCATTCTGCCTGTCCCAATAAGTTCAATGCTGTTTTTAGGACTGAATGTCCTCAACAAACGATTCACAAGTGTAGCCAAACAGATATGCAGAGATAGCAACTTACTACATGATTTAGAAAATTGTGTCTACCTTGAGTTTCATGAGAATAGTTGAAGCATACAGTCTAATCAGTGAAAAAAAGCCAAAAGCTGAAGATCTTGAGAATCATACTTGGCTTTAAATTGAGCCATAATAGCCTCCTGCCGTTGTTTCTTCTGTAGATGTTCGTGTTCCTCTGCTGTATGCATTCGAGCCTGGAAAATGTATAAAATGAGTGTCCAAGTTAGTTCACTGCAAAAAATAAAGATAAATAAAATGGAAAAATCAGTCTGAAGTACTTCTTCAAGCTGAAAGAAATCAGGCACTAAATTTTCAATACTCATCCAAGGCAATAAGACGCCTGGATTAGAACATCACTCAAACAATCATAAGTGACAGGAGTATTTGCTGTCATGCAGTGGACTAACTTGTACAATCACAATACAACAATTAAATAGTTAACTCTAACATCACAACAGCATGTCATACGCAAAACAAAATATGGGCTTTCCAATCCTCCTGAGAGGAAATCCAGGTGTCTTTGTGACAAATTGTTTAACTGCCTTGAATAAACAGCTTATTCTTTTTAAGGAAACATCACATGAGTTCTGATGGCCACGGTCAACTAAAGAAACCAGTGAAGCACTTCAGCAGCTGGGCAGTGATAACTTACATGTGATTTGGGCGACAGGTTCAATTCTGTGTCTACTGGTGAATCTCCAATTGCTGAATTGTAAGGACACGTCCTTAAGAGATCCATTACGTAGTGCACAGAGTCAACCAATCCTGGACATAGGAAAATTTATGTTACAGCCTGCCATTATGAGACGTCACATTGTGGATGCTAATACAGAAGAACAATCTAGCACAGACACGAGTTTCAAAAAGGGTCTAAGATACCAAAGTCAGAAGTCAACTTACGGGGAGCATTCTTCACATTTTTCAGTTTTCGAAGCAAATCAAGAATGCTCGGAGACTCTGCATGATATATTCCCCAGTCCATAACCATTGAATTTTGATTAAACTGAGGTTTTCGATTAATATTATGATAGATGTCATTGGAGGAGAAGAGAGGTAGCTGCCAAGTCTCTGCCACTGCAGCAAATCTCTCTGGATTTTCTCTGCAAAAGAAAAAAACTGCACATGAAATTCATCCCCAACAAAAGCAAGGCACGGATTCCATTTATCTTCCACGCATCTACTTAAGCTGCCAGCCTATGCCTGTTGTGG
The DNA here is from genome assembly GCA_963920765.1 of Ulota crispa. Lineage (NCBI taxonomy): Eukaryota > Viridiplantae > Streptophyta > Bryopsida > Orthotrichales > Orthotrichaceae > Ulota > Ulota crispa. Next base: position 15,356,246 of record OY987243.1, read on the forward strand.
ACCATAAGGTTTTTTGTTTACTGACCTTGACATACTCGTGCCCTAACAACCACAAAACCTAACCAGCATCACCGACAGTGGTAATTTATAATCAAACGAGGTCAAAGATCTATGCCGATATAAAGGTGTTGGTCAAAAAAGAGAAGTTAGCCTAAAAAGCATGTGTTGTTAGACCACACAATATCAACAAGACTCGATTGTGTAATAATGCAGTACCTCCGATCTTGAATTGCAAGTGCCAACATCTGCAGGGCTGTAACTCCAAGTGATTCACAAGCTGTTGCTGTAGAATCTTTCATAACAAGAGCACAGACATAGTTCAAGACGTTCCACAAAAGCTGATGGCATTCCTGTCAATTCATCATATATATCATCACACCAATCCTTTAAAACGCAAGTTGGGAGCCAGAGTATCTAGGACTTACGAGTGACTCCAACCCCAATCGTCGTAGCGTATGAGCAAAGAACTGAAGACGCCTCGGACATACAAAGATAAAGAATGAGAGAGAGATGTAAAGGACTATGCTTGCATATTAAATATTCATGTGCACAATAATGATTTACTTCAGGATCCTTGAAACTCCGTATGGCAAAGAAGTAATGGTAAATACATGGTTCAACTCAACTGTCCATTTTCATCAATAAGAAACACCGCCGATGCAGATAAAGGAATACTTAATATACTGGCCTTGTAGCTCACCAGATACAGGAAGAAGGACCCTAGTTAATACCTTTGTGTGGAGAAGATTGATCAGACGGTTGTAGGGCGGCTTCACATCCTCAGATGGTCTGATTCGCCAATATTGTGGCCATTTTCCAATGTGTACTGCTCTCTCCTGCGTATATCAAAGCAGGTCACACCATCAGCACAGCCAGCAGCAGTTTCCCCTTAGAAGAGAGAAGACATGAATCATTTATACTTATGCAACTGGCAAAATCAGTAACGATAATTCTTTAAATATCTCTCAGGTGCAGCTCCTCGAGCTATCAAGATCCAGGAGACATATATTCTAAAAATCAATAGCGCCCTGAAACCTCGTTTACATTTGGAATGTCGTCAGCAATTTCAAAGAATTTAACACCAATGTCAAACCTCAATATTGATATTTTGTGTACTTTACAACCAGTTTAACAACTTGTAGATAACTTCACGGTAAAAACGAACATGGACATCCCATTTTGAGAAATGTACACGCAAACAAAATGAAACTGAAGCAGCACCATTTTACAGAAAATCATGTATCACTATCTTACCTGAGCATCTTCCAGTTCATTCGGATAAAAATGAGAGAATAACGGGTCAAACTCCTTCCAGTACTCAGCCTTTAACTGATAATACCCTCGCTCTTGAACCTAGTCACAGGAAAAATTACCAGTAAACATAACAGAATCTAAATTGCAATTCCAAGCTAAACACTAGCGAAGTATTTGTGAAATACATAACACAATCCAGGAAAAAGGGGTTGAAGGTTCTTTTCGATGATTTTTTTGGGCAAGATGTATCTACTTTAGCAGATAAATGTAAGTTACCTTCGGATCGTGAAAATAAGCCACTTGCTCCAACATTTCAGTGAGCTGTTGATGATCCACTGGAACTGCACTAAGAGCGCGACAGAGCTGACACATATATATGCATGGTCAGACTGAGCATGTCAGTTACAGAAGAGATCTAGCGTCTGATATCAAAGCTGAACACAGAGCACAGAAGCTATAAATTAATGAACCCAGGAATATGGACTTTGAAGCCAGTGTATATGAGAGAAGGAATGACCATCTCACCTGAGAATATGTCTGATCCCTCACGCAAAGCCATTGAATGACATCGTAGCGTAAACAATCCTCCTACACCAATTGAGAAGCAGAGTGGCAGATCATCTTTAGCAGCTCACTGATGAATTGATATGCTATTTATCAAATAGACTGAAGACGGTAGGCTATAAGACTTAACTTAAGTCGAGACAAAAAAAAACTGATTTTCAAATATACTACGGTACTACAATTCTCACAATAAATGTAGAAAATATTGAAGCTGAAGCACATAATGGTAAACTACGTATCATGATAGCAACAACAAGCACAGAAAAACTCTTACCTCTTTCATTCCTGTATTGCGACGCTCACGAACGATCTGAAGATGACAACTCATTTTTAGACGCATGATTTCATCAAAAAAACAAAAAATTGATAAAAGCTCAAAACACACAGTCCTAGCCATGAATTCTAATTCGCGATCCCTCTAGTGTCAAAGCATCAGATAATATAGAAAGTAAAGTTCAAGGACAGTATATTATCCTTGGTATGAACACATTGCAGAATCGACAGAAGCATAGGTACTTTACCAGCAAAATTAATCGCATGAAATCCAGCAACAAATGAATTTTGTCCCCTTCAAGCTGTTCATGCTCTAACAGGGGATAGGATACCAATTCCATCAGCTGCCAATAAAACATGTAGCATTAGTCGTAATAACTTACGTACAGCTGTACAAGGGTTCTGTCTGGTGCGAGGAAGAAAATGCACTGAAATTTGCTAAGCGCCCTAGGTAGAACAAGAAATAGCTCTATATAAATTAACCACTTTTAAAGTTGCACAGCTAGCGCTAATAACTTTACTGAAAGATAGAATCTTTTCCAGCGCCTGACTACCTCAAAGCGCTCCGCCATTCGCTTGAATACTGCGCATTCCATATCTTCTCGCGCTACGGCACAGAATTGCAACAACAATACATCTAGATCCATAGACCTGAAGATTGTCAAAGCAAGATCCACTTGGTAAGACAAACTAAGGTCAGAGAATATTTTCTTCGATCCTTAGTCAACATGCTCAAACATACAACACTTGATACTCCAATAAACAATCATTAATACACGGGCGCTTATAATTCTCAGAAAATTCCTTGGGTCACCAACCTCCACTGGAGAAGCTATATATCATGCTTGGGCGTATGACTGTTGATTGTCTCGACATGCTAGATACTAGACGCATATTCTTATGCAGACTGAAACCCAAATTCTAGACCAAGTAACTGAGGAGCATGCCAGAACAGGTCGAAAACCCTCAATTTCAGCAGGTGAAACTTTCCATCTGGCCATGATGTTAGACACTATATGGGAATCGGATAGTAACGTGTACTGCTGTAATGCCATAAGATCCTAGCGCATAAGCTCCAGTAGAACATGTACCAAGACGAAAACCTTCCTTACAACTCCCACCTACTGCTAAAATAATTTAACAGGTAACAGTGTTCAATCCACACAAGTGTCGTAATGTCGTGATAATAACTTACTGGTCATGCCAAAAACTGGACCGATATATAAGCTCCAAACGACTGAAGTCATCTGACAGATCACACCATCTGCTTGCTCGGATCTAATATAGAAATCAAACGTTCAGTAGAGGTGCCGACAGCATATAAGGAGAATAAACGAATGTAACAATCAAGACGCACTGTATCCTTCAGAACCCACCGCAAATTGACCATTCTTTAAGCTTCCTATAATGAAGTTCACTTTATGCGACAGCAAATATACTAATCTAAAACTAAGTCTTATCCACTTTCAAATCGAATTCTGAACAGCAAGAGCATGATGATTCACAGCCAAGGATTAAAATTAGTAACATGGTGTGTTCAAGGACAGTATGCAGACATAAAAAGAAAGAAACGCACAGAAGACATTTACCTGTGCCATCCAAACTGTTATGCGTAAAGGGTGCTCCATCATTGCAAGCACCTGATCGACCATGATCAAAAGAACGGAAAAAACACAGCAATAAGTACAAAAACCTTTGAATCAAAATGATGCAGAAACAAAGGCTGAACTGTTGAACAAAAGCTACTCAAAAAACATGTCCATCAAGCTCTGAGGGCTGCACCCTTTCCATATACTCCGAGTCCTTATCCACGTAGAGAGATTGAACGGTTACTAGAGTTCTGGCTCTGTGGTACCAAATTATTGGAACATACCTCTTCTTCAGTGTAGTCCAAATTCAAGCCGGCGAGGAACCCACTCTTCGTATCCTCACAAGGTACCAGTGCAAGCTTTGCCAATATGGCACTCAACGTTCTATGAAGAGGAATATGAAGTGATAGGGTACTGCAAGTTGTACTATTCAAAATTTTCACCGTTGATTCCTGTACAAATGACCATCAGTACGAAAATAAATATCGGCTTTCTTTTTATTTTTCAAACCGTTTCCAAGATCAATCAGATCCATATTAAGCTTACTAGAAAATTCATAAAAACCAAAATCCTTAGAGATGCATAATAAATCTGCGTTTGCAAGTTGCCAGAAAGACTTTAACCCCTAAACCCTAAACAAAATTTGCATGATCGCTTCTGCCATGTACGAACCGAGATAACGAAAAAAATTAGACGCGTGTTTAAAGTATATTGTACAAGCGTATAAACGAGCGTGATCCAAATTTCTGCGATGCTCTAAGCACGCGAGTGCATACAGACACATGATACAACTTAAGCCTTTCTTTTGACATACAGGAGCATCAAACACATAATGGAGAGAGACAAGTAACGGAGGGCGCTACAAATACTTGCCTCTTTCAGATAACTACGCAGACGGTCCAACGTGCAAATAGCAGCTGATAACAGTGTATTCCTACATGTTACAATTGAATACTCTAACTCAGGCCTATAAATCGAATAGCATCGAGACACAAGCTGAAATACGATGGCCATAGTATTCATCTGCAAGAAACACGACGAGTAAGTGGTCACGACATCAATGGATAATGTTTTCTACAGTGATTACATATGTAAACCCAAAGGATTGTAAGCAATCAGCATCTTCAGAACAGTTAAATCCTGATGACTTCAATTCTAGCATCCAATTGCGCTACTTGAGAATGTAATGACAAGAATACATGTTAAGAGTTCCGACCTCAAGTTGGATAGCCAGTGTCCATTCGTTCTGCTCCTCAAAATCAACGTTCTTTGATGCGGAGTAGGAATTCATCCACTGCATAAAGGAAAAAGAGCATCGTAATAAATCAAACAACCACAATATCATTTTTGAATTAAGAAACGCCATTGGTGCTTCTTGACAGAATATCACGAAGAGTTAGAGACATGCTTCTGTCAGTACTATGTTACAATATTCCTTCAAGATAGTCGTAGAGCATAATGGTAAAACATAAGAAAAAATGAATTCAAACCTGGAGTGAAGCGAGCACATCAAGGATAGACCTGAAGACATCAGGCTGCTCTTCAAGCAGATGTTGAGCCACGGATTGATGAGCAACAATCAAACGCAAGTCCCCTTGAGGCCTCAAGTACACCTACAAGACGGGCACGATAAAGCTTATCTTCTCTAGTAGCACTTGACTGACCGAAAGTCGACCCTGGATCTCCCAAGACAGCTACAAATAGGGACAACGTAGATTTTTGCCAAAACCCAACCTCCAACCATACGTATATTATATACCAATACGACTCAAAGCAGCACAAAGTTCTCGAAACCAGTTAATACCTCTTCAAGCAGGGAACATAAGCAAAGTGCTAATAAATACATGAAGAAGTGAAGAGTGCCAAAATTTCAGCAGTTCGGAATAAGACCACAAAACAAATCATAGTAACTTTTGACATGAGGATTGCTTTTCGCTAACCTTATTTTCAATTTTTGGATCCGTAACATCCACTACGTTGGTACCCCTGATTTACATTGGTTGTCAGTAGATTAAAAATTCCAGCGTTTCTGTTCACATTCCATAACTTGAAACACAATGAAGGCATACAGAAAGAAGTTTGAAATCCTTCATAAGTAAGACATTCAATAATATAAGATTTTGGGCTTTCTATAACATTTTCCGCTCGATACCTTATCAAGCAGCGCTTTAAGATTTTATCAAAAACGGTAACAAATAATCTCAGCAAGTCCATCTTCTTGATCAGCTCCATATTGGGGACATTAAAAAGTTGCACCATGACTGCCACATACAGAGTCGCAATTAGAACAGTAAGGATCCTGATACGGAGACTATCTCGGGCAGGTATAAAAAAACAATAAAACATTGCAATCGTCGCAACAGCTTCGCTAATCATGTTACTTGTTAGCATACCTCTATCTAGACATGAGTCAAGATCTTTGAAGTGTTTGATGAGACGATCTCCATCTTTGACAATTTTATCAACCACACTTTCAATCATCGTTTGGTATTGTCTCATGAGTTCTTCAGAATATTGCTGCTTAAATACTGGATTGTAGAGCATCTGCAGAAACAATGTTGTTTCCTGCCAGAACCATTACGGAATGAAACATCAGACCCACCAGAGCAAGTAGAATCAACTAAGTCAGGATACTAGTATCAAACAACTTAGAAAACATAGAAGGTATCATATCATCTTCCCTCAGAGTAATTAAGGGAAAATCTCCACGATCTAAGTAGACCTAGTTAATAGAGAATGCTATGTACAAAATAAGTAAGAACAAAGTCCACGATAAAAATTTGCCAAAACGTACCCCCTCCAAGATCTGTTCTGGCATGCTAGCAAATGTCTTCAAAAGAACCTGTAATGGAGATTTTATCTGCAGATAAGCTGAAGTTGATTAGAGAAATGAGCCATAAGATTCCAAGTTTCATAAAAAGGACACCAAAGGGCGCAATATGACAATACGTTACAACATCCATCGAGATCCTTTCACCTTTGTAAAAAGATTACCGAGTGGTTTAAAAAAATAAGCTAAAAAGTCAAACTAAATCTGGTAAAATCTTAGGAAATTTGGTGAAACTTTTGAAATTAACATTATTTTTTAGGGAGTTGTCAAACTGAAATGCACTATAGTAAGAGGTCTAGCGAGATTTTAACTAACATCGAGATGAAATTAAGTTCCGCATATATATGAACAGTCACGAGATTGACACGTCAACCTGGCCCGAAGAACTCACCTCGTGTGTCTCCCTGTCCATCAGTGTCATCTGAACGACTTCCGAACACACAATCTTGCGAAGAGCATCCACGGAGCACAACTGGAAAACGATTTCCATTGAAGGAAACAAAAGAATTAACAAAAACAGATGAATATTTTGTAATTACTTAAGCATCAAGAAATTTCAGTGTTGAATAAACGCGTGCAACTGAAGTCTCTTGCTCACCAAATAAAAGAAATGCAGGTTTAATCTAACTAGTATTAGAAAAGGAAAAGCAGGTAAGAAGCTACAGGGCACGAGAAAAACGACAAAGACAAAGCCCAAAGCTTTACCTTCTTTAGCCAATCGAGAAAAACACTAGCCGTCTCTATCATTTTTTCTCTAGAAACTGGTGACCCCCCCTTCGTTTCTGGAATATAGTCCAAGACGAATGAAAGCAAACGCAGTACATCGCACACTGACACACCAAAAATCGATCGAAGCACAAACACAACTTGGTGAGAACAATACGTAATGCAAATTCCTCATGTGGATGCTCCCCGTGAACCCGTAAATCCACATCAAATCCTCGTAAGGATGCAAGCTAGCTAAAACTGATACATTACGTAAGAGTTACTACACAGTATGTTCACATTGGTTGAAGATCCTAATTTACAAGAATCGAAATCAGTAAAACGAACAACAAATATTCTAGTCATGTCACTAAATGCAAAGTTTAAGAGCTGAAACAACCAAATCAAGCGCATTTCTATTTGGCAAGAACACTGAATATAGACCCGACACTGATCTACGAAATTCTGATCAGACTCAAACCTGATTCTTTTGCAGGACTCTCCAGGTCTGATGGCACAGAAGGTTCTTGACGATCCACACAGCGATGTGCACTGCAAAACCTGCAAAATACAATTCAAGCTATCGTAGGCGTTCTCGAAGATCTTCAATCTATCGCAACCGCATGCAGTCACAACTAGGCGATCTTGGTTAAGCACACAAACAACTAGAAGACCAAAAGAACATAATAGATAGATCAGACTTTGGAACTATAACATACAGATATTTGTAATCTTGCACAGCCCGATATTCCAAATCAACCATCAACAAAAATACATCTTTAACATATATAAAAATACATACCATAGGGCAAGGTAACATTGTTTGAAAGCACAGACTTGCAAAGCAATCATTATTCCACTTAACCTAGTGGAAACTTGACACCCTCAAAAGCATAAACAACATTACTTCAATCCCAGTAGCAAGCTCACCCTTCAACTTTCCAAGCCTCTCGATCTCCACAGTCACAACACCCGCCAGAATCACTATGATACATTACTGCATAAAAAGAGATTCTGTCAGTTGTTTTCAGCCAACATCACATGAAAACGACCAACCTTCACACTTCCATGCTCAAAAATCATTAGAATCCAATTCAACGCACAAATGAATATAATCATCAACACTAATGGCTAGCACTGCTGCTCTAGGACATGCAACAAGCTACTTCTAGGAGAGATACACCTTACATGACCTCAAATAAGGGAGAACCGTGATGCGGTCAGAAGGCTTGATCAACGTCAATTGAAATATGCATCAATCAAACTATAGACCAAAAATAGCTAGAATGCACTTACCGTAGTCATGTTTCTTATGGTCACCGTTTGAGAAACAACCAACACATATGGCACTGCAAAAATCACGAAAAGGCAGGGGTCAGAAAAAGGTGAACTGCTCTTGCAGAAAGGAACTTGTAAAACACCATCAATTCACGATGTATATAGAACTTTTAAGCCTTCCTTTTTTCTGTCCAGGCTCTTAATTTAGGTATTAAAACGGTGATCCTTAATCAGTAAACCCTAAATGTACGAGACCAACAAACCAAAATTCATTGATGGACAAACAACGGACTCCGATAGCCCTGGTGTCCCGAACCGACTGACAAGCCATTAACTAGTTATTATTGACGACAAGCCATTAACTCGATAGGAAAAAAATTCGTCCCAGTAACAGCTAATAATCAGCACCCTTAATTGTGCAACAAGATCAAAACGAAACAGCAAGTTCCGGGCTGAACAACAGTGCGCATTGCCAATAAGATATCCAGGTAGATAGAGTTGGAAGAAGCCGTAAAAGCTGTAAAACTCGTCCCTCTATTCTATAAAGGTAACTTTAAATGTGAAAAACAAACAATCTACGTTGACTCAAATTCTCCACTTCCAGTCATCCTAAGACTTAACATGGTTAAAAGACACTCATTGCCTTCCTCCTTCCTTAATACGAACTTTTAGCAATCTGACGCACAAACGAAGAGGTGCTTGGTCACCTAGATATTGCATCCCATAATGAAATAAATCTAGGAATTGCAATCATTCTAAGAAACTTATGAAGCTCCCACTGATATGCTGGTGGACTTCCTAAAGCCAGAAGGCAATTACGAAAGACTAGGAACAAGATGCCCAAACGGGCTTTCACATCCACATTACAGGTCCCATTTCTATTATCCCTTGTCTTTGACAATGAGTTCACCATACAAGACAGATGAAATTTGAAACGAAGCTTGCTTTAGACTAGTAATTGCAATCATTCAATATGCTACATATTGTAGCTCGAAATTCATGTGGTGGAACGTGAACATAATCAGTGAACTTGTCAAAAATGAACGACAATATGGACAGTGGCAGAGAACTGAAGAAATATCCGATAACAAACCTGGAGTCATTGACTTGGCAAGTCCGGCATCGGTACGCCATAGTTCCCTTGGTCCACACAGTGGTGCACTGAGCTTGCCCACTGGACTGTAACGCCTCCAGGTACTGAGGAAACGAAACATTGAACGGACACATTCGCTGCTCGTGAGCACTCAGTACCTCCCTTGCTTTGTCCGGGGTTAACAGCGACGACCGCTGGAAGAAGCTCATATCCAACATCGCACCGACCATGTCCACCGCCACGCATAGAGATAGAGAAAAAGGATATCGAGCAAAGAATTCCTTTATTAGTAACCTAAGTATTTCAAATAATCAAGCTTCTCACAGATTCATGAGAATTGCAACCAAAATGTGCGAATTTCGCCCGAGTAACTGGAGGCGCAAAGAGTCATGCCATGAAGCAGGTAGAGAAGTGTGCGAGCTTCATTCATGGAGGCGGTGACGAGCTTGAGGACAAACATGATCGACTATAAGCGATACTGAACCAGCAAAATGATACTCCAGACCGAAACAACAACATCTCCACTTCCGAATAACGTCGAGCCTTACAGTTGTACATATCCTCCCACAAGTCTCCACTAACAGCCATGAGCAAATGCTCTGTTACGGCTGCCGCATCGAAAATTCTTCAAAAGTCCAATTTAATCAAATCCGGCTCACACAACAACAACGATTTAATTGCACGCACGCCTTCAGTCATCCCATCGCCACAAAGCCTTCCGGTGCAGAATTAGGTCACCACCTACATCCCACGCACAAAGGCGCTTTTCTCATTGCCGAATCTCCCTGAACCATCGCCGCCTCTACATCCAAGTCAAGAATATTTTGATGTCCTCTAAAAATTTTTAAAAGCAAACCTATCATCAATACCGACAGCTTTTTTTCTTTCTTTCACGTTTCCAGCCTCTTCTCAAACCCTGACACAACGACGACTGTTCCTAAGAGTAGTCTGACCGCCATAATAGCACCACAAGGCACAAGGTCCACAACTGACCAGAGCCGGCTCTTTCTCGCTTCTCTCTCACTCAGTCCACTTGCACGCTCTGCACATGCACCAACGCAATTTCTTGTCTCTATCTAAAAGAAACGCTGTACCAGCACTGGCTTAAACTTAACTTACCAGAACATGACACGGCGCCCTAAATTGCCTCACAAACAACCTCGTTGATACCACGAAATTCGTCCATTTGTGTCTGCAATTCTGCAAGTCATGCTACAACGGCCGTAGTCGGTAAATGCCAAAAGTCGCGGGGCATGCACAGTTGGACCACCGCAATTTCAGCCAATCAAATTTACAGACAGAGACTCGTAACGCCGCATGCTGTTGAAGAGCGTACACCGGCCGTTGTTGCTCGGACGCAATACACTTACATTACAGAAATGCATAATTCACAAACTTAACTCCTTTCTCTCGAGCATTTTCAATTTGAATTCAAAGCACGGATTGTCTGTTATGGAAGTTGAACTTACTTTCTTCAAAAAAATTGGACATTGCCGTGAATCGTGGCGCCCGACAAGTGCTTGTACTCAGAATATTCGGCGAGTGAAATATTTACGATCGAATTACGTTATACTGTATCTGGAGTCCTCTGTTTTTTCAGCATCTTTTGCATAGGAAAGGGGGGAAGGGCAATGTCGTAGGGGAGTTCCGAAGCTGGTCAGTGTAGTTGGCGATGGTGACTCGGCGAGTGGCGCCAAAGCTGGAAGTTACTTGTATCTTTGGGGACTTACTACTTGTTGAATGGGGAGAGTGAAAGATATGATTGGGCCAGATTGGCACTAGACTTGACCGAATCAGGAACTACCAAATCTTCTACGCACGCTAGTGGTGACGTGGAGTTGCGTGGTGACGTGGAGGTGGTCGGCAGAGTTCTTCTTTTCTTTTTAAGAAGCTTCAATTAACTGAAGGGAGTATTTATATGTGAGGCGACATGTGGCAACAGCTGATTTGAGGTAGGGTTTTGGCAATAGGTGGGGGCGGATAGGTGAGGGGCAATTGCACGGGAAGCCTGTGGCTGTCAGCACCAATGAGGAGGCGCAAAGTAGTTGGGGATTGGGTTGCAATATTGAAGGGCTTTTAGGTTGACGGTTGACCACTTTTGTTTTGCAGTTGAGAATGTAAATTGCAATCAATCTTTTGTGGAAAGTAAAAGTACAACAACAATGTTTCTGGAGGGCCTTTGGACGACCTAAACATTTTCGCTTCGCACTATGGTTAGAGGTCAAGAGGCCATTAATTTTCACCAATTAGTTGTAAGAAATCAAGATTGTGGTCTTTTGGCCTTTCATATTAGAGGCCAAAGTCTAGTCTTTCACTCCTTTGACATGACTTTTTCATCCAAAACAACGGCATCTTGAGAAATGTTTGGCTTAAGCAAAAATGGAGACCCAAACTATGGTTGAGAGGCCATTAATTTTTTTCATCAAATAAATAAAAATAGACAAGATTTTGGCTATTAGATTAGGAAAGTTTAATGAAAGCTATGATTTTAAACTTTGGGCATGGCCTTTGGAGGCTTCATACTAAGACCATTCAAGTTGAGAGGCCATAGAAGTTTATTGCCAAAAGTTTGGCCTTTGGACTTGGCCTTCAGAGGCCTCAAACTAAGGGCAGCCAAAAGTGTCAAAAACAATATTTTATTACCTATTTTCAACTCATTTCTTTGCCCTATCAACAAAGTTTGGTCACTCAATCCCATGATCTCTTGACTTGTTCAACCATAGTGTGAAGCATCTTAACATCTATTCCCATCAAAAGTAGTGACATTTACAAATGTAGGAATGTATTAGATTTGTAAACTAATATTGACATGACAAATGGATTGAAGAGGGATCACACTAATATTTTTCAAGATGTTGAATCATATCACTATAGTAGAAAGCTACAACTACGCAAATTCTCTTTTCTTGTAACATCTTGTTACAAAATCTCATACACAAGGAAGGTGATCATTTTAATTCAAACTTTAAACTAGTTGAAATGTTATATCATTCAAAAATAATTTAAAATTATAAAAAGATCACCATATATACAAGGAAATTATGGTCAAATTTACAAAAAATTGACAAAGATTGTGACCTAATTTACAATATACTATAGATTAAGGCACAATCTTTGTCAATTTTTTGTAGATTTGACCATAGTTTCCTTGTAGTGATATACCAACAAATATGATTTTGTATGCATACTATAAAACAAAAGTTTGGTAATCAAGCCTTGTCATTGGTGGTTAATACAATTATATACTATTTGCACAAAACTACAAATATAAATATGATGAGAGCATTCCATGCATGACATGATTGGTTTTAAATGAGTTGCATTGGTCATGTTGGCAATTTAGGTCAAAATAACTCAATTAAAACATTTATAAGTAGAGAACACTGTAGCAAGTGAGGTGTGGTATTAATTTTCTATTGAGTAAGGGCTTCTTAAATAATGTAGTGTTTTAGAAAATTTGTTTTGTTTATCAAACTTGGGATTCTAGTATGAATTCAAATCTTAATTTTGCACATTAAAGCTCATAAATTTGCCTATATTGCAACATTCTCTACAATAGAACATGTGCAGTTTCTATAATTATGAGAACACTAAAGTCAAAACTAGTAATGTTGTTTTTTTATTTTTCATTTTAATGGTGTTGTTAAACTTCTTACTAGATCAAGTATTGCATACTTTGGAAGTCAATAAACCAAAAGGAAATTGAAGGGAGATCATTCAGTAGCGCAATCAAATCACTTTAAAATATGACAAATCAATTGTTTATCATTAAAAAACTGTGTTGAAGAGATTCAAATGTCATAGGTGAAGACATGTGGCAAGAAATGAAAGATTTGTATAAATACTTAGCTATAAGTCAAGGAGGTCAATTATTACATTTTTTTTCTTTATTTTTCAGCAATTTGATATATTCCATACATACAAGGTGGACCTATCTCAATGATCCTTTTAAAAGTGTTTATAAATCATCAAACAAAAATAAAAAAGGTTGTAATTTTCCAATAACGTATAATATACCAAATTGTGCAAATCATAATCGATATCTTCTGGTTTTCATTGATTTTTTGATGTAAAGATGCATCCATAGGCATGTATTAATAGAATGAAAAAAGTAACAAATAAATAAAACAATTGTCTTAAAGAATTTGAATATGAAATTTATTATCAAAATTGTGTGTGATGGCAAAGTTAGGTCTAAAAATCCTATTTTTCAAGATTTTCATTTGTTTCCATCTAAAATATGGGTTTTAACTTATAATTTTTTTACACTATTTGGTTTAGAATGTGAAGGAACTTAGTGGATTGAAGTTTCAACACACATGAAAATTGGAAAAGGCATTTTAAAATCACCCGATCAAACATTTATCTACAAAAATATTCCATTTGAATATTTGATACCAATAGCTAAGTATCTTATCACCAATTAGTTTTTGATGTTAGTAAGAAATCAATGCCTTCAACATAAATTTCAAATAAAACTTAGCTACAATTCTCAATAGCACACGGGGTGCACTCCCCATTTTCTTGTGGTACATGTACAATCAAAATCTTTAACTCCTATCTTTATATTGTAAGAAATCAATCAAATAATTTGAAAAAATTATGGTGTGTTCTTCTATATTGAAAGTTTACATTGTGAATTATTGAAAATTTTCTTTAACCTAAATAATTACTTACAAATTTTGGAAGAAAATAAATACACTGTATAGCTGAAAAAAAGTTTTGAACCCCTACATTATGTGGCAAAAATTATTTTTAAAATTATTTTTAAATTGCCAATAAATGAAGGCTTGGTTATAGTTTGTGTATACTAAAAATTGAATACAATTGTCATTCAAACGCAATCTTGATAAATATTTGAAGTGAAAATTCAACCATTTTAGTGCAATTTTCAATTGCGTGTTTGGACATCTTGTTCATTTTATTTGAATCCAAGTTTTTTTCACATAAAAGATGTATTGTTTTTTTGAGACCACTCAAAAATTTGGAGCTAAATCAAATTTTATTAAAAAGTAAATAGGCGGTGGAAAATTTACTTGATTGCAAGTGACCTCCAAAGAATACATTGAGTGACCTCCCCGTGCAATAGCATTATGAAATGTGGATATTATAATTGAGAACTAACAAAGGAATTATGAATGTGGGTTGAAATTTGGTTTTAAGTTTTATTATATAAATGTTTTTAAAGTTCAACAATGGAAACTATTTCAAATCACAAGTCTATATATTCTTTTTCAATGCACTAACTACAATTGTGTTTGCTGAACATACACCACATAGGGATATTTTGTTCAAAACTCTATGTCCTTGAATCCCTTCAGGATTAAGAGTTCAAATTTTGAATGATGAATGATTTTACAAATGATTTCCACACATAGAATTATTTTTCATCTTGCAACATGTTAATCTTCTATTGATTTTTGTTTTTGCTAAACCAAAATTTAAGTTCATAACATTAATAATTCTCCTTCATTTTTTTTTATTTCTGTTTCTTTTAACACAAAATTGAAGAGCAAATTGCACAAAAAAACAACCACATGAGCCAAGGCCATATGAAGGCAAAGGTACACCACTAACCTATACTATCATGACAAATGCAATTCCAATAAGCCTTCATGTTGTTGCAAGAGCAAATATTGTCACGTACATTTGGCCCAATTTTCAGTCAAACTTTGAATAAGCATCCTCACACGTGGCCAAGAAAAACTTAATCTCATCTACACCTTCTTTGAAACAAAAAATATTTATAGTCCTTAGGGCATTGCCAGCCATTTGGCAAAATGAGGGTGACATCAAGGATTTGGAGGTTGCGGTTTTACAAGCAATTTTTGAGCCCCACCAGCACGGCATCTAACTTTGCATCTTCCCAAAAACAACAGTATGCCTTTGATGCTCGGCAATTTGTCCTACTTTGCTGAGCAAAATTTTAGCCCAACATTGTTACTTTCTCTCCTATTGTTTCCGTAAAGCTGACTTGAAACACTAGGTACACTCACTTGAACTGCTAGGTAAACATTGGATAAATTCTTATCTTCAAACATTGTGGTGAGCTAAGTTAGCAAATGTGTGTGCCACTTTGTTTTAATTGATGTAAGCAAGTTTGCCGGCCCCGGAATATTGCACTTTAATAGGCGTTGCCAAGCCGGGCAAGTGGAGAAGCTCTTAGAGGATTAGAACTTGGAAGCGTGATGTCTACGCCAACATTTGAATTTAATTAGCATAGCCCACAAACATGGGTACTTGCGGAATAGTTGTACATATAAATAAACTTTAAAAAGCTAGAAAAAAAACTACAGAGACCCTAGTTGGACAAGAAGTCTAAGTGCAAAATGTATTATAACTACGTTAGTGAACGCAAACAATGTTGGCTAGACCAAGGATTTGTGACATCATAACCAAGATGTTGCCGTATGTGGCTCCCAGAGAACCAAATTTGCTCTCCATGTCGGTTACTTTGTGTGATTTCCATTAGCTTGGAATATGTAATTACCAGTCATGGTAGTAAGTGGACTAGGTGTATGGATCATAAAGAATTATAACCTTTTCAATACAAAATTTAACATTGCAAATTGATATATATCTTTCACAAAAAAATTTAGGAATTTTATATGTAGATATTTCAATTTATGTATTTATTTACATTGGCATACATTCTTTGTTTAGTGAATGCCTATATCACACCACATAAGTACTTATATGCATATATTTGCATGGAGAAGGTTTGTTATTTGCTCAAGAAGCATTTACTTTGGAGCTCCATTCTCCTTGATATGCAATGACGCCCTTGGAACAG
Source organism: Ulota crispa (assembly GCA_963920765.1). Lineage (NCBI taxonomy): Eukaryota > Viridiplantae > Streptophyta > Bryopsida > Orthotrichales > Orthotrichaceae > Ulota > Ulota crispa. The sequence goes on from OY987243.1 coordinate 15,372,625, forward strand.
GACAACGCAATTGGCCCACAATAATGTTGCACTCAAGTGCATTTAACTTTATTTATTTTTAACTTTTGTTTTATGTTTTACTTTATGTTTTGCTATGTAATTTTGGTTTAATTAATTAATTAATTTTTTATTTGGTTTATTTCATTTGGAGTTGACAACAAGTAGCCATTGTGTTTAGTTGCACTCAAGTTTTAAATTTTATTCAATTCTTTTTAATTTTTTGACTACACTATGTTTGCATGACACAATTGTGCTCAAGTTTAGTGATAATTGTACAATCACTTGTTTCCAATGAAACATATCAAGGAAATTAATTTTGAAAGTAGGTAGATATTGGATTGACTAAGGTCAACATGAAACCACATAAACAAATATACTAAAATGTAGCATGTCCAAGACTGATATTTTTTATTAATTTGTATGGACAAGATGTCCATTTCTATACCATATGATGGCACTTTCTCATTTTATTTACTAGAGCTCAAAATTGCATCAGCACTCAATATTATCAAGAACATCATATTAGGTAAATTAGGAAAAACAAAGGTACCATTTTGTATTCCACCTCAAACCCAAAAAGTTACCTCAAACCATATTCAAAAGTATTAGATTCAGTCTAAGCCATTAAGATTTTTTCTTTCACAAATTCCTCCTCTCAGGTGAAGGCACGTGTACAAAAAAAAGGCTAGAGCTCGGTTTGGGGTGATCACCCCAAACCTAGAAGTCCCAAAATGTCCACTTTTGCCCAATTTACCTAATATGAGGTTCAAGTCATAATTTTGTACAAGTGGTGATGTGCGGCACCAAGGCTATGTGGATGCCACTTTAGAAAAGATTGCATTAGATGTTGCTTTTGACAATGGTATTTGTGCTTTGTTTATTTTGACAACCTACAACTTTAAATTTTGAAAGGAGGGTTTGGAAAAAATGAGAGAATTCACAAATTCCAAAGCACTCTTGAAGTTGTCCACTTTTTGTGAAAAGTTTTAGAACTCCACTATCAAGATACCACTTCCAAAGTACTATTGTTTCATTACACGATAAATCTAATAAAAAATCCAAAGGTAACATGAATGTAAAAAGGATTTAATTGTTGCTTGTACTTTCTTCCAACACTTTACTATGTAAAGTTTTATGTAAGAAGGGATCTTAGCCAAATAAAATTATACTCAAAGATTTCTTGATATCAACAATAATATTTTGAAAAAGCACTAAGCTAACTTTGCATCACACTCGTAGTAGAGCCCAATTTTGTCCATAAGAAGTCATCTTTTAGAAATTAATCTAATAAAAAAATGAACTAGTGTGTTTGTCCTTGGCCATGTTCCAAACACAATTGCACGAGTAGTTTGTAACATGGTTAAAATCCATATTTGTACTTAAAACTTGAAGGGAAATACTACATTGAATTTAGAATTTAGTAAACATTAACTCTTTAATAACTTTTGCTTGAATCTTCTTATGCTTAGGAGACAAGATCTTTTACATTGTCACTCTCAAAAATTTTTTTTTTAAAGGTTTTTAAAAAGTCCACGTTTGTTTAAACCCAAAAAAAAATCCATTCTTTTGAATTCTTTGTTAAATACCACTCCTTGTTAGAGAGCTCAATTCTACAATTTTAGTCAACTTCAAGTGCTATGTATTTTAGATTTTACTATTGAATCTAAAAAAACCTTGCAACTTAGTGTTACAAAAATCTACAATCAATTTGTTAGGTTGTGAGGCAATAAGAAAATTGAATACGTTTTGTATATAAGAATTGTTTTGTAGCTATAAATGGCCAAGTATCCCAAGCACTTGGAATTAAGTGAATTATTAAAGTCTTTCTATATAACATTTAAAAAAATATTTAGTATTAAAAAATTCAAGAAATTTGCCCATGGACATTCAAGGCAAACTTCCATGTGACAACCAAGTTGGCAAAGGTCTAAGATATTTAATGAGTTTATTAGGTATATCCCTATATTGGCAAACAAAAGTTTTGATGATTGCTTCCATATTAATATGGAGAGAACAAGAGAAGGAATAGGATTGCCTTGATAAAGAAATTTGAGAGGAGACAATTTTCAATATGTGTTTCATCAATTTGCTAATAGAGCCCCATGAATGGGTTTTTTTAATACATATTGAATGTATTATATATTGTTGGAAAGCTCTTGACAACACTTTCCAATAATATATGACAAAGTTTCATTTCAAAACTTTGAATTTGAGCACCAATAGTAATTTGTTGCAAAATAACAATATCATTTTGTATGTAGCAAGTCACAATCATTTCTAGAATTTGATCAAGTTCCTTGTCAACAACTTTTTGTAAACACAAGATTTATCCTTGACCCCTAAGCACCTAAACTGATTTCACCAAAATCGGGGTTTTTGGAGATTAGCAACTTTGATGCATTGTATCTTGGTCAATCACATGATTCACAAAAAGTGACCATTGAAAATAGTGGAACACCTACTTAGAAGAAGGCTTGCAAATTTTGGGAACAATTGACCTTGAGAGATGGGAGATTATAACATTTGATCAAACAACATGTGATGATAAAACCTCATTTTTTGGTAGGTAGCTGCTATTTGATGATTTTTACAAAATTCTATAAGCCCCTTATTCATCTTAAATTTGTGAGCAACTAGATTAGATGTGAATGCACACACTTGTACATTACCAAAGATGGCATTTCTTTTTATGTCAAGTTTTAGGGGTTCAAATCGCTATTGCACGGAAAACAATGACTGGCACAATCGATGGCGGTTGCCATAATAAGGATTTAGAACATGCTTGAACCCTTGCCAACAACTTTCCCGCTACCGCAAAGCTTACACAAGGAAGCTTGCAAGGGATATTGATTGGTTGCAGCCTGTAAAACGCTACTTGCCACCACGCCCTTGTTGCCTCGTACGGTGTTTCACCAAATCAAATCTCTTACAGCGCTTGTACAACAATTTGGCTTTCCTCACCATTACTCCATTGACATGGACAACTTGAATGCCTTCATAATTGTAGTTTGTAGCAAGACCAAAAAGTTAGATCCAATGCCTCAAAAAAAGGTTTTAAATCAAGAGAGGCAATATATGGGACGCTGGGGCGCTCATGGATTAATGGTGCCTTGATCAGTATAATATAAGATATTTTTCTTGTATTTGGAATAGATTCTCACCTTACATTTGAGATCAACAAAAAAGTTGGAATATAGATCAATGCAATTCTAATAAACTATTCAAGATCCTAAATTATAACTTCATGTTAGTAGCAAATGCTAATTATATAATAGCCTATATACTATGCCCTATGGGCGTTTAACCCCTGAACGGCCCATCGGCCATCTGTGGCCGTATGTACGGCCATATGTATAGCCATATTTGAGCTGCTCTGAGGGTTTTCCAAAAAAATTATGCACCCATCATCGTACAATCCTTCAATATGTATAGTTATAACACTTAATTTCCAACTAATACAAATTTCTGAATATTGGTTGCAACCGTGTTTAGTACCATATCTCTAAAGCCCAAGGGCCCTTCAGGGGTTAAAGATTAAAGCATCAGTACGTAATATGCAGTTTCTTTGCATCAATAAAATCTTTTGTACCTTTGCTCTTGACCAAAATTTGACCACAAATCAACTCAAACTTTGTGAAGTACATGGCAGTGTTTGAGAAGATAGTTGAGCTTTGCAAACTAATACCGATCATTACCCATCTTGAACCCATTTTTTCACGTTTGTCCACACATGCTATTTTCTATAGACAATATTTGGAAAACCTGACTGATTTTTACCCTATACTTTTATAGTTCAACGAATTATTTTACACTTCCACCGGTGGACAATGCACTAAATGCCGGACTTTCCCAAACATTGGTGACTGCCGGATTTTCCCAAACATTGGTACATGCTTGGTGCTGAAGCAATGGCAAATTTGATGGTTCACTGAATGGATCCTCAAATTTCAAACTGAGTAGTTACAATGGTCAACATACGTCATGAAATAGAAAACAAATAGAGAAGTGATTTGAAATGCATTGGACGGCTGGATGTACGGTGACATCTAGATTTTGACTATTTTCTGCATCTCAGTACATTCAACCGCCGTGAACTGACTCCCTCATTGCCCCGCCTGGATGATTACAGCCCGCGGCTCTGTTAACTGCACATTCATATTTTCAGGCGAGGGTGGAAATGTTGCACTTTTTACAGACGAAGGATGAAGTAATAATTGGTCCCCTGTTTTGGAGTTATTCACTTGTATCCTTTTCCGTGGTTCCTCTGAATTCAAAGGTGAATTAAAAATTTCCCAAATTCAATCTTTTGATGCTAGATTTTCAAATTTTTACAATTTTGAAATGTGTAAAAGAGGAGCTTGTTTGCCTTGGTCCCACAAACTCATAAAGTAGTTGACCAATCTCTTGGACCCATTCATTTAGGCAAGGGGTAATGAGGGCCAAGGTGACTTGACCTCCTCATTGGCCCCCCTCTTGGACGAATGGGGGCGGCTCGGGGCTTTATTCATTGCACATCTATGTTTTTGGGCCAAAGTGGAAAAGGTTTGAAGTTGCACAAATAAAGATACAAGTAATAATTTGTCCTCTATTTTGGCATTGTTCAATTGTATTCTTCTCCAAGGTTCTAGACAAAATCAATGTCTTTGAATCCAAATGTGAAGTCTAAACTTCTAAATTCAATCTCCTAATGGCAAAATTCCAAACTCTCACAAAATTTGAAATGTGAAAGAGCATAGCTTTTTTACCTTGGCTCCGCAAACTCAAAAAACTGATGATTGAGCTCCCATCTGCATTCATCCAGTTTGGGGGCAATGAGGGGGTGAGTTTACCCTAACTAGGTGGAATAACTTTTATACAAACAAAGGTAAAAGTAACTATATGCTGCCTTTATTTTGGAGTTGGTCAATATTATCCCCTCTCAAGGTTCCAAAATTAGTTGCGGGTCTTTGAATCCAAATATGAATTCAATATTTTCAAACTCCATTTCCTAATGGAAAATTTCTAAATTCTCACAATTCTTGAAATGTAAATTAAGCAAAGCCTTTTTCATTTTGGCCCCAAAAATTCATGCACCAATAAATCAAGACCTTAGCTCCATTCATTTAAGCAGAGGGCAATGAGGGGTCAGTTCACTCTAACCGGAGGCTAGGTCTATTGCTTCACAATTTTGTGATTCCAAGGTGGATTTTTTTCTATTTATCAAATATCAAATTTGTAAGAGTTTAAAAATTTATCATTTGGAGATCAAATTTGAGAATTTTTGAATTCATATCTAGATTCAAAGATTTTGGTTTAGTGAGAACTAGTGGACAAATACAAAAGTCACCAATTCAAGACATGGGCAAATGCTTTCTTTTATTGTTCTTTGTAAAAAGCTAGGCTTTTCCACCCTAGCTCCATAAATATAAATGTGCAACAAATCAAGTTCCGTCCCCATTAACCCTTAATCCTTAAAGGAACGCTCTATGTATTACATAATAAATACGCTGTCAAATAAATGGCATTTGCTACCAATAAAAAGTTTTAATTTGGGATCTTGACTAGCTCACTAGAAACGCATTGATTTATATTCTAACTTCTTTGTTGACCTCAAATGTAGTAAAGGTGTGGATGCATTTCAAATACAAGAAAATACTAAATACTATATTGGTTGCAAAGGGCTTTGCGATCCTTTAACTCCTAAAGGACCAAGCCATTTTTTATTTGAAAAACATAGAAAACTACCACTTTTGGGGAAGCAAGTACAATGGTAAGAAAAAAAGTTTTTTACAAGAATTCAACCATAAGATCTTACATTAGATTACAAGAGGTACACGTGGTAAAAAATTCAGCTCAATCTACACAAAAATGAGTGAGATATTTACATCTAAATTGCGGAAAAAGTTTTTTTTTGCTGCTGCCCAAAAGTTTTAGAAGGCTTTGACCACTCTTAGATCAAAAAAATTATTCTACACAAAGTTGAGGTTTTTTTTTCCCATGTAGAAGACCAAGTTAGGTATGTGTGGAAGAATTTTCAAATCAATTGAAACTATAAAACACATGGGAAAAAATAGTAAGTAAAAAGGAGTAGAGAATGAGTCAAAACACTAAATTGTTAAGGATTGAATTATCAAAATGAAAAATGCAAATCCCAATTGTTATAATGTTTTGACAAACATTCTTCATCCTTGGGGGTTTTTTTTTTTCCAAAATAATGAAAATTAAGTAAAATAAAGGACTTCAAAGTTTATTTTAGAGTAGAGAATCTAGAACTGCCCGCAAACAAAATCTCCTCATAATTTTCGTCTCATGTATCAAAATTGAATGATTCAAAGCTCCCCACATCTATATAAGTCTAAAGAACCTATTTCAGATTTTTATTTGAAATAAATAGAATTTTTATAGAAGTTTTTGGCTGCCCAAGGAGCAGCTTTTTCCAAATTTCATGCATAACTTCTTCAATAAATGTCGGAATGAAGAAAAGTTACATTCCTACATAGATCTTTGAATTCCTCAACTTCAATAAAAGTTTCAAAAAATCACGCAAAGTAGTTTAGCCATAGGTACATGCCCGAAATCCCAATTATCCCCCAAAGGGACAATGGTCCTTTAGGGGTTAAGGGTTAAAGGACCATAGGGCATAGTATATACGCTCGCGTATAATTGGTTTTTGCCACCAGTAAGAAGTTTTAATTTTGGGATCTCAAGTAGCTCATTAGAACTGTTTTGATCTATTCTCCAACTTCTTTGTTGATCTCAAATGTAGTAGAGGTGTGGATCCATTCCAAATACAAGAAAAATACCTAGTATTGTACTGGTCGCAGCGGCATGCTCAGTCCTTTAGGGGTAAACCCCTAAGTGCCCAAGCGGACCATTTTGGTCCACATTCCCGTGTTTTTTAGAAAGCTTGGGCGGTTAGGGGTTAACTTAGCAATCTTTAACCCCTAAAGGCCCAAGAAGCCCTTTTCTTTTGAAAGTCACTGAAAACTGCCACTTTTGAGGGAATGAGTAAAAAGGTAAGAAGACAAGTTCTTTTTGGAAATCTAACCAAAGGATCTTGCCCTAGACTATGGGAGGTACTTGTGGGAAATTAATTAGCTCATTCTAAATGCAAATGAGTGAGATATTGACATCTAAAGTGAGTTTTTTTCCCTGCTGCTCAAAAATTTCAAAAGCCTTTGACATTTCCTATATCAAATTAATTGCTCTATACAAAGTTGAGGTTTTTTTTTCCCATGTAGAAGATCAAGCTAGGTAAGTGTGGGAGAGTTTTCAAATGAATTGGAGGTGTGAATCATACTTTGTAAAATCTTGCCATTCCGTAATGCCATGAAATTTGCATATACACTAGGCAAAATTGGAGGATTTATGTAAATTTCAGGAATCTGAGTTACTTTTATCCAAATGATAAAAACCAAGGAATCTTAGTGTACTACAACTTGGAAAAAAAGAAGTCAAAAAACAAATACACAACGAGCTCCAAAAAAATAATGCACCAAATTTTACAAGGGGCAAAAGGAATGGAGGTTTGGAAGTCCTGTACCTACCAACAAACTAAAACTCCTCATGATATTCATGTCATCAATCAAAATTGAATGATTCAAAGCTTTCCACATACATGTGGATGTAAAGAACCAATTTTCAATTTTTATTTTTAAAAAAGTAGTTTTTAAAAAAGTTTTTAGGCTGGTCTCCCTCCCTTATTTTCCAAAAATTCATGCATAACTTCTTCAATAAATGTTAGAATGAAGAAAAAAATTAGTTACCCACTCAAGTCTCTGAATTCTCCATCTTCCATAAAAGTTTCAAAAAATCACACAAAATAGTTTAGCTATAAGTACTTGCCCAAAATCCCACTTGGCCCCTAAGGGGCCACTTGGACCTTTAGGGGTTAAACTATCTAAAATTTGAACGATGTCTACCAAACATTTTCATACAACTACAAAACATGTGAACTTTATAGTGTTAAATTTGAAGATTTTAACTTTTTAACAATGTTTTTAGCCACTTGAGTTAAAAGTAAAAACCATATTCTCACTAGTCCCCTTTCATCCAAGTGGGGGCAACAGGTAGGGGCAATGAAGGGGTCACTCCATTCTGGCCCTTAGGGATAAATTCTTGCGGCATTTTGTTATTAACCCCTAAATGCTTGCGGCACCAAATTTTGGTGTCACCAATACATTGAAGTTCAATAAACCTAACTAAGTTATTGTTTTTAGTAGCTTATGTTTTGGATCTACTATTTGTGAAGTCTAGTTTTAGGATCAACAATTTGATTTTGAAAATGATTAATTATGAGTTTTCTATTCAAGCTTTTGTGCTGGGGTCTTGACTTTCTCTAATGTTGAGAGCTCTTGGAAATGAGCCTCAAATACACTAGATCTTGGAGAAAAATTTACACTAAAAATTCATTTGAAAAATTTACACTAAAAATTCATTTGAAAAATTGTACAAGAGATTTTGAAAAGCTATAAAATGATTGGGGTTATGTATGTTATTTCCTTGAACCTTGTATTTTTTTGGTGACCATCTTTTTAAATTCAACATGTGAAAAGAGGATTCAAAGACTTCAAATCATTTTTGTAATTTTGACACCCTCATGATCAAACATTATAATGTTTCAATCCATAAGTGAGATTATTGTGTTATTTTTTCCTATGTGACTTTTAACATATCTAGTTTGAATTTGTACGATTACATTTTAGAAAAACTTGATACAACTTATTAAAATGTTGTCTTTTTGTTCAATTTGAAGCAAATTCGTAGACGCTCAAAAGAGGCCTCAGGCATTTAGGGGTTAAGTTTACTTAGTTCTTGTTGAGTCACAACTTGATGGTTTTGACTGAGCTGGGAAATTGGATGGGCGCTGTAACTGAGAGCAGGTGTCCCCGTGAGTGGCTTAGACAGAACGTTGCTGCAAATCTTCATCAGTACACAGACTTGCAGAATGCAGACAATTGTAAGCTAAATATAAGGTGAGCTTCCGTCAGACAATTAACCCTTTAACGACCACACCCATTTTCACAGAATCCACTGAAAACAGGGGCTAAACAGGGGCTGTAAGCTTAGATTTGGAATTGACTCAAATATGAACCCATTTTCAATAATCCAACCGTACAAATGGAAGGTACACCTTGTTTACTGTAAAGCCTCAAAATTTCAGCTAGATTTATCATTGGAGGTGAAACATTATAATAATTGAGTGAGCCGTATGCTGAAAATCTCTTGTGTTTCATTCTTGTTTGGTTTTGAATGTTAACCTTTTGTGCAAGTTTTGATTGAGAAGAGCCTTACATTTCTAGAAAGTAGGGTTTCCCACCTTTCCAACAAGACTAGTTTCACACAAAATTGACAAAAATAGCAATCACAAGGTGTAGCTAAGTGGACAAAAGGGTCAAAAAACCCACTTTCTTTGCTACCCTAAAACAGTTCTACAAGAAATTTGATAATTATTTTGGAAAATCCAATTAGTGAAAACAATCAAGAATTGGCCTTAAATGTACAATGACAAATTTTAAAGCCAAAATGACAACAACATTTTAGTAGACGTTCAAACACTATAATTGTACTACTATTGTATATGAAAACAATACAAGCATATTTCTTAAGCAATTTGAATTTTTTTAGAATTGTGCAATTGAAATTTGACATTCTTCTTGCATACTTGATGTATTGTGTTGTTGCTTTGATCCATCTTTGACAAAAAAATGGATACGTATTTTGAAGCCATGCCGTATAAACACCATTATTTGTCAACTCACATACCCAATTGCATTGTTACTTTTTTAGAAGGATGCAAAATTCTTGTGATCACATGCACACTTCAAGACCAAATTCTAAATTATTGAGCAATTTCAACCTACATGCCAAAAACCACTCCTAGTGACCAAAATATGGTCGCGTGGTCCTTAAAGGGTTAACCCCTAATCGTCCTAACGTGCCGCTGCAACTAGTACAATACGGGGTATTTTTCTTGTATTTGGAATGGATCCACACCTTTACTACATTTGAGACCAACAAAGAAGTTGGCGAATAGATCAATGTGGTTCTAGTGAACTACTTCAAATCCCAAATTAAAATTTCTTATCGATAGCAACTAACAATTATACACGTCAACATATATACGGTTCCGTATGGACGTTTAAGGGTTAAACCCTAATTTCACTAATACTCACCCTGGACTTATTGAGTCTGACACCATATTTCTTGCCAGGTTCAGGGTAAAATAGGTCCGCTATTTCATGAACAAGGGTAAAATATAAGAGTCAGTCATTGTTTTGGAGTTGGTCATTGATCCCCTCCAGGATTCCTTATCAAAACTCAGGGTCTCTAAGGTAGTACGCTCGAAATCCGCCCATCTAAGGGCTCATCCCTCTTTTTCATGGTTTTTCATGGATGGAAGGATTTTTAGTTCATTTTTTGTACAAAGAGAAATTAATGTGGAATGCAATACAAGTCGTTTCATAGTTTTTCAAGTATTTTTGAGTAATTTATGAATTCTCAAAGTGCATGTGTTATAGGTACCTATTAATAACCTTATACTTTCCAAGAATCGTTCACTTGTAAGTTGTGAAGAGATTTGGGAAAGCAAGGAGAATGATTGGCTCTTGCATTTAAAATCACCTTGTCTTCCATGCATTCAATGAGTTGTAAGAGGCCAATATAAGAACCACTAGTGCACCATTTCACAACAAGCTACTAGACGGTTCAATATGTGCAAACGGTTTATGAGCGTACTACCTTAAATCTAGATGCAAATTTAAAACTTTCAAATTCAGTCTCCCAATGGTAAATTTCAAAACTCTTACCCAGGGTTTTCTTTTTGGTATTCCATCCAATGCTAGTGTGGCATTCTTTGAAAATGGCTTGTAGCTTGCAGGCTCCATCCTATTTTTGGTTGGAGTTGAAGGTGGCCCCTATGCATGGATTTTTGCAGAATTATGGGATTTTTTTCATAGACAAAAATAATTTATTGACATTTTTTTGAAAATATTTGAATAACCATTTGCATTACTTAATTATTGCCAGAAATTGGATTTGACAATACCTCAAATAATTTTAAAGTGATGGCATCAATTTTCAATTTGACAAGAATTTTATGGAAGCCTAGACCACAATGCAATTTTCATTGTTGAAATCTGGCATTTTTTGAAAAAAAAACCTCCTTTTTTTTCTATAGGCTTGAAGTTCACCTCTTTCTTTTGTGGCAATTGGGCCTTAAATTGCCCAAAAGAAAAACATTGCTCTTACCTTATTTGATATGTAGAAAAGCAAAGGCCCCACAAACGTGGTGTCAAAGTCATGAAGTCTAGCTTAATGTTCTTGGTCACTTTACACTACAAGTCTAGGCTAGTTTACAATGCTTGGCATTCCCAAAGCCTGGTTGTGATTGGTTAGTTTTTTGAAAATGGCCTTAAAGTCTTACACTAAGAGTCAAGGCCAAATTTTTAGAACATATTTTAATATTTAAAAGATTGGATTTGACATAACACCAATTTTAGAGACCAAGTCTTTCAAAAATGGGAAGCCAATACTATACTTAGTCCTTGGGCCATTGTTGAATTCTATTAAGATATGGCTATTTGAATTAAAGAACATTACTTTGAGATAATCAACATGGTAGGATGGAATAAAATATCAATGGCTCTCCTTAGTTATATTTTTTATCCTTCTTCTCTTGAAAATTTCAAAATTTGCTTGAGTGGTCTCAAGTTTTTGATCTTAAGAACTTTACACATAAGAGAATTGGCCCATCTTATGCTCATAATATATTGGGCACTTGGGACTGTTCTTGAGGCCATATGTGCTGAAATTTTGGTGTAAATGTCCCCAACTTTTCACTGCCTTCATTCCTAGTGTAAAACAATCCTTCATGTGCTCTATTCAACCCCACATTATCTTAAAAGTATGTTCACATTTGGTGTTAAAAGTGGTACTAGCAAAGGCAAATTAGATGCATGTGGACACACCTTTGGACTGCATACATATTGCTATACAGGGCTAACATCAAGTTTGAACATACCCTAAAGTCAAGTATCACAAAAAAACACAAGATTTACTTTGTCCTTTACAGTCATGAGGCGCTAAGTAATTAGGTTACGTAACCATAAATATACAATTTGCAATGAGCTGACTATTCCACGAGCAATGAAGTGTAAGATACAGTAGTGGAATGCGTGTTTTGCAAATACTGTGTTTCACTTTGATCATAGACAACAGAGTTGGAGCAACGATCTCAAATGTGATTTTTTCAAGTAGCTTAATCTTCAAACGCCTAAATACTACGGGGAAACCATGGTTGAGTTGACAAAAAAATGTGACCTAATCTACACTTATTGTAGATTAGGTCACATTTATTGTCAATTTGACCATGGTTTCCTTGTAGTGCTAGGATGTTTTTTGTCCCATGCATAACAAAAGAACAATTATGTAGGACAAGAAAAATCATTGTCCATTTGATTTTTTTAAAAAGTGATCATACATATATGGTGCATCATGGAAGGCAAAAAACAAACTTATCAAATGTACTCATATTTTTAAGTAACCCAAATTATGAGAAGATTTAAAGACATGGTGTCAAGTCTCATGTTGCCCTTCTTGCAATATTCATGAAATCAACAAGTATTGTTGACTTTTACAACTTTTAAAAACAATATTATAATAGGTGTACACTTGCCACGCCATCATAAAGCACTGTATTGTAAAGGGGCAGATATGGTGACCAGCCAGGCATTCAAAAGTAAAGTGGCTAAAAAACATGTTATATGTGCGATTAAAACATTGAGACATTAGAAAAGCCATCCTGAAAAACAAGGTTATGGTATCAACGCCTTGATTCTCCGAGTCCATTTGAGCACTAACGTTGTGCCTAATTGGCCTTTGGGTTCCCTAAGGAAAATTTTACTATTGGTATTGGCATTTATGTAGTTTTAACAAAAAGTTAGTAAAAAGTTATTAAATTAAGTTGCATTTGTGAACATTGGTGTGGAGAAGGAGAAAATACTATAGCTGTAATAAGGAACTCTTACCTTTCTCAAAAATAAAATTGAGACTCTGGTTTTCTTGAAATAATATATTATTTAGGGAAAAGTCATTTGTTTGTAATATTTTCATTTTCAACAATTTCATTTCTAGGTGTACAACAAAACCCTACAATTTTTGCCTAAATGTGCATATTGAATTTCAAATATCACTGAAAAAAATAATAGCTTGTACAATCTTAGTTCCAAGTTGTTGGATTTTTTTTTAACGAAATTAGAGAGCAAAAAATTCTTCTTCTTTGGAACAAGATTCTCTATTTTTGCTCAATAGCAAAATGTGACAATTATGGATACTCATGCCTTACAATAAACACGTGATAAGGACAAAATAGGGTTCAAGGGAAAAAAGGCTTTTAGTACTTTCCTCAAGCCCTTCTACTACATTGGATCATTCTTTTTCAATTTCTTCCCTAATGATTTTTGATCATTGTGTAATGTGCCTACCTACTTTTTGAAGGAGGCTTAAAGCTCATGCAACACAAAGGAAAAGGTAAAAAAATTATACATGTGTGTATGTATACGTAGATCAAGTACTCAATTTTCTTTGATTTCTATACACCCAATTCATGAAATACAAGTCTTCTATACTAGTTATACCAACAGGGTGATACGGGATCAAGGATTTCAAAATCTTCAAAAAAAAGTTTGGCTCTAATCAATACTACTTTGTAACTTCTAATACATTAGTCATCCCCATGATCATCTCCATGCTATTCCCACCCATGGCCAACCCTATGCTATCCCCTCCCCCCATGGTCATCCCCTCCCCCCATGGTCATCCCAAAATTAAATTAAATTATAAAAATGATTTTTCATCTGATCAGTCTTCATCCACATGATTGACCACCACAGACATAACAACCATCATATTTAATTATAGATGTAGATATGGATGCATGAGATGTAAGATTCACAAAATTGGAGAAGACTGAGTAAGACAAGCTTCAGCTCTACAAGAAAGTGCTACCCAAATGCTGTTCAAGGTTTTGCTACACAAGTTCCTTATTTATTAGTACTCTCTATTAAATATTGAAGTATGACAAAAAGCAAAAATACATACACAAGGCAAGTGTGGTGGTAGCACTAAAAAAAAAGGAAAATTTGATGGATACCCTTAGTTTGTTATATTTGTATAAATGCCCCTAGTTTTTCAAAAATTGCACAAACACTCTTATACCATGATCATTAGGGGTTTGTTTTGTTGTGCATGTCACTTTCTTCTCCCTTTGTGCGCATGCAACTACAAGAAAGAAACAACATACGCATAAAGGGAGAAGGAAATGGCATGCATAATAGAACAAATGCCTAAAAAGAGTATGGTTCAAGAGTATTAGTGCAATTTCTGAAAAACTAAGGGCATTTGTAATGTACAAATGCCCCTAATTTTGCAGAAATTGCACAAGTATACTTGGACCATAATTTTCAAGCATTTTCTTGTTGTTCACGCGACTTCCTTCTCCCTTCAAAAAAGCATTTGAAAATTATGATCCAAGGATATTTATGCAATTTCTAGAAGACCAAGGCATTTGTACAAATATAGCAAACTTCAGGGGTATTCATCAAATTCTCCCTTACAAAATAGCAGCTTTCAGTTTTTTTTGGATTTTCAAAAATCCAGAAAGTTTTTTTTGTATACTGCAACTTCGGTTTCAAGTATGTCTTTGATACTTTGGTTTATATAATACAATGTCAGCAAATGGTAAAAAATTGGCCACCAAACAGCTGATGCACTAATTGGAAAAGGGGCGGAGCCCCCGATATAGGACAAGTTTTGTGAGAGGACATGTTTGTGGGCTTGTAGGAGGAATGGCAGTTTCTAGCACCAGGCGTATTTTTAAGTACTTTCATGCGTTGATCAACACGTATTCTAGAATGCATGCAAGTAATGATACCTTATAATTTGCAAGTAAGACGTCTTCTAATTAAAGCCAACAAAACTATCACAATAGTCAATCTCTTTTAGTAACTTAAACTATAAAAACGACAACCAACGTGCTTTGACTTCCATTATTTGATTTCTACTAGACCTTGTATAGAACGGTTAGAACCACATGCATCGCTACTTTTTCATGAAGCTGAAATGGACGTATTTGAAAGTGTTTCCCAACATAAGCCTTTGATTCTCACAATGCTTTGTGCGTTGCTGGAATACCGTGACGTTAACCCAAACTTGCTCTTCAGATTGGATTGCAGTTGAAAATGGTCTATAGCCACTGGACATGGCCGTTTTAACCCTTAAACGTCGAAGCGGACGATTATCGTCCGCTGGCCATTAAAAAAATATTATGTGGGGTAGAAAAAACCAGTTGTTTGTTTAATTTTTTTCAGAAGTGATCAAAAACACATGGTCCATCATAGAACGTAGAAAACTATTTCATTAAATGCACTCATATTTTTAAGTAGCTCAAATTGTGAGAAAATTCAAAGTCATAGTGTTAGGTCCCAAGCTGCCTTTATTGTAATTTTCATAAGGGCACCATGCACTATTGACTTTCGCAACTTTGAAAAATAATATTTTAACTAGAAGACACCACTCTAAATGCCGTTGTTCATTGTGCAACGCTATAGATGGGTAGGCACGGTGATCACTCCCAGCATTTAGGGATTAAACCGTGTCAACAGCCAGGAGTAACTCTTCTAGAGGCAAACTCCGCTAAACCAACATCAATGCCAGCGCAACCATTAACCCTTAAATGTCAGAAAGGCCCGTTGCAATTAGTATAATATGGGGTATTTTTCTTGTGTTTGGAATGGATTCGCACCTCTACTACATTTGAGATCAACAAAGAAGTTGGAATATAGATAAACGCGGTTCTAGTTAGCTATTTGAGATCCCAAGTTAAAATTTCTTATTTGTAGCAAATGTCAAATATACATCAACGTATCTACTATGCCCCCTTGATGTTTAGGGATTAATAGCTTAGGAGAAATAAGTTGTTAGACAAGAAAAAGAGTATTGAGTTCACAAAAGTATACTACTTATTGTCACTAACTATTAGACAATTTTCACTTGTCAAGTTATGGATAAATAGGGGCTTCAAACATGAAAACTAGTCTACAAGTTTCTCACCTCACAGGGTTCCCACTCACAAGTGAATTATTTTTGTCCACTCACATGCCCAAAGTTTAACACACCCGTGAGTTTGCAATTAGGGTTTTGTGCACAAGTCAAGGGTATGAGCGTCTATGACACCCGAGAGGATGAACCGCACAAAAGTGAGTTTCTGAAATTCACTCCTACCATGAATCACCTTAAAAGTGGATTCTAGAAGTGAGTCACCTTGCTATTCACTAGTGAACTCACAGAAGTGAATCGTAGCGTGAGTCACCTGAAAAACTTGATGTTTGAAGCCCCTAATGTGACTGGAACTCTGACTTGTTCAGCAAGATAGTGGGTCTTGAGTAGGTTGAGTGTAAATGGCTGGCCTTGTTTCAAAGCTTTCACTAAGTGACCAAAATCTAATCGGTATTACACCACATAGAATTTTTAGTTTTGGCATGATATGATGCATACTTCTTGTTCTTACCTCTTTGCTGGGTTTTAAACAAGGGCCCAGTGAGTGCTCTTGTATGCATCTATAAGCTCATCTAGGATCAGATTCTGCAACTCGAGGCTTCCGGATGATTGTGAGCACCCCCACATGGCACACTTGTCCATTATACTCCTTTGAAAAAATTGCACAAAGCAGACGACGTTCTTTTGTGAGCATAAAATGGTGAGCCATGAGGGTGAGCGAAGATTTTGTGAGTGGAAACCAATTTTGAGCTTAAAACCAATGGGAAAAACAATTTTTTTTCAAGAGATAAAAGTTCAACATGCACAATTACAAGATCCTATGTACATGATTTTAAGTGAATTTTCCTATTTTGGCAAAAAAAAAAATTCAAGTTCATAACTCACAACAGATCCCTATTCACAATACAGCATTCCCTTGCACAAAACCTTGCAAAGAAGCGCCTTGCCCACGCCAGAGAGTCCATAAACTTACAAGCCCTCAGTTGTACCGCAGGTCGACTACCATTCGTTTGGCTCTGCCTCTCAATCTCCATATTTATATTCTGGCAAGTCATCAACAACAGCAACTGTCACCCCTCAACTTCTTCAAAGTATCAATTTTTGAACAGGTTTTTTCTTGTAAATTATTACATTTTTTCAGGAACTTTCTAAAAACAGTAAGTACAGTTTCACTGAAACCTGTGTTTACACTTTGATTTGAAAACATTATAGTCGGACGTAACATAAAAAAAGTGATACTTGCTTGAATAAGTATTGTGTATAAACAGGTAATCCGTCGTGCCCGGTACTCACTTGACACAGATCTGCCCATCATGGGAGGCGTGGAATACTTGAGATGCGGACGAGACAAGTTCAATTTTCTGCGTTTGCTGGTTGCAGAGTTTACTTGATCTAAGTTAAGAACATGTAGTTTAGAGGCTGGAGCAGAGAAAAGAGCAAATCAAAGTAGCAAACAATTTAGCCCATTTGACACCTGGACTGCTGAAAAGCCTCACCAAAGTATGAATATCAATAAAAGGAAAGCAGAGAATGTTGAGATATACTGTACCTTCCCTCAAGTGGTCAAATACTACACAAACAAGATATTTCAGTTAGTTCAAAAGTTTGAATGGTGCAAGATCCCTTCACACTCATTGGATGAATCATGTTCAATTAGTGTGAAGGTATGACATGCATTCCACCCTTGTTTTTCAAGTAGGTCGTTGGTCTTAAACTTTCATTGCCCCTTAAGTAGAATCTTAGTGTCAGAATCTTTGTAATGCAGAACATGTTTCACACACTCTCTAGTTGAGCTACCGTAACTACTTGCAAAATCTCCCTAGAATTTTGGCTACTTGGGGCACACTATTTGAGATGGCATTTCAATATTGTAACCCATTATATATTGAATTAACCGAAATTGAAGTGAACTAATTTATTAGTGCTCTTAGCAAATTTATCTATTTCTTTGACTAGTGCGCGTTAATGTTATTAGTGTGAGACACTGTAAATGAAAAAAATTGTGTACTAGTCACCTCGCGGTTCAGATCTCCATATTTTGCATGTCTCGACAAATAATTATTGGTTCTTGTGGACATAATCGGTATACTTGCAGTCTCCCAAAGAGCTTTGGCAATTGCCCCGGATTCTATAACCTGCTTACAAGACTCCACCCAAAGCTGTTGTAGTAGTGGTCACTAGTAGCTGAAGGAACACTGGAGATTCCCCATTCTAGCTAAAATATCTTATCACTTGCATTAACTCTCTGCCGCTATTTTCAAACAGAATCAAATTGAATTTAAACCAAACCCATGAAAGACCACTGAAAAAGTAACCACCTAGGCTTTACTAAGCAAAATATAGGGCTTCAAAGTTCAAAAAAGATCCTTTTCATCAAGACGATTCCACTCTCAAAACTGACTTTTTGTGATGCAAATTCTAGGTTTGTCATGACAGAAAACGTGCAGGAACTTTTCTGTACATCATGAGGTACAAAAAGATTGCAAGTATCACCTCCACTGGCATGAGAAACCGCGAGAAATCATAGTATTTCTGCTGCATTTAGGGGGCGGAGAAAACCGTGTTAAAAAAAAAAGGTTTTGGTGAGAAAATGGCAAAGGTTTGAGACGTCTTAATAGCACTATAGTGAAACAGGAGAATGACTGTTGTTGTAGTGAACATTCTCTACAACAAAAACGGTCCAAATTGACTCGTCCAAATTGATTGAATGTGTCCAAATTGACAAAAAAAAAAAAAAAAAAAAAAAAAAAAAAAAAAAAAAAAAAAAAAAAAAAAAATCCGAATTGACCAAAAATATCCGAATTGATATTGTTCCCTTGTAATGGCTGTTGTGAATTGATATTGTTCCCTTGTAATTGCTGTTGTGAATTGATATTGTTCCCTTGTAATAGTTGTTGATATAGCCCAGATGTCGTAACACCAACAACAGCGCTGCTGCACTGAGCTTTTTCCTATACACAAACAAAAAGTTGTGTTTCTACTTTTCTTCAAGCATTCTACAACAAGTCTTTGACTAGCAAAGTTGCAACGGAATTGAACGTGTCCAAAAGCTGCTCAAAGGGTTGCCAATAACAAACACAAAAAGGGCAAACTGAGAGCATCATCAATGTGTACATTTGGAAAGAGACAAGTTTGCATTTTGCTTGGTGGGGGCCACTTTAGCGATAGGTTTAGGGATTTTGAGGGCTCCAAAGTCATCACTAGAATAGAAACGCCGGACTTCACCCTGTTAGAACTACCTCCTAGAGCGGCATATTGTCTCGTTTTCCCGTGCCCTTGCTTGTTTTCCCAATGCACACTGCATTTGCTGACGGAGTGACACATTGCTTGTGATAGCTTGCAATAGCTTGCAATTTCCCAACAACAATATGCTAGTACTTACATTCTTCTACTACTGTGCTTGAATCTGCGATGGGAGTTGTGTCAACATTAGGAGGATCCGGCCGATGAAAAGAACTAAATACTTAAGGGGTGGGGAGCAAGGCAAGATCGGCTACTTCTGAGTCCCACTAGCAGTGTACACATTGATGATGTTCTGAGCACATTATATACACATAAGCCGGTAACTCGGAGTACCTGCAATCACTGCAAAATGCGTAAAATGGCTGGAGGAATGGAAAATTGTAATTATTTATTTAATTAGATGTCGGCAAGATTTGACAATAACATACTTTTGGGGAGGAATGCATGGAGAAGGAGGACTGGTTTAGGATTTAGGGTCTGTTAAATCACTGTCAGCTTTATTTGCTTTGCACAACAAGGTAGGAGGCTTTGCATTTAAAGAAGTTATCATGAGGAAGTTTGGCCCTACCCGAAAAGTGAGTCTGAAGTGAGTCACATTAGAATTAGAGAAGCAAGTTACTGTTCTTGTCAATGTTCATTAGGGGTAGTAACACCCTCTTCATCCCATTCTCACTCTTCACAAAATTGGGACGTGGTAATCTCTCCTTGATTTTTGAAAATACCATTCTTTGAACATTGAGAAAAATTTCTCTTCACTTTTGGAGGAGGAGAATGGGGTGAAGAAACTTCAGAACACAACTGAAACCTTTCAACCTTGCTTATGTCTTTTTCACCCTTTTCACCCTTACTATCCTTCATTAAAAAACATTTAAAGTTCATCAAACTTTTCAAAGATCATGGAGACAAAAAAAGTTAAATTTTCTTCAATAGAGTGTTCACAAGGTGGATATCTTATTAGAGTCCTTGAAACAGAATATAATGAACCACAAAACCCTAATTGTACAATCTAACAAACATGCTAGTTAGGAAAGTGGCGCTACATGTAACTTTTCTTTTTTGCAATGTCAATATTTTGTTGACTCTTCCTTATGTATATTTGTTGTTAGACTTTATTCAGTTTTTAATTAAACTTAATAAATCTAGATTTGATTTTTTTATGAATTACATTGTGGATATTAAGATCTTTCAAACTGAATTACACGATTTATTATGATAAAAGAGCTTCTTATCCATATCAAGCTCCTCATTTTCAGCTTTTCTTTGACATTGTAAATCATTATTTTCACATTGTGACTCAAGATTGAGTCTTCGATTTGAATAACAGAAAGGAGAGTCACTTTTTTTAGATAATTGGATACTCTTATCATGTCCATTGCATTAATTCTTTAGTAAGCAAGGCAGACTTTGAAGCTGCCTCAACATCCGTAAGGCAATATATCTAAGTATTAGAGGTTTTCATCAAGCAGCTTACTCAAATATTTACGCATTCAAGAATCATAGAAACCTTAGATGTGGTATTTTTGGAATTTTGGCTAAATTTGCAATGTGACAACTGGTTTCGTATCCACATGTAAATTACTAAGTACTAGTTTTATGGTTCCTTAACTACACACACGGACGGGCTAAAGTTACAAAGGTGAGGCATTTTTATAGTTTTTTTTATGCTTGTGAGTTGAATGTACACATTTAGGGGTTTCAAACATAAAATCTGGTGTATGAGTTTCTCACCTCACAGGAATTTAGGTCACTAGTGAATTCTTTTTGTTCACTCACTTGTCCAAAGTCTCAGTCATCCATGAGTTTGTGTGAGTTTGCGTTTAGGGTTCAACTTTTGCAACAACAACTCTGCAAGAACAAGACTAGCACAAGTACGAGGAGCAAGATGGGTGGGTAACGACCATCGTCCCCATTTATGCTTTTCTCCAAACTGTTGCCCATTGGAGCCACAAAGGTGGATTTCTGAAGTGCACTCTTAAGGAGAATCATGCTAGGAGTGAACTTCAAAGGTGAGTCACCTCTCTGTTCACTATTGAATCCACAGAGGTGAACGACGACATGAATCATCTAAAAAAATTGATGTTTGAAACCCCCTATTAGTTTGTTTATGATGACTATGAAGTCACACTTTGCTAAGGCCATGGACTTCCCTAAACCATGTAATCAAGGTTTGGTAGAAACTTGGCTATAAGGTAGCAGCATCCATAAGCGCTGTGTCCCCATGGCCATCACTTGACAGTGGCAGGGGCTAATCAATAAAAAAGCAAATGGTTGTTGGTGATTGAGTGATGGTTATGGGTGATGAAGTGATGATTGTGGGTGACTAGCATGAGGTTTTGAGTACCCATCTCACTATTTAAGAACTAACAAGCCTTGTT
>OY987243.1:15394477-15760369 GCA_963920765.1 Ulota crispa
CAATGAATTTTGTTGTGGTGAATGTGGAGGATGAGAGGACTTTCTCAATGCTTAGCTTTTGTAAAGGTAAGCTCCAAAATTAGTTGCAGTGTCATCTCAATATTGCTATAAATGTATATTTCCAAATTTTTTACAACAAAGCGGCTTTTCTTTACTTTGATACCTTTAGCCTTAGAGGGAGTCTTGAGCAAGGGTGAGGATAGATGAATAAACCTTTTGTCTCTATAAATGATGTAATTGTGGTTTTTTGTTTTGTTGCTATGTGAACTAATTAGGACGGGATGAATGGATGCTAAATTGTGAGCGAGGGTCTGTGAGCCATGAGCTTTGAGCCTAATTTTTTTGTCAAAATATTAAATTCCACCAATAATGTGTATGTAGGGCCCTCTATTTATGCATTTTGAACTTTATTTTCTTGAAAAACTTGAAAAACTTTGAAAAACTTGATATTTTTTGAGTATTTCCATTGATTTTGAGCTCAGAATTAATTCCTACTCACAAAAATTTGGCTCATTGCTCATAGGCGTGCTCACAAAATAGAGTTGTCCAAATAGAATGGTGGGATTTCATGCCGCAATGGGCAAGCTCTTATGAGCAAGGTTCAAGTATTCAACTTTCTATGGAATTGTTGAATGTCATTGCCGTATTTTTTATTGTGTGAAATAGTAAATTTTTTTTGTATTTTGTATGCAATTCCAACTTCTATGTTGCGTTGAATTCAAACTTTGGCTAGTGTAGTAAGGAGAGCTTAAAGTTTGTTTGTTTTTTGCTGTTTGCAAGAGTTTGATAATCCTCTGCACATTTTGAACGGGAGCTAGGAACTCTAGTGCTGAAAAACAACTTCGCTAGAAGTTGCACTTCAAATAAAATAAGGTTATTAGAAGTTGCACATATAGAAAATCATAGTTGCAATTGTACTTGAACCTCAAAGAAATCCAAGTTTCCAATCTCTCATTATAGAGTTTACGAAGCAGACAAAGTGAAAGGAAAGTAAGATTTTTTTTCCATTACTGCTCCCTTGTGATTGGTTGGGATACAAGTCGCTCCACCTCTAGTTAAAACATAATTTATGGCTATCCCTTCTTTCTCAAATAGGAATTTTCACCTACATTACATAGTGTATACAGGTTGCCATAACAATTACGTTGCTTTTGATACTACATAGTGCATATAGGTTGCCATAACAATTAGGTTGCTTTTGAAAAGTTACCTCATGGCTTATCACCTGGTCACTTGGAGGTGCATGCATCTCTTTTATATATTAAGATTACACATCATTTACAACCTAAACATTAATAGTTTATTTTTTTACAACTTTGTTGTTGTTATCAAGTCCTTTAAAATTATTTATTGTAGTAATCATTAATGAAAATTATTGCAGTGCCAATAAGAATTTATATAGTGTAGAATGTCAAGAAACTAGTTTGGGGCAACCTAAATGCACTATTTAGTGTAATATGAACCACCGCAACAGGTTAGATTTTGATCAAGAATTGGTATTTGCACACCCAAGATTTGATATCTGCGCACCAAGGGAAGGAGGTAAATTTTAGATATTTATCATCAACAAGCTAAATTTGGAAAGTTTGAATTTAGATATGGATTTAAAGAGCTTGATTTTGTCTAGAACGTTCTAGAAGGATACAATTGAACATACAATAATGTTTTTTTTGGGTGATTTGGTGCTCAATTGCACCCAAAAAAAAATCTGGCTAAAAAATGAGGCAAAAAACTTGGATGAAATTGCCAAAAAAACTTCAAATTTAAAAAAAATCTTGAATGAAATTGCCAAATTGTGGATGAGAACCAAATTATACACATGTAATATGTGCTAATGTGATATTTTCTATCCAATACATGGATGAATGTTGAAATTTGGAGCACCACTATAACATTTTAAGTTGCCACTCATTTTGGCACTTCTTAAAAAATGAAAAAAAAAATCCTAGTGAACAACACCCTATGGAAAAAATTAGCTAGGAGATAAATTATTACTTTTATCCTTATTTGCAAAAAAAGACTAGGCTTTTCTGTTGGGTGATGTTCAATTATATCCTTCTTTGTGGTTTTACACTAAATAAAGCTCTCTAAATCCAAATCTGGATTCAAACTTTCCAAATTCAACTTGTTGATAATAAATATCTAAAATTCACCCTATTGTTGTGTGCATATATCAAATCCCAAGCGTGCACATATCAATTTCCTTTAGATATTTTGACTTAAGGTAACAACACCCATACATGAGCAATCCCCAAAGTGGAGCCCTACTTTTGAGGTGTTCACCACTCATTGTGAACCCAAAGTGGAGCAGTGAATGTTCCTTGCACAAGAAAATCTTGCCACATGTCAATTGCTAAGTTGCTGTGAGATGGTTGGGATTGGGACCGTCAAGCACATGTATAGGAACACATCAAAGCAGCTTCAAGGGTAATCTAGAGTTGCTAATAGGGACCTACAAGCTATAACTTTGCCCTTTAATATAAAATAATCGACAATATTTTTTTCCACAAAAATTACGTTCCATGATAGTTTGTTGAAAGGCTAACCCTACAAAAAAATTCCTGAATTTTCCAAGACTCTGAAGTACCCTAAACCCTTAAACGCTCAAATATGGGTGCGGTTACCTTAGTTTTAGGATTTGCCGAGACTAGTCCAAAGTAAGGTAGAAATACCATAAACAGTTTCTGCCCAATAATGGCAGAGTAGAGTGTTCTTAAACTAACAAGAGTTGGCTTTGAAAAAGATTTCAGAAAGATGCTCTTTCCTTGCATTTGATTGGTTCAAATTTATTTTGGAACAAAATTCTAGAGGTAGCCGTTTAAAATGCACCTATGAAACCAGAATCAGTCCAAACTCTAAATCCACATTTATATTGCATAAAATTTTCATTCTTGAGTAATTTTTTTTTTTTTGCACTCTTCCTTATCCTTGTCTCTTCACAGATTGAGCTTAATTTCTCAAGAAATTTCCTATATCTTCAGGCTAAAGTGCCTTATTTTAACCGTTTATGGTATTTCTACCTTAGAACAACCCCACCTCCGCATTGACTCTAGGGTTTGACCCTTCTCTAGAGAGCGCGGGGGGGCTGTTGTGCCATGGCCTTTGTGTCTGCCCCACTGTTGTCGCGAGTCGATTCTCTCTTTTGATTGCACGATGGCGAGGTCGATTATGATGTCGGAGTTTTCGCTCTGCGGTTCACAATTGCGCCAGGGAGTGCCTCTCTTGGGAAGCACCATCAAAACAACATCAACAACGACGACGACGGTGTTGCAGAGAAATAAGCTTAGGCGCAGCATCCATAGCCATGGCCATGGCCACAGCCAGGGGGTCAGAATGGCATCACCGAGCGATGCAGGGAAGACACTGCCGTACGCGAGCTACGTGGTGCCGCTCGAGGCGTCCAAGGAGCCGTCCCTGATCACGAGGCCGCTGGCGGAAATATTGCGTGACATGAACAAGCGGGTGCCGGACAAGGTGCTGAAGACGCGCAACGACGGCGGGGTGTTGTTGAAGTACATTCCGTGGTACCACGCCAACCGGATGCTCAGTTTCTATGCGCCCGGTTGGAGCGGAGAAGTGCGGAGTATCGTCTTCTCGGGTGACGGGTCGTCGGTGTCTGTGGTGTACCGCGTGACAATCCGAGGGTCCGATGGAGAGAGTTGGCGGGAGTCGTCGGGAACGGCTGCCGTCACCGACACATCGTTCGGTGACCCCGTGCAGAAAGCTGAGGGTATGGCGTTTCGCCGCGCTTGCGCTCGCTTTGGCTTGGGACTGTATCTCTACCATGAAGACGAGGTGCTTTGATTCTCCAGGATCTGCGATTAGGGTTTGGTTCCAATGCAAATGACTTCGTGGTGTTGTTATATGTCTTAACAGAAGTTTTTTTGCTCACTTGGTTACTACTCGGATAGCCCTAGAAATTTTAGGCTTTGACTCCCTAGATCAGGCGATTGATTGCCTTCTAGGGTTTGGTTCCAATGCAGATGGCTTCGTAGTGGTATAATATGTCTTAACAGTAGCCTTTTGCTCACTTGATAGTAGTACCTTGTCGGATAACCCTAGAAATTGTAGGCTTTGATTCTCCAGATCAGGCGATTGATTGCCTTCTAGGGTTTGGTTCCAATGCAGATGGCTTCTTAGTGGTATAATCTGTTTGCTTTTTGCTCACTTGATAGTAGTTCCTTGTTGGACAACCCTAGAAATTTTAGACTTCTGACTCCGTTTGGGGAAAGGAACGTATTTGTTAGATATTAAGGCCGGTGCGGGCTTGCTCGGTGTTGCGGTGAATCATGCTACCTTGTCGAACCACACGGCCGGAGAATTAGGGTTTCATTCCGGAGAGGGAGCCTGAGAAATGGCTACCACATCCAAGGAAGGTATGGTAACTCACTAGTTACCATAATCCCGACACGGGGGAGGTCGTGACAATATATAACAAAAAGTTAGGGTTTGCTTTCTGTACACGCTCGCTATTGAGGTACTCTGCCTTTCTATATACTACAACCTCCTTTTTTTTCGTTGCATCCATTCGAGAAGAAATCCTGACTCAGTGACTACAGCTATAGTGACTAAAGCTTTGTCATGTGATGTTCAGATTGTGATTTGCTCTTTGATCCAACTCTCGTTCTTTGCTTTGAAATCCACTGGTGAATTCAAATAAACACCACGTATGTCAAGCAGTCTAACGATTGGAAACAAAAATGGTTTATCATCGGTGATATTAATACAACGAGCAGCAAATCATCTGCATACAAATATCCTTCGTGATACTCTAATCAAGCCTAGTTGACTAAACTTGCTATTTTTTTATCTAAATGTTTCTCTGACATCGAATGTTGCACTAACTCTCTCTCACTCATCTCTATTAGAAGAGATGTCATTTAAGGATCTATGATCATGCTGTATTACCATGCGACACCCAGTGGCTGAAATTTCATATATTGGTTATGTAACAAAAATTGGGATTTGATTTCTGTACACGCTCGCTATTGAGGTACTCTGCCTTTCTCTACTACATCCTCCTTTTTTTTCGTTGCATACATTCGAGAAGAAATTCTGACTCAGAAACTACAGCAGTTGTAACTAAAGCTCAGTCTTTTGATGTTCAGATTCGCTCTTTGCTCTTTGATCCAACTCGCCTTCTTTGCTTTGGAATCCACTGGTGAATTTAACTTATTACCACATACGTCAAGCAGTCCAACGACTGGAAATAAAAATGGTTGATCATCGGTGATAGTAATACAACAAGCAGCAAATCATCTGCATATAAATATCCTTCATGACACACTAATCAAGCCTAGTAGACTAGAATTGCTATTCTTTTATCTAAATGTTTCTCTAACGTCGAATGTTGCACTAACTCTATCTCTCAATCATCTCTACTAAGAGAGATGCCATTCAAGGATCAATGATCATGCTGTATTATCATGGGACACCTCATGGCTGAAAAATTTATATAGGGGTGAACATGAGGTTTTGGAAGGGAGTTGTTATGGGAGCCAAAAACTATCATTGAGGTAATTCAGAAACCCCTCTTCCGAGACAGCATCCCGCAGTCTTCCCAGCGCTCTCTTTTCGGTGGTCAGTACCGCGGTAGAAGAAACGCAAAGTAGCGTTGCTACCTCCGACCTTGAAAGGGGAGGCTCTCCAGCAAGTCCATAGCGCAAGTTGATGACACGTTGCTGGTGCGGTGTCAGTGACGCAAGTGCTCGAATGACTTCAGCTCTCTGTTCTCCATCACGCGCACAAAGCCAAGGGTCTGCAAGAGAGTTGTCTTTCAGCTGTAAGAAAGACGAGTTGCGGCCATCAATACGTCTCTCGCATGAACTGGCCTCTGCAAAAACATTGCTCTTCATCAGTACAAAAAGGTTCATACTCTTGGACTTGGATGTACGAATGACAGCATTTCTAGCATTTCTAGATGGACAACCTAAATGTCATACCAAAAAGGGAAAATTTTATGGATGCCTCTGATGTTTGCCATATTTGTATAGATACCCTGGTTTTTCAAAAATTGCACAAATACCCTTGGACCATAAGTTTCAGGCATTCGATTTGCGCGCTTACTTCCTTCATGACCAATGTTAACCTGTAAGCGCCCAGCCCATGTCCTCCCAGCCCATGTCCTCCAAAATCTAGACCTAATCAAACTCAATCCAGGGAGACAAGGAAAAGGACAAATGATTGGACTGTACTAATGAAAAGATTATAACAAATAAAAAATAACACTTTTTGAATTGTGAGAGGCAAGATTTGGGGCGCTAGGGTGCTCATGGGTTAAAGCAAAGAGCATAATAGAACAAAAACGAAGCGGCGTGCGCACAAGGGAGAATGAAGTGGCATGCACAATAGGACTAACGCCCCAAAATTATGATCCAAGGATATTTGTGCAATTTCTGAAAAAACAGGGGTATCTACACAAATATGGCATCCATAAACAATGTCATTGAGAAAAAAAAGGAAAAAGTGGGGATAGGGAGAGTTGCTTGAGGGATGGGGCTTGCACACAAACCTGAGACATTCAGTGACTTGACAGGAGACATGATTTGGAACACTTGACGTATTTTTTTGGCACTCAGGTTGGAGACTTGCACAAGCTCGTCGCGAGTGGGCTGTCTGCCATGTTGAACTAGGAAGTCGTCTTTGTGTCGTAGCAGCGAGGATACGTTGGCGTACACCGTCTGCCCGATTCTCAAAGCATGGCCGAACTTCTCCGCTGCAATGCGCATCTGGTTTTGGATGCCAAAGAAGGCATACGAGGAGAATTTTGTGCTCCGTGTGCTGTCAAACTTCTCCGTGCTCTTGAGGAGCCCCAGCACGCCTTGCTGACAGAGATCGTCGTGTGAAAGGCCTCGCCCGTGGAACTGCTGAGCCACCGAATGGACAAGCATGATGTTTGATTCCACCATCTTTCTTTGTGCTGCTCGTCCTCTTCCTTGCCTGCAACAGAAAAAAAAAGAAAAAAGCACCACCTTAGCTATATAGCTGAAATCTTCTATTAGGGCATCCGCACCCTTACCTTACCTGCCTGACATACGCCAAACTTGGAGGACAATTGTTAAAACAATTTCATAGCACTCAATCCTAGCTTGTGAAGTAATGGCCTTTCAAAACACTATGCATCTTAAGTATACTGAGTTTTGTCCTAGAAACTACTTAATGATTGATCCACGGACTACTGTAAACTTATAGCGCTTCAAATTTGGAGAGCTAAGAGAGCAGATGTCCTTAATATACAAACAACACTAATTAATCGTAGAAATAGATGATTGTGACCCAGCGCTGAATGTTATCATGCCTCTCCAGTAACATGAAAACTTTGGCAAAGGCTAGAATTAGGTCAAGCCATTAGTGCCCTGATTCAGTCTTCACCAACATCGGTTCATATGTTCAGACACTTGGTTGATTTTATTAGCAAGCGGTGTAA
Source organism: Ulota crispa (assembly GCA_963920765.1). NCBI lineage: Eukaryota > Viridiplantae > Streptophyta > Bryopsida > Orthotrichales > Orthotrichaceae > Ulota > Ulota crispa. The sequence goes on from OY987243.1 coordinate 15,401,904, forward strand.
GTATGGCTTGGCTAAGTGTCAATGGCCCCTAATCTTTGAACAAAAGTGGGATTGTTTACTGTTACTAATTTTGGTCTGCAAACCTTCCACTTTGAAATCGCATAAGTAACTCAAAACACTGACAAAAAAAACTTGATCTCTCGGTATTTTACCTATAGTGAGCTCCACACAGCCCTATGGTAACCTCCCAATAAAAGCGCATTCCTTACATATGTTTGAACACTTAAAGTGACGCAAACAGCACCCTCTACCTTAACTAGACTACTGATTAGGTAAAGATTTGTCTGGTTAAGCAGATTAATACTGAAGGCAGCCATATCAACAAGGACTGCAAACTCTCAGAGTAAAGTGCTAAATTGATAAAGAGCCGAAACAGTACCTTGCATAAAGGAGGAAAACGGAAATGCCCACACAATCAGCCCACTCTTGATGCGTTGGTGCCCGGCCTAGTTGCTTTTCCAGTTCCGTCTTCTTCATCTCCAGTGCAAGCAAATCCTGCAGAACAAAGTTGCCATTTAGGGATCACGGTCTGAGAAATTTGGAAAAAGAGCTGATTCCCAAACAACCTACTCTCCCTCTGTCCCTCTAAAAAGCTCCAAATCAGACACATTCCTTGTACCACTAAAAAGCTCCTTTTTGCTGATTTGAAACACTGAGAAAAAGCGTTTGTCATGTTCAATGATCTCATGGGGGGCAAGTTAAGCCATTAGAGAGCATTCCTCTCCTAGCAAGTTTGGCCTTGCCCATATGAGGTACCATTGTTGCTACTAATCTTTAAATCGTCAAAATAATGAGGAGCTGGGCAGCATGCACAAATATGGTACTTTTTACATAGAAATTGAGTGCCCAAACGACAACATCAAAACTGGAGATTTTACATACATTTGGTAAACAATACATTGATTCTAGAATGCATGCGTCACTAGCACAAAGACTAAAAACACAATTAATCCTTCACAAGAAAGCTTTTTGGACGTTTCTAAGAGGGACAGAGGGAGTATTTCACTATACTCATCTGACCAAAATCATATTGCTAGGTAAGCAAAAGCAATGCAAAGGCAAGGATATGCACTACCGTACCTGCACATGTAACGAGTACTCAGCTTCCTCATCAGCTGTCAAAGGCGGTCGACCACCGGGGACTGTTGACCAAGAATCTGATGGTTCCGCCACATTCTTCCGAGCATAATTTTCAGGATTAGAAACCCTAGAATTGATTAACGAGGAGGTCCTCTTCACTGATTGCACATTCTGGTGCACATTCTGGTCCGAAGCACTTCGGAAGGCTATGACTTGCCGAAAGTGAGCCACCTTCGATGAATCACGGATCCTCCCAACATAATTCGAATTTGCTACGGATCTGCCCAAGACTCCATTCGAATAGCTGACATGAACCGGCAACGTGGTACTAAGCGGCATGTCTCCCAATGCCGTGAATCCCAAGGAATTCTAGCTCCTTGCATGACTTAGCGTTACAAACAGTTCAACACCGACATAGGTGGCCGGAATCAGCCATTGAACACGAAGAATGTAACTTCCTATGCAGGTTTGAAATACAAAGAACGCCAAAATGAGATTCAAGGAGTCAGAGGTGGGTGTGTAAATCAGACATGAGAATGAATGAATGAATGAATGCGACGCTGGCTCACACTCTGCAAAACCTGGCTAATAAAGAGCAAACTAAGGCTTCGCAAGGAATTCGCAAACAGTAACAAGCGCTCAACTCAATTCTAGAGTGCAGATTCTGTACGTGACAACCCACGGAAAGAATTGAGAAAAATTGTAGCACTGGAGAGCATGAGGCCCCAAATTAGGGATCCGGAGCGATGCATTGGAATCTCCGCAGAGAGATCTACTCAAGAAGTAGATCACGGAGTCTAAAATCTACCATTTTCTTTGATCGTATTGAAGGACTGGGATTGTTTGTACTGGAATCCAGGATACTGTAAACCTCCCTAATTGCACGCTTTAGTTTCGTATGATTCTATAATGGGCTACTGTCAAAACTTCCGTGATAGTTTAGCCCCTAAACGTCAAGGAGAACGAAAAACGTCCTCCGGCTCTGAAAAACGATTCCGTGATTCAGAAAAAAAAAGTCGTTTTTCATCTGATTTTTTTTCAGTTCAGAAAAAAAAAGTTGTTTTTCATCTGATTTTTTTCAGATGTGACCATAGACACATGGTCCATCATGAAAGACAAAAAATTATCTCTTGAGATGCATTCATTTTTTTGTAACCCAAATTGTGATAAGATTCAGAAACATAGTGTTAGTTCCCGAGCTATCCTTCTTGCAATTTTCATGAGGGCACCATGCACTGTTGACTTTTCCAACTTTTTAAAGCAATATTATTGGTATCCATGTGCAAAACACTATAGAGTGCTATAGGCAAGGTAAGCCATAGTGATCCATCCGTCCTTTAAGGGTTAAACAAATCACATCCTCTAATATCACATTTGGTTGCGTGATTGTATGGAGGGAACTAAAGGTGAGAGGTTTTACATTCTCCTTTAGTGACGGGGCATCTATGTAAGGCAATATTCAAATACCTTCATAGCATTGCAAAAAATTTGAAGTCTCCAAACTGAGTATTACGTTTAGGTTGCCCCCACATTAATTTCTAGACATTTTACACTATACAAATATTTACTGCTGCTACAGTAATTTTTACGAGTAATCAGTGCAAAAAACAATTTCTACACGTCTTGGCAACAACAATAATGATGCTGCAAAAAAACAATTAGCAATGTCCATGTTGTACATCATGTGAAATCCTAAAATTTAGAGATGTATATGCCTCCAAGCGGTCAAATGATGAGTCAAGAGACAACTTTCCAAGATAAGGCAACCTAAATGCAATATTTAGTATAGACAATACAAGAAGTGTTTGAATATAATTTAGAAGGTAGCATATTCAACATTATGTTTTCAATTGAAAACAATTGGTTCAATTAATTGGTAGAAATTATTGTTGAACTACATTTATCAAATTTTCTACTTGAATAACACAACTACTAATCAAGGATTGGTTTTTGACATAAAAATTGTTATCCACTTTCCTTGAGATTTATACCAACATTCAAAATTAGAAGAATCAATCAAGAATGCAAGTACACCATAAAACAAGTTTTGTTCATCAATGGAGTGATTACTTTTAATGGCTTTTATACAACCCATTAACCCCTAAGCGCTCCAGTGATGGGATCTTGTTGTTTGGGATCCCAAGTTGATCTCACTTTTTCTCTTGATCCGTATTGTGAAAAAGTCGTGACTGGTCCCCATCAGCAAAGAATATAGTCCTTTTTTCAGATCCTACGGTCACTTTTTCTGGATGTAGTTTTCCAAGCTATGGTGGCCATTAAACCTCCCATTTTCTCCTAAACCCCAAAACAACTCCAGGTGCTCAAGGGTTAATAACAAGCAACTACAAGGCCTCCTAGGAGGCACTGTAATATTTGAAACTTTGTGAGTTATTTAATAATACACATGCACTATGGATGTAGCTCATTTCATGTTAAAGAGAAGCTCAATTTTTGTATGCAAGAAACTAATTGAAATCTTGCAAATCATACTTAGTATCATATTCATTAAATTGGGAAAATCGGATTCCCAAGTTCTACCCTAATAGTCGGTTTAAGTTAGTCAACTTAAACCCAAAATGTTACAAAATTCTCAATTTAATGAATATGGTGTTACTACCTTAGAGAATAGGGTTAATGAATTCTCAAATTCTCAAATTTACAAGTTCTATGTAACTACAAAACGTCATTAGAGAGAGTTCACATTACAATAAGTAATTGTCAATACACACCTATTCAAGTATGTTGTAAAAGAGTGTGTTGATGCAATGCCTCCACTTTGATCAAGAGCTCAATCATTCAAAAGTGAAGAAATTGATTGCTAACCTAGTCCTTAAAGATTGTAAAAAATGGATTCACTTACAAAAAATGTAAAAAATATAATAGTTATAAGTGTGTAGAAAATAAAAGTTCAGTGTAGAGCACCTCTATTACTAATGACATGGTGCAGTGACAAAACAACCAATCTTTTTTTCAATGGATCCTTAAGAAAGTTAGTTGATAAATAATTTCATGTTGTTTCAATTAAGAAAATGATCAATTTGTTTGAAGGTCTAAATTGGAGTAAATAATGGGGAAGAGCCAAGAGACTTGAGAGCATATTATTAATGAAGATTTTAATTTTAATTCATTTTTGGAATCTGGAATATATATATTTTACCAAAGTTCATAAAATGCAAAGGATTATGAACTTGATAACTAGTTTATTTGCTTAGTCTTGAAGTAGAGTTTGGGCCTAATTGGTTGCATCCAAATTTATTCTTAACAATGGATTTGCATGGGTATTGCAATTCAAGAACACGCATCTTGCAATTGTCACAAAGGGTAGTGGCACCAAATTGCACCAATTCAGTGAAATGTTTTAAACAAAAAATTATGAATTATGATTTTTCTCTCTAATCAACCAATGGTCAAGGAGACACAAGCACTAAACTTGACACTTTGCACTAAGATTCTTATGAGAGAACACCTATGGCCACCCATTTGATGGAGATTGGAGGTACCCTTGTTGCACAGACTGCTTAAACGACCACCGGTTGAGTTGGTTTTGGTAGGACCAGTATGCCCACCCAAATGTTGCTTGGCCAAACACCTCTAATTGAGCGGCTCCAAACCTTTGGTATTCAAATTGGGATGCATCCTTCACTTCCCATTCATTGGTCCACTCACCTACACACACCAAAGGAAGATAGTAAAATAAGTTTGTGTAAACCCACTTGGAAAAAACAAGTCAATTTAAGAAATTTCAATTACATATACATGGATAATGATATTTTTGGTATCTCATATCAAAAGTAAACTCTAAAACATAAAAAAGATGTATTATTCTTGTAGCCAAACACAAACATACAGCACCAAATGGAAGCAACCAAAAGCATAATATCATAAATGAAGAGTCTATTGGTGATATTTCAACTATATAACATAGACAAAGAAACAATGGAAATTCTTCCTATCAAAAACAAACTCTATGTATGACACACAAAAAAATATCAAATTGAAATAAGAAAAAAAATTAAATCTTAAATCCTATACCTAGCATGAATGAAGAACCTATTAAAGATAATTGTACTACGGTGCAAGACAACATAAAGCAACTAAGACCCAACAACCATAAGGACCATTCATAGTATTGCTCAACGAGTTGAAACTCTTTATAACTATAAGCAAGAAAGGCTTTGAATAAAAGTTACAAAAATAAATTGGAGTTATCATTTGTCAAAAAACAATAATTGATATTCAAAATTGACAACTATTTAAAAAAATTGACCAAAATTTGTTTTTATGCTAATCTTGCAATGTAGCTATGTCAAAATGTATGCATATACCAAGTGCTATCCTTGTCTCCCTTTTCAGAGATGGATGCTTCTATGATAGACTCCTCTCTAGATTTGTATCTAGTAGTCAATCTACATACTTGCAAATGTAGTTGAAGAATGCTATATTGTGAGTGGGGATCTTTGAGCCAAATACTAAGTTTCACTTATAGATGCGCATAGAAGGCCTTATAATTGTGCATTTAGAACTTTCTATCTCTTGAAAAATTTAACATTTATAAATTTTTCATTGACTCCCACTCATAAAATATTGGTTCACCGGTCATGGCTCACCATTTTACGCTCATTCACAAAATAGCATTGTCCAAATATAAGCACATTGAAACCAGGCAAAAGCTCCAAACTCAATATTCATTAATTAGGGGAAAAATGTCTCTCAAAACAGATTTTGGGGATATTGAATTATATGTTTGTGAGAATATTTTGTTGATTTAAAGTGAGCATTTTGATAATTCCTTCAAGTTGCTTCATCACCAAAAATCTATTAAAAACGTAAAATCCAAAAGTTCCCAAATTACATTTTTTTCCCCAAATTAATGAATATTGCATTTTTAAAGCAAAACTTGAGAATATTTTGTAGATTTTGAAGTGAGCATTTTCATAATTCCTTCTAAATATTGATGGAGGATCTTGAAGAAATCATCATAAAATTCACTCTAAAATCATCAAAAATCCAAAAGTCCCAAAATTACATTTTTTTCCCCAAATTCACAAATATTACATTTCCGAAGCACAACATGGAAGGCCTGATCTTGCTTACAGTAATCAGTTTGTATAGTTCCTGAGCAGATCGATTGAAGCTGTCGGTGTGAAGAACAAATTAAAGAAGAAATCTCAAAGGGAATTGATATGTGTACCACACCCTCTCAATTACTGTACCACACCCCGGAGGAATTTCAGAATTTGGAATTCAGATTTGGACTAGTCTAGAATCATAAAAAGGTTTTAATTGAACAACACTCAATGAAAATGGTTATCTTTTTTTATAAATTAAAGTAAAAGTAATATTTTCTCCCCTAATTGAACTTTGTCATTGGGTGTTGTTCATTTACAACGTTTTCTTATGGGTCTAGATGAAATGACGGTCTCTGAGTCCAAATCTGAATTCCAAATTCTCAAATTTAGTTTTTTGATAGTAGAAATCTAAAATTTACCCCAGGGGTGTGGTACAATAATTGAAAGGGTGTGGTACACATATCAATTTCCAATCTCAAAATGGCAAGATGAATGAATTAAGGTAGCAACATCCATAAGCGTCGCGTTCCCATGCCCGTCACTTGACAGTGGTAGGGCTAATTAATTAAAAAACAAATGGTTGTGGGTGAATGAGTGATGGCTATGGGTGATGAAGTGATGGTTGTGGGTGACTAGCATGAGGTTTTGAGTACCCATCTCACTATTTAAGATCAACAAGCCTTGTGATTAGCATCTCTTACACATGGTTCCTACAATTTTAGTGATTTTGGACTTTGAAAAATCTTTGTGAACAAATGCTTGCAGTTGAAACTTTAAAATTGATGCCAATATTTTTGGTTTCCATTTCCTAATTTATAATATTTTTTTTCAAAGTTAGTCAATTATTTTACCTACTCCAAAACCCTTATTTCCACGCTTATGGGTGCGCCTACCTTACAGTTAGCTGGGCACATTTTGAAAAAGCAGGAACTGACCGATGAAAAGGAGGGCATTTCCAGCGGTGTTGAGGGCCTGCAAGAGACCGCGCCGGTCGTTGTTGACGAAGTCGATGTTCCACTGCGGTGTCTGCTTGTCGAAGAGAGCGGCGTTGAAGAGGTTGTAGAAATGCACGTCCAGAACCACGTTGTCGGCGGGAAGGACGTTCACGAACTCCGCAAAGTCGGCGCCGATGCGTTGGCACATGATGACGTAGGCGGAGGCAGTGTGCTTGCGGACGACTGTGTATCCCCATTTGTAGTAGTACTCGAGGACGTTGAAGGGCACCTCTGCTACGCCCGGCTCGTTCAGCAGCTCGATTCCCAGCAAGGCTTGATTGTCGGCGTACCTTCATTTTGCAAAAGCCCCACCACACCACCAGAAAGTCATTCGTCACAGCCCTATGTCAAAGTTAGAAGAAATCAGAGGCATACCTTAGCATAGGATAACGCTATTTTTAGAGCATAAACTAGTGAGCCATGAGAACTGATTTTGAGCTCAAAAACCAAAGAGAAAAACTAAAAAAGCAGCAATTTTTCTCAAAAAATGAAAGTTTAATCCTTAATAGACCACAGGGTATAGTATATACGCTCCTGTATAATTAACATTTGCTACCATCAAGAAGTTTTCATTTGAGATCTCAAATAGTTCAGTGGAATTGCATTGATCTATTCTCCAGCTTTTTTGTTAATTTGAAATGTAGTAAAGATATGGATCCATTCTAAATACAAGAAAAATAGTCTTGTATTGTACTAGTCATAGTGGCACGCTCAAACATTTGAGGGTTAAAATGCACAATTTTAAGGTCCTATTACTCCTAGATACATAATTATAGGTGAAATATAGTATTTCTAACAAAGAATCTAAACTCACGGCTTACAAATCTCTGCTCATGGTATAGCATTCCCCGTTTTGCATATTATACCCAAACAGCACATCCTTTGGTGACAATGTGACATTGAATCTTTTTGGTTTGTGATTAACTCATAGCATTAGATCAAACTTGTTTCGCACAGGAGTTACTGCAAGTACAGTACTGCACCCGACACTAATAATACTAACTTGCACTAATCCAAGGAATAGGTATGAAGTTGTAAGGTGCTCTAATAAAAGTTCATAGTCAACTCAATATAATGTGATCTGCGATATGTTCAAAATACTATCTCAAATGTTGTGATTCAAGTGGCCAAAGTTCCAAGGAGACTTTTTTTACCACATAGCTTCAATTAGAGAGTGTGCACTAATTCAATAACTTGTGTGTAGTAAAACTGTCTTGACGTATATTACCTTACAACCAATCAGAACACCCGCCTTGAATTGAAGAGTGGGGAATCAAAGCAGATACCTGCCAGCAAGAAAGTCTATAGACATGATGGACTCCATCAAGTAATCAGTCCCTCCTTGCACAGCCCAGGCAGCAACACCGTCACGAGAAGAGCTGTGCTCCTGCCCGTTCTGTGAGCCTGGGGCGGCATGAAGGTCGACGATAACCTTTATCCCATGATTACTGCCACACAAAAAATTGCTCGTCAGTGAAACGAAGCTATTTGGTGAGCATAAAATGGTGAGTCATGAGCTGGGATCTAAGATATTGTGAGCAAGAACAGATTCTCAACTCAAAATCACTAGAATAACTAAAAAATAGCATTTTTTTCAAGAGATGATAGTTTAAAGGGAAAATTCATGGATACCTTTAAAGTTTGCAATACTTTCATAGATACCTTTGCTTTTTCAGAAATTTCATAAATACCCTTGGACCAAAAAAATTTAGGCGTTTGTTTTGTTATGGATGTCATGTCCTTCTCCCTTTGTGCACACACTACTTCATTTTTGTTATGCATGTGCACAAAGGAAGAAGGAAATTGGCATGCACAACAAAACAAACACCTAAATTTTTTGGTCCAAGAGTATTTGTGATATTTCTGAAAAAACAAGGGTACCTATGAAAATATTGCAAGCTTCAGAGATATTCATGAAATCCCTAGTTTAAAATGCACAATTATAAGGCCCTATGTACACAATTATAGGTGAAATTTATTATTTTAACAAAAAATGCCTACTCACTTCTCATGGCTCACGGATCCCTGCTCATGAAATAACATTTCCCAGTGACATCAGAGAAAGACATTGCTTTTCAACGTCGTTGACCTTTGATACACTACAATGACAGAATCACACCAGATTTTTTGCCCATGGAAGTGAAGAGTTTGGTTGTGCTTTTTTACTTGGCCCACTGGAATGCATTGTCAAGAGCTTGAAGAGAACCAGACACATAAGGTGCTGGGGGGTTCTGATCAGACGCTATCCACCAGCCTACTGGAATGCGCACAGCGTTGACATCGTTGTTAGCAAGGAACGAAAAATCACTCTCCTGGATAAATGAGTCTCTGTGTTTCTGCACAAATTTTTCAAAAGTTGCTTCATTAGTCTCTTGTCACAGTTCAGCTTGGGCTCTACTTTAAATTTCTGGAAATCAAGTGTAACTCCGTCTTTTTAGTGTGAATACCCAGCTGCTTGGAAAGATTTGTGAATGCAATAATGACACAATAGTGGGCGGTAAACAGGAGAACTCATTGGACTCTTGGGTAACACGTGGCACTTCTATGAGAAAACTATTGGCGCTCATGTTGTGGCTATAGGCAAACTTATCTTCTTAGGTAGGTAGCAAAGGGAAGAGGCGCAACAAGAAGAATCTAAAAGATTTTAAAAATCTACCCTAAGTTCATCTCCTCCCTTGGGTTTTCAGAAACCTTAAAAACAGCGTCTTTAATGAATGTGATTGGTTATCCAAAATTTCAGACCTGCTCTTTGAATGACAATTTTTCAATCTTCCAGCAAAAACTTCAATCACGATGCCCCTTAATTAGTGACACAATAGGAGGCAGTTTTGCCTCCTAATAGGTGACACAATAGGAGGTATCAACGCTTAAAGTTGCATTGGAAGATTCAAAAAAGTTGTTAATCATAAAACAAGAAGAAATTTATGAATAATAAACCACGTCATAAAAGACACCGTTTTTTGAGTTACTTCAAAATCTTGAGAAAATAACTTTGTTTTTGGATATCTTCTACACTTAAATAGTGCATTTAAGTTGCCCCACACTAGTTTCTTGACATTTTACACTATATAAACACTTACTCAAATTACAATAATTTCATCAATAATTATTGTAATAAGGACCTAACAACAACACACAAACTAGCAAAGTCCAAGCCATAAACCATGTGAAATCTTAGTGTCTAGAGAGTTGCATGTACCTCCAAGAGGCCAAGCAATGATTCATGAGGTAACTTTCCAAGATAAGGCAACCTAAATGCACTATATAATGTAATGTAGATGTTTGGAATTTTTTATTTATTGCACTTCTTTTCTGTGCTGCAATTGTCTCGCCCCCACAAAGAAAGAAACAAGTTTGTGCAACAAAGACGCGTCAAAGTTTTTTATTCCTGGTTTTCTCTCCAGAAGAGAGAGACATGTACTACCCAAAAGTCATGTGTCCCTAAGTAAGTTCCAATCTTGTCACATGATGATTCACCAATTTTTTTCATTCACCAGATTCCAACTGTTGACAACTCATAGGAGAATAAATGGAGAGAACAATGTAGATTGATCCAAATCTGTCAATTTTTTTGCCAGTTGCCAGAAAAAAATGGGCTACTGGTTAAGCTACGTTACCTTAAAAACAGCGGCTGCTGATGAGCCCCAGCCATTTGCAAGCTGAAACTCGCCCCCCAAGAGAGTTCTAACCTTCATGACGAACGTGGCGTCGTTGTAACCCCATCCTGGATCCCCTTCGAAATCCGCTGTAACCTGGTTCACATCCTTTGCCTGCACATCTCCAAAACCTTCAATAGTGGAAAATAACCAAAACAAAACTCAACTGCAAAAGTTTTTAGGCATGGCTTGGATGTGAGATATGGCTTAAATTATGAGGTTTTTGATGCTCTTTTGTTTAAAAACGAGTTTGTTTTGGCCTGTGCTGCGCCTACCTGGAGAAACATGCCGTTGGTAGCTTGAAGGTGAACTTGAGAGGGGTTGGCTTGGTTGCGAATGATGTGAAACGTCTCCCAGGTTGATGGACTCGGTGCAGTTGCCAGCACGGTGTCACCCCCTCCTTTAATTGCTGACACAAACATGTTGTTGAATGCTCGGAGTTGGTACACTCCTGCATATACTCGCCATATCTGCTCAAACATGTTGAATTCATTTAGCTCAGAAGAGACCACACACACACACAGGACTCACGACTCCACCTTTTCCCGTTATAATTGCAACAAAGACTTGCTTCAGAATCTACAGAACTAGATCGCAAAGCTCACTTCCCCAGGGTCATAGTGCAACAAGGTAATGCTATACAGTGAACGGGGATCCGTGAGCAGTGAGCCTGGAGCCTGGATTTTTTGGTTAGAATATTAAGTTTCACCTCTAGTTGTGTATATAGGGCCCTATAATTGTGCATTCTAAACTTTCTTCTCTTCAAAAACTTGCTGTTTTATATAGTTTTTTCATTGATTTTGAGCTTTAAAATTGGTTCTTGCTCACAAAACTTTTAGATCACCAATCATGGCCCACCAATTTACGCTCACAAAATAGCGTTGTCTTGTGCAACAAGAAGAATATAATGATGCTTGGATAAGGTCAACACTATAGGCTAGAAAAAAATGTTGATTTTCTCCAATCATTGATCATAAACAAGCACTCTATTTGCGTTACTTCCCCTAGTTCTAATGATTACAACTCTAGGGTGTTTTCCCACCGGATTTCTAATTCTTTAACCAAACGCCTTTCTAGTTGATGAGTCAAAATGGGCATTAACAAAAAGGGAACATTAATTGTACGCAAGTACTTGACCTTAACCGGACTCATATTACACATTTTGGACAAAAGGGGAAGTGGGACTGTGATTATATCCAATTGTTTCTGTTACAAAGGTTCGACGTTAATCAAGCACCACTGTATACGGTATTGTTCCAGGACGGTCACCTTGAATGATTCCCACGTTGAATTTTCTGCTCTGTTTGCAACCACCTGCCCCCCTCCTCCTCCTTCAGCTGACACAAACGTTCCTTTCGAAGCAGACTGCAACGTGATTTGTGCTCCATCCTAGTTTCAACATATACCACAATTTTCACCGTAAATCCAAACACCCGAAAGGGCTAATAAGAATATCAGAACCTTTAGGCACCTCATCCTTTTCTAATTGCACCGGACAACTTTGAAGATACAGCTAATGCTCAACTCAAAAAGATGTCAAAATGAGCCAAGAAGAAGGTACCAAGTATATATGTTACAACAAGTTCATCAAAGGATTCAGATTATTCTATCAAACTAACTGAAAAAGGTTAATAGCTGTAGAAATTTAGCTCACTTTGGAAAAATATAGAAGTAAGATTTGTGTGTGTTTGGAAATAGAGTTGGGCAAAATTTCAAGTGGGTCTTACAAGAAGGTCACCATCTGGTATGCCGTCAAATAACTCGGGCTTGATCCACTTTTCTATGACAAGCCACCCACCGAGATTCACAGCTCGTACTTTAGGCGTGTCAAGGAGAGTCCTCCGTGTCTGCAGAGCTGCCACTCCACCAACAACATATGTTCTCTTGCACTCACCATGAGCACACCGTTCATCCGACTGGCTATGGTGGTGAAGCTGCTCTCAACAAAACAACAACAAAAAATTCAAAACTCTACCAAAATCACTACACTGATCCAAAAAGTCCCAAAGCTCAATCCAGCAATAGCACTTTGATTGCAAACCCGGCTATTTCAAATTAACCTACACAAAACGATGAAGAAAGCAAATAAAAGGACGTACATCAACTCTAACTAAATAGAAGTTCATAGCAAAAAGCATCGACCATTGATTTCTTCAAACACTAAGAGCGTTGTTCTGATGCGAGTGAGTGATTCCACAAAAAAAAGAAGCAAAAATCCAAAAAAAACTCTACAAAGTACCTACAACCCTGCATTTATTTCCATGGCATGAAGCTCACTCTCAACTCGTGACCCAGACCATAAATTTCCAATACACGAAACCCTTGTAAAACAAAGCGATTTCACTATCTGAAGACTGACGTCAAAGCTATTTAGTAAGCTTACAAGAGCAACAAGCAAGCCGAGCGCCACATAAACCCGAACCAATGCCGCCATAGCTATGACCAAAAATCTCATGAGGTCAACCTGCCAAGCAACAGCAGCTCCTTCTCCTCGCCAGCTTCAACAACGAAGCTATCAACGAAGAAGAAGAAAAAGAAGAAGAAGAAGAAGACATAGCAATGAAACGTCCAACAGTTCATAACGCTCTGTTGTGACTGCGACATTATTGCATGGCTAGGCTTGCAGGTGAAGAAGGGAGCGAGCATTGCACATGAAGAGGAAGTGTGAGTATGAGTGTGAGTGTGAGCGTGTGTGGAGAGAGAGGGAGAGAGAGAGTGAGTACGATTCTAAGTTAAGTTACAATGTCAGAGAGAGAGAGAGAGAGAGAAGAGCAGCCCCTTGCAAAGCATGATCAATGACGTACTCATTCAATCTGGTGCACGAGTGATGGAGATCCGGTGCAGCAAGCTGCTGTTGTTGGAGCCATGAAACTAAGCGTGGGATCATAAATGCAACGCTGCACACTTGGATTAATGGATTGCAGTTCAGTGACGACGCTTGCTAGCTTACAAATGTGGCCAAACTTTGCAAAAAACCACTACCAAATTACGAGAATGTGGACTCTGCCATGCTAGATGTGACTTTCTGCAATGCAAATGTTTGAGTTTTGAGCATCGTTAAGTTAGCAGTGGTTTTAGGGAGACTTTGTGTTAGTGGACTTTGTTAGTAGAAACCACGTTTGTGAGTATCGGTGGAGCAGGTGCCCAGGTGGCCTGTTTCTGCTGCTGCTGCTGCTGCTGCTGCTGCTTGCATGTGGCTTTTTGTAGCAATAATTTTGCGGCAGTGCAGTTGGCTTGGAAGGTAAGGATCTGGGCTTTGAGCTGAGGGAGCTAAGGCCATGGCCCCGCTTATCATTGGATCTCCGAAAGCGCTGCACTTCTTCGTCGTATCTGCTTCCGCACTTGGTGGGAGTTTTTGTACCGTAAGGGCTGCTGCTGCTCGGCAACGCAGAAACGAAATGGATGAATATTGGTCATTTCATCAATGGATTTGTTGGATGTTTGGTTTTAGTTGAACGTATTTTTGAAAGCTGTGATTGTGCGTCCTAGAGGCGGTTCATACTTTATCTCATGTCTCAAGTACCAAATCTGAGAACTTGATTGGTGTACAGCCAAAAGTTGGAATTTGGTGTTTCACACTAGGGCCCAAGTTTCACGTCCCGGTTGTTTTCATGAGAGTACTTTTTGGAAATTTTGATGCCAAAGAAGGTGGGACTTCACTCAAGGAAAGGTGGTCGGCCCGTAAACTGACCATCTAAGGCTGAAACAAAATTTTGGGGAGGTGAAACTTCTTGAAATGTTTTTTGGTAATTTTTACTTGAAAGATAAGAAGAATTTTCATCTAACCCAAGTTTATTCATATTTTTTGGAGCTTTATGGAATTATTTATGAAAATTTTAAGTAGAAAGGCCATAGGGCTCTAAAACCGCCCACCTCCTCAAATGTACCTCATCTGTACATTATTGAAAAGCTATGAAAAACAACATATACTAGCTGAGTACATTTGAGGAGGTGAGCAGTTTTAATGCCCTAATGGAGTTGAAACCAACTAACTTATGGGTTGACCATTTTGCTAAACCCAACTTTCAACCCAAGTCCCACCAATATTTTTACATAAAATATTCATAAATTTTCTAATACTCCTTTTTGCCATTAATAATCCAACAAAGATGGGATCTGGTGTTGCAAAGGGACTTGCAAAGATGGGATATAGGACGTAGTGTGAACAGCCCCTTAAGTATACAAACAAGTAAGGTAGTTTGCTTAAAGAGAAAACTTTTGAAGGCTAGTCTGCTTTTTCATGGGATATCTAAGACAAAAAAATATTTTTTTGTCTAAGTTTTTAAACAAAGAGAAATAGATGCCAAATTTAATATAATTTTTTGTGTATTTTAAAGCATTATTGAATTGTTGATGAATTTTCAAAACTTTCTCTAATAGGCACCTACTTGTAACTCGTAGGTCTCCCAAAATTTGTTCACTTGCAACTTGTAAAGAGATGAGGTGAAAACCAAGAAGTATGATTGGCTCTTACAATAGAATACACCTTTTCTTCTACCCACTCAATGGTTAATCCCTAATTTTTTTATATTATGTTTCACAAAAAACAATCACATGGGTCCTTTTGATTGCAAAAGCAAAAAAAGTTTTAAAATATAATTTTAGTACAAATTACCATAGGATCTAGTAGTAGATTACTTCATCATGATGTGGTAAAAAGTTGAAAGATGCTTGTTGCACCAATATTGAGATTATAGGATTTGAAGTGAGAAATACTTTTTTTGGGGGCATTCAAATTCTAGGTAGCTCCATTTTGGGGATGATTTTCCACTAGCTATTCCACTTTATTGCTGGAACTCCTTTAAACAGATGCTTGTGATAGAGCTAGCCATATGTCCAAAAAATTTGAATTAGGGAACACATACTAAAAATTTAAAATAGGAAACTAGCTGCAAGAAAATTCTCATACAAAGATGGTTTTTCAAAAAAAAAAAAGCTTCCACACACAATGATCTTTTTAAAATATGAATGGTGGAGCTTTATGTTTTAGCTAATTTTAGAGGAGGAAAAAAAAATGCTCTAGCCAAAAATTGTGCCTTTGACACACTTGATCAACATACTAGGGCCCCCTCCACCTAAGGTGAAATAAAGGGCAATTAGCAAAAGGGAATTGATATGTGTACCACACCCTTTGAACTATTGTACCACACCCCTAGGGTAAATTTTAGATTTCTACCATCAAAAAGCTGAATTTAAGAATTTTGAATTCAGATTTGAACTTAGAGACTATGATTTAGTCTAGAACCATAAAGAAAGTTGCAATTCAACAACACCCAATGAAAAAGCTTATCTTTTTTTACAAATAAAAATAAAAGTAACACTTGTCTCCTTAGCTAAACTTTTTCATTGGTGTTGTTGAATTGCAATTTTTTTATGATTCTAGACTAAATGATGGTTTCTAAGTCCAAATCTGAATTCCAAATTCTCAAATTTAGCTTTCTGATGGTAGAAATCTAAAATTTACTTTGGGGTGTGGTACAATAATTGAAAGGGTGTGGTACACATATCAATTCCCTAAGCAAAAACATTTGCCTTCATAGAATGAGGTTGGGTCAAATTTGACAAAGAAGGTTCTCTGTCCCTCAACCTTTGGGCAAGATCCCAAAATTCTAGCTGCAATGTAAAAATTATGTCCATGCTACCCAACAAACAAGCAAAAGTACATACTCCATCATAATTTCTTATTAACAAATCAAAATGGTTTAAAAACTGTTGCATTGAAAAGCTACTCCTTGGACACACATCCTCTAAATTTTTTGTGAGAATGTATTTTCTATTCTATAAGTACTAGCTTGACCAAAATTGCTACGTTGCCAAAAAAACGCAAGTTGGTCCTTTAACCGCCCAGGCCGTTCTCACCAAAATTTGGGTTTTGGGAGACCTGCAACTTTGATGCATCTTATCTCAATCAATTGGGTGATCCACAAAAATCAACCATTGAAAATAGTGGAACCCCTACTTAGAAAACAACTTGCAAATTTTGGGAACAATTGACCATGGGAGATGGGAGATTTTAGCATTTGATCAAACAACATATGATGACAAAATCTCATTCTTTGGTAGGTAGTTGCTATTTGATGATTTTTACAAAATTCTATAAGCCCCAAATTCATCTCAAATTTTGTGAGCAACAAGATTAGATGTGAATGCACACATTTGTAAATTATTGAAGAGTGCACTTCTTTTTATGTCAAGATTTAGGGCTTCAAATGGCTATTGCACAAAAAACAATAACCGGCAGAGCCAGTGACGGTTGCCATAATAAGGGTTTAGAACATGCTTGAACCCTTGCCAACAACTTTTCCCGCTATCACAAAGCTTACACAAGGAAGCTTGCAAGGGATATTGATCGGTTGCAGCTTGTAAAATGCTGCTTGCCACCACGCCCCATATGGTGTTTTCACCCAATCAAATCTCTTGTAGCACTTGTACAACATTTGGCTTTCCTTGCCATTACTCCATTGGCATGGACAACTTGAATGCCTTCATAATTGTAGTTTATAGCAAGATCAAAAAGTTAGATCTAGTCCTTCAAAACATGATTTGAAAATTGTAGGAGGCGATACATGGGGCACTAGGGCGCTCAGGGGTTAAGGGTTAAAGAGGTTCACTAAAAGACCACTTCATATCCATTCTTGAGTTAATTGTAGGGACGCTTTACAAAAGAGGGTTGCAATTCAAGTACACAATGCATGTGACTTTGCACTTTCCCTTTTCCAACCTTATCCTCTCCCTCCCCTCCTCAAATTGTTTTCTTTGCCTTTTCCTATCCCTTGCCATCCCTTGAATTTCAAATTTTGGGTGACAAAGAGATATCCAATTCTTAACATCCAAAGCTTTATAATAGAGAACTTCAAACTTATTCAAAGAATTGGGAAAATTACCTTAATATGATTCCTATTTTTAAAAATCTTATTAAATCAATTATAGATTTTTGAAGCTGGAAGGGAAGAATTGTGACTTGAGATAACACCATATTTGTTAATCTAGGAAAAACAAGTGTCCCACTTTGTACTCCACCTCAAACTCAAAAAGTTACTTTAAATCATATTTGAAGGTATCATATTTAGTTTGAACCACTAAGATTTTTTCCCTTGCAAATATCTCCTCTCAAATGAGGACACATGTACAAAAAAACGCTGCGAGCTAAGTTTGAGGAGACCTCTGAAACTTTCACCTGAGAATTTGAAAGCCCCAAAATATACGGTTTTTCCCACATTAACGAATATGGTGATAGATGCTTGAAATGATCTTTAATGTTAAACAACACTTCACGTGCAGTACCAGTTTCGTGATATCCTCCTTTATTGTTACGCTGTTCACCGAGACTAACAGTTAATTTTTTTAGAATTCAAGAGGTTGAATATTCTTTGGTTGTCAAGGGTTGAGAATTCAACTATAAGGTCAATCATGTAGGAAAGATTAATGTTCATAGGTTAATACAATAAGGACTATATCAAAGGGAAGACATGTAATTTAAAAAAGACTTGAATCATGTACCCACACAAATAAACAAGTACGCCCTTGTTTAGCACTTAAATTATCTTCGTCTGTATGAACTAAATGACAAGCTAGCTTCATTGCATGTTAAATGTGAATATTTCCTTTATATTTTAATTTTACTGAAAAATAAAATAACTCTAGGGTAGAAGTATCTATTACCAACCAAAATCCAATGGCAACCATGAATGAGTGAAACTCTTGTTCAATTTTTTTGAAATGAAGCATCCACAAATTACAATTACAATTAGGTGAAGTTCAAAATGACATTTGAACACAAGTGTTGTAGAATTTCTACAAGCTCAATCTTTTATTTACTAGATTTTTTCAATCTACCCCTAAATTTAGTGTACAATTTTAGAGAAGTTTGGAATGAGTATAAGTTTATTAGTAACAGTTATTAGGGCAAATTTGAAAAATACCCCTATATATTTTTTATTTTGAAAAATACCCATGTAAATTTTGAAATTGCAAAAACATCCCTATGGAATTGCAACAATATCATTGTGTTTTCACAATTCCGTTGTACTTTAGAATATTGTTGTGTTTAACAATATCGTTGTGCAACAATTGTATTGCCACAAGCATGTAAGCAAGCTGGAAAACCATTGCGCATTTTTGAATTACTCTCCAACCAAATTTGATTGTAAATTTGTACACTTCAACATGGTAGGGCACTTAGAACTTCACAAAGGCATGACCTCAGGCATGACATTTTCATGATTGCAAGAACTTCACCAACTTGTACACAAAATAGTTGTCTTGTTGATTTTTGAAACTTGTAAAATTGCATTAGATAAGACAAGGTTCACAATTATTTGTCGGCATGCGGATTGCGCCTAGTGCTTACATGCTTCTTTGAAGAAGAGTGGACCAAATTGTTCAATCAAAACTTCACAGTTGCATCACACTTGTGGTGTAATAGAGCACTTGGACAATTGCTTTGCATCTTCTTCTTTCATTGCTAGGACCATCAGCAGCACGCTCAATGGCACTCTCAACTACATGCCGCAAGAGATTATGAATGACTTCTGACGTACACATGGCATCACTATGACGTACAATAGAACATGGTGCGCTAAAGAAGCAGCACTAGCACAAGCAATTGGCTCTCACAAGGCAGCATATCAAAGTTGGGCACTATTGTCAATTTGTCAAAAATGTCATGCGTGGTACGTAAAGTGTGTTGGAGAAAGTTGGAAATTGGTTTTTACAATTGTTCATTTCCTATGGACCGTCTATTCATAGTTTCTGAGCTTGTAGACCATTGATTGCTATAGATGGAACACATCAAAAAGGAAAAGATCTTGGAATTTCACTATGTGCAATAACAATTGACTCAGATGGCACTTTGTTTCCCCTTAATTTGTTTTGGTTTTGTGTATGCTGTTAATGATGCACATTGAGTGTGGTCCTTGACCCATTTGCTAAGCGCAATTGCTTTGTATCCTAAGCTTCAACATCTGACCTTCATATAAAATCAACAAAAAGGCTTGATTAATGGTGTTGCTAGTGTATTCTCAGGCTATTACCAACGAGTTATTCATTAAATTGGGAAAAAATGTATTTGAGACTTCTAGGTTTTATGTTTTTTAAAGAATATTTAATAATACTCTTCAAAAAACATAAAACCCAAAAGTCCCAAATACCATTTTTTCCCAATTTAATGAATAAGACGTTTACCATGCTTTTTGCTTTTTGCATGCAGCACTTGGCAAATTTTTTGCAATGTACATTCAAGAACCTCCAACTTGTTAAATGCTTGTGGAAAGCTACTTATGCAAAGATTGCAACTAGTTTTGATGAATGCACAATTGAAATGGACCAAGTGAATGGAAATGTTTGACTCTGGTTACCAACAAGTGCACTAAGACAGTTCTAGTTGTTGGACACTATTTGTCAAGAGTTGATGTGTTAGTTTGCAACTTGCCATGAGAAAGCTATGCAATTATTGCCGGAAAATTTGGTTCAATCTGCTAAGAAGCTTATGTTGAGTCAATGCCAGCAAGCTCAATGTTTCCAAGTCTACAGGTCCAATCAAGATATATACGAAGTTGTGAGTCTCCCTAATAGCTATGTCATCAAGCTTACTGAGCAAAGTTATAGTTGTTGTAGTTGGCAAGAAGATGGTCTTCCTTTTGCTCATGCTGCAAGTGTCATTCTTTATTGTTGTGGTCATGTTCAGCATTATGCAGCTCCCTTTTTAAAAGTTGCAAGCTATGAATACCATATTAGATAAATAGGGAAAAAAGGGACCATTTTGTACTCCACCTTCATCTTATATTCATTAAATGTAGGCATAGGTGTAGCTCAAAGTTGCAATTATTTGGAATTTGTGGAGGCAATCATTGAAATTTTGCTATTGTACAAGAAAGTGCATGCTTGTTTGTTGTAATATGGCTAAATTGTACATAATGACAGATATAGTAAAATTTCTAGAATGTACTATTTTTCCAATTGACCTAATAAGGATTTTATAGGAGTACGTATGAACAAACCATGGAACCTACCTCTTTGCTGGGAGTGTAAGCCTCCAAAAACAAGGTGCCCTCCAAGACAACCAAAAAGTAAGAGAAGATAAACAGAGGATATTGGGTGCATCAAGCAAGCAGTCAAATGTAATCAATGTGCTAGAGAAGGTCATTCATCACGGACTTGCTGATCTCCAATTTGAAAATGTGTAATAATTTTCTAGCTTGCTTACATGCTTGTGGCAATACAATTGTTGCACAACAATATTGTGAAAGAAATGGTACTCTAGATTACAACAAAACTATGGAAACACAATGATATTGTTACAATTCTAGAGATGCAATTCTGCAATTTTGAAATTTACAAGGGTATTTTTCAAAATATGAAAAAATTTGGGGATGTTTTTCAAATTTTTCTTCAAAATAATTTGTGTAGTGTTGTTTAGTGGCTAGAGCATTGAAATCTAGGGCCTTCAATGCTTGAACGGGTTTTGAGTTGGAAAACCAAAAGCTCAAGCTCTAAAATGTAGGATTAATATAGATATAGGCTTCAGCTAAGAAACGCAAAGTAGCTCTGGTTTTCAATGGGAGGCTTGAAACTACTCATTCTTGAAGCTTAGCTTACCAATTTTACATTTCTAATGAATCTAGGTTGTTGCAAATTTTGTTTTATTCAAGCACGTGGTGTAATGATTCTAGTTATTCTAATTGTATTTTGCAAGTTAGATATGAAATGGCAAGGACTCTATGCGTGCTAGTGGTTGAGCATATGTATGGTGACCTTATGTTATTTGTAAATGCCCAACGACTTTGCTTGGTGCACGAGTTATATTCCTGCATTTTAAATTTTAGAGATAGTCTTCTACTCTTAGAGGATAACGGTGGCAACTAATGTTTGGCAATATTATAATAGTAGAAAACCGGTTTGGAACCCACTAAATAATGTAAGGTAGTTTATGTTGAGTTCCACATTTCCAACAAAAATTTTTGTTGAACAACGCAAAATTTTACGTTGGAAATATGGAACTCAACATAAACTACTTTACATTATTTAGTGGGTTCCAAAGCGATTTTCTTCTAGTGAATTAATACTAAATTGCTACGTCACACCATGAGTATTTGAACTAATGTGTGCAATTTTTGATGTTTCCAGCGTTCTTTAGCAAGCTACACGGTGGAAATGGGAAAAATAGAGAAGGTTAATCTCATGGATTTTATTTTTGGTTTTCAGTATTGGCTCCATCCACTCAGGTGTAGGCAATTTAAATTCACACTTTTGTATGTTTTCTTTGTACATAAATTAATTTTGGAAGCTAATTGGTTCCAATTGATTATATCAGCTTTCAGTATACATTTCAGTGGGTGTGATTTCTTTTCACTGTTGGTATATTTTGTAACTTGGTACATTTTGTTGCATAAAAGCTTCTTTGAATGATTTATTTGAACTCCTAAACATATGGAAGTGGACATTTTTAGAAGTTTTTCAGGTTAATTTTCACAATTCTAATGAGAGGTTTTTTCAATGGTGTTTAACCTTTGAAGATTTACATCACATGAAAAAGGTGTGGTCCGTCAAAAAAGTAGCATTTCCATTGCAAATGATCATATCTAGAGGAACTATATATTGGTCATTGCTTGCAGTTGACAGGAACTTGGCTTAACCCCTAAAGGACCAAGCAAAGTTTTCACCAAAAACTCTTTCAAAACAGCCATTTTTAGAGTATTAACCAAATTTGAAAACAAAAACAATTTTATGCAATTGTGACCATAGGATCTTGTAGAAGAATGGTTTTAGAAGACGTGGAAAAAAATTCAAAGTTTTTCACTACGTGGATTGGAAGTTAGAATGGTTTGAATATTCAAAAACGTCTAGTGAAAAATCAGGCAGCTACCTTTCAGAAGGTGAAATTCCTAAGGAAAAAAGGCCATGTGGGTGGTGCTTCTCTAAACTTGTTATTCCACCTTAGTAAAGTACATGTCAAAAAAGTTTCAAATCATTTGGAGTTGTGTAACACATGGAAAAACATTAGTAAGTAAAAAGAAGTAGAGAATGATACAAAACACTAAATTGTTGAGAATTTAATTATGGAAATGAAAAAAGCCAATCCCAATGGTCACAATGTTGTCATAAAAAATATTCATCCTTTTGTTTTGTTTTTTTTCCAAAATGTTGAAAATTGAGTAGAACAAAGGACTTCAAAGTTTATTTTGGAGTAGAGAATCCATAACTACCCGCAAGCAAAAAATCCTCATAACTTTCATCTCGTAGATCCAAACGGAATGATTTCAAAGCTTCCTACATTCACATAACTCTCCTAAACCAATTTTAAAAAATTGTTTTAGAAAAAAGTGATTTTTAAAAATCTGCCCAAGCTCCCTAACGAACATAAAAAGCAACATATTAGGCCATAGCTTTTTACTCATTATTCCAAATGTCATGAAATTTAGTGCATATGAAAAATAAACCTTATCCCCACATTCTACTAAAATTTCAGCCTAAAATATGAAAGGCTCCGACCACAGATACCTGCCCGAAATTGCTATGTTTCTTAAAAAAAACGGGGGGTTTGGTCCTTGAGGGGTTAAGAGCAGGGGGTGTAAAGATTCTTCTGAAGAGGTTTGCTGCAATGAATCCAAGTTATAGGTAAGTGGGCTATCTGATTATCTGCATATTGCAATAGATTACTGATATTGCTGATACCGTTGCTTATGAAGGTTAAGTAAATGGTATACCATCCAAAGTATAGTTTTGCAAAATTAACACCGTCTACATAGAAAGTGCACGTGATATTTAAACACCGCTAGTGGTGCTAAATTATTGTCTTAGTAAACTTTATAGAAGAAGTTTGCAACTACCAATGTTCATGTTGTAGGTTTTTGAAGCCTTGAAAAGCAAGATTTAAGATTGCAATCACTTTGAAAGTTGTATCAAGAGGGTTGGTGGTCATTAACACCCTTGTCAATCAAAAGACTGTGCACAAATTGATTTTTTATTGCACTTGCTCTTGTAACAGAAACATTGTTGATTGCGAATTTGGCTATGATTTGGGTGAACAGTGGCTCTGTCAGCATGAACCAGTTCCTCGAGTGGCACCACTTGCCCAGTTGTTGGATGTTGAAGAAGGTAAGCATAGGCTCCAATCCATAGTAGTTGAGCTTCTATTGCCCCTTAGAGACTTTGCCTTGTTTTACAATCCTCAAAATGAGATTATTTTTTTATTTTTCCATCAGCTTTGTCATTTATAACACCAATTTTCATGACGAGTTACATTTTGTATTCAGATTTTTGATCTCTCCTATAAGCCGGGTCACAGCTTCACTACATTCCGAGAGGTACTTCCAAAATGTGTTGTTCAAAATTTTTGCTTCTATCTTACGTCGTTTGTCAGGCATTTTCTTATTTTTTGTTGCTGCAAAGAATTGAGGTTGAGACCTGCCTACTTACTAAACTCTCTCTGCTCCTTTTTTCTAAAGGTTCAATAGCATTCATGTGCCACCCTGCTTAGTTTGTGGTAGCGTTAGGCATGGTTGTCACACTGGACTGTCCGTCCACCGAAAGTGCCCAATTGAACTCATGTTTGTCTCATAGTTGACTTCAAAAAATGATGAAAGAAATTTACTTTATACATGTTGGTGACACTCATTGGTGCCAACATGAAGTCAAAATGTGGATTTAAAGTCATGTCATGCAATAAATATGATAAATAGTGATTTGGCTCTTCCCCTTTTAAATCAAAAACCCTAAGAATGCCCTAAAAAATAAGAGAAGACATGTCTATCCGTCCATATTGTCCGTTTTGTGCATCCGCCTGTGCTGTTTGATAGCAAAACCTTGCCGAAAGTAACAACCATGGTAGGATGGCGTCAGGGTCAATTTCCAAGGGCATAGATTTTCTGAGACAAATTCAAGAAGCTTACAATGGATGCAACCTTCAAGGCAATGGCTGCATGTCACTAGAAGAGGGTACTCTTCCATCCTCGGTGCCGATACTTCAACAGATTTTTCCTACCTTTTTTAACATAAAAGTAGTGCTTGAACTTGGTTTTTGATCATGAACTCACACTTTTCTATGTTGTCTCTTTTCTAGCTGGAAACAACCTTGAAATTGAGTATGTTGTCAATCAGTAGTGGAAAGGTAATTTCAAATTTGTAGACTTTGAATATCTGTACTTCAATAGTCAAGGCGCTTAGAGTATTTTTTTTTGTGAAAACAAATGAATATTTGATTGACAATACCCTTGTCTTTTCTCCTGTGATACTGAAGAGAACCTGAAATGTAGAGGGGATTGTTTGTAGCACGTTCAACAAACGTAAGGTAGGAGGCTCGAACCCCGTTAGGGCACTAATTTTGCTCACCTTTCCAAATGAACTCTGCAGGTACATGTCCTTATTCATAGTCTTTTAGAAATGTACAGTGGACATACATTTGAAGAAGTGATCCACTTCAGAACCCTATGGTCTTTCCACTTCAAATTTTCATAGCTAATTCCACATTGCTCTAAAAAATACAAAATAACTTGAGTTAAATGCCAATTCCTCTTGTCTTTCAAGAAAAATTTACTAAAAAATATTTCAAGAAGTTTCACCTCCCCAAAATTCGGTTTCAGCTCTTAGATGGTCGCTTTATGAGCCTCTTACCTTATAAGTGGTGTTTTTGGGAGACTTACAAAGCTACGGACAGCTCTTTGATTACAAAGAGCTAGATTTGCTGAGATCCAATCTTTTCTTTTGTATGAATTACTTTATGCAATTATTCAGTGTAGG
The DNA here is from genome assembly GCA_963920765.1 of Ulota crispa. Lineage (NCBI taxonomy): Eukaryota > Viridiplantae > Streptophyta > Bryopsida > Orthotrichales > Orthotrichaceae > Ulota > Ulota crispa. Next base: position 15,427,440 of record OY987243.1, read on the forward strand.
AGGTTGTAGACCACTATTGAAGGGATTGTAGACAAACTTACTCTTGCTCAAAGATCATTGGTCAAAGATAAAATGGATTTGTAGAAACGGTATTACCAAGGCAAACAAATTGTAAAAGCGGAACAATCATTTCAAACTAATAACACATATGCAAGGTATATCTCAATCACTTTTGTATTAGAATTAGACAAACAAGTCCATCCAATACAATGAAATCTACATTGTTTTGAATATGTCTGTTCATCATCCACAAAGTGGATGCTGGCTCTCTTATGGGTTAACTAACTCATGCTTGCACCACCGGTAACAAGTTTAACCAAGTAATATGAGTAGCTGAGTTTATGTTGACAAAAAGGCTCTTTAGCATCCTCAGCCTTTTTTTTGACACTTTCGATTAACGCAGGTTAAAACATGGTTTAAAAAGTTGGACCTGCAAGGCGATGGAGTCATTAGACACGAGGAGTTCCACGTCTTCATCGAAGCTATTGCCCATTTTTATGGTGGAAACTTTCGGCCTCTGATCTCATCATACAGCAAAAAAATGTTCACTTCAAGGACAATACAGAATCAATGAACGAAACAAGAAAAAGTGGTGAATTTGCAGGCATTGGTGCCATTGAAGTAAGGTAGCAACACCCATAAGCGTGAAACTAAGGGTTTTGGAGTAGGAAAACCAATTTACAAACTTTGAAAAAAACATTGTAAGTTAGTAAGAAGAAACTAAAAATATTGGCATCAATTTCAAATTTTCAATTGTAAACATTTGTTCACAAAAAAAATTTCGAAGTCCTAAATTACTCAAAATTTATAATTGTGTGTAGGAGATGCTAAAAACAACACAACGGGCCACTCAAAATTGTCATGCAAGTCACCTACAACCATCACTTTGTCACTCATAACCATCACTTTGTCACCCATAACCATCATTTAAGTACTCATAACCATCACTTAAGTACTCATAACCAGATTTTTTAATGTTTGTAAGTCACTGACAACTTGACACAGCCGTAGGTCACGCATACGCCCATGGAGACAGTGGCGCTTATGGGTGTTGCTACCTTATGGTGTCTGGCAACCAGCAAACCTTCACTCTTATTTAGTCTTATTGCAATCCGCACAATTATGCAAAGATATGAGATGAGCAGTGATCACAAATGTGGCCAAATTCAGCAAAAAAAAATTCCAGTTTTTTATTTTGCAACAGAAAACCTGAATACCAGTGTTCAATTTTAGGTTTTAGCACATTTAGCAGTGTTTTTAGCCACTAGGGCTACTTTTGAGAATCTCATTTGGGATCACTGGATGTGAGTAATTTTATATCTGCTACGACATGGAAGGTGCAGGAGAAGATTCTATTAGAACTTACATTCACAGGTTTTGAAAGGAGATAGCTTATGGCTTTCTAGGGTCAATAGAAAATGCCACTCCATAGTATGTGAAGACGAATGGAATGAGATACCTTCGAAACGCAAAGGTTTAAAAAGTTGTGGGGAAATAGTATTTTCCAATCATTTTCGTTGCAAATGTAAATTTAGTTGACAACAGCTACAAAAAAGCTGTGAAGAGAGGTTAATGCTATTAAATCCCATTCAATTTCCTTTAAGCTTTTTGCAGTGCTGTACTTTAGAAAGAAGCCACTGTCCGTACTTGAATTGCAATATGAAGGAAGGGGTACAAATCATTTGAGAGTTACTAATACATGACGATCAATTTGTCTCTGTATAATACTTGAAACCATTGTCGCATGTATCAGTAATTGAAATATTGAGAGGTTGGGATAAAATGAGGACATGTTCGTGTGTGCATCGAAAACAAGTATGGAACTTATAATATTCAGTAAGAACTAATTACAGAACAAGTACGTTTTGGAATTAGGGTTTGTTGTGTTCGAATGAGACAGATACTTCATCATGGGAAGCATATACGCTAGCAAAACTTTTGAGCTTGGGAACCTTGATAATATTTACGAAGGTAAATTCTTGAGTTCTACTATCATAATGTTTACACTGAACTTGGAACTAAAATTCCAGATTCCTTCAAAAATCATTCCAAAATTTCTTTTTGGGGGGTTTAAGTGAAAACTATTGGAAAGCTTTAACCCCTGAAGGGCCCTTGGAGCTACGGTACCAAATATGGTCAGAAGTTTGAATCAGTTGGAAATGAAGTGTTGCAGCCATACATATTGAAGGGTTGTATGATGATGGGTGCATAAAAAATTTTGGAAAGCTCTCAGAGCAACTCCTGTACATACGGTCATACATATGGCCGCAAAGGGCTTTCGTGACGTTCAGGGGTTAAGCAAGGTGAAAAGACTTGGGCTTCGTGTACATGGCCTGTGACAAAGTAATTGCAATTAAAGAAGATGCACCAATAAATGGGCCAATTAGATTCCCTCTATTACGTGGATAAATTATCTCTCTATTTTAGCTTAAACCCCACAGGCACTCTTGTTAACTGCTTGATCATGTTTTGCACTAATTTAGAATACGCCACTTTCATTTCCATAACCAATGTGTCTAAAAGTAATTGTTTCACACTGCTTACTCCCATTTTGCTATTGTCTATCCACAAAGGTTAAGACAAAAGAGAACTTGCCCCACACCCTAAAGATCCACATCTCTGAAAAGGACCATACCTTGGTCGTCAAGCAAAGACTTGTTGGAACTTACATCCTGCGTCCACATCTCAATTTCCTCAGAAGAGTACTCTGTAAGAAGCTCTTCCATGATCAATTGTCTCCATCCCAAGTAACCTGCACTCTCGTGGAAGTCCCAAGGATTGAAGATCACTGCTTTAGAGGAACGTGGCATCTCCAAACTCGGAGCACAAAATTTGTTGTAATTCATCCTCTCCCAGCATAAGATAATCCTTTCCAACCGCCTCGATCATTGTACAGCTTTCTCAACGAGCGAGGAAGTAATGAAGCAGAGAAATTCCAAATAACAGATTCACAAAAACATGGACTGTAAACAAACATGGGAAAGGGAAAAGATATATTCAAATGAAGAGCAATTACATAGAACCATCTCTTAAGTAACGTCAATTATTCCAGAGCAAGAACAGCATTTCATAAACGACGCAGAGAATTAGACACTACATCTATCAGTGAAGCAATCAAACACGACAAACGATCAATAGAGACGTGATTGGAAATGCATGGATTACAATACACGACAAAATCACAGACACGAAGAATACCATCATAATACGAACACTTTATTCATGGAAGCACTATGCCGCAACAACGAACACACAATCCCCATGCTGATGATGCCAAGCAAAACAGCAGATATTGCTTGAGCACGCCCGCACCACACAAAACCAGTAGAACTATCTATCACCACAGAACTCCAGAAAACGAAACCACCAACTGAGAGCGCTGGTGGAGGATCCACGGCAAGCTATGGATCACACCAGCGGTGACAAGCGGGGGTAGAAAGGGAACGTCTTGCTGGAGCTCACAGCTGCAAAGAGAGGCGGAGCATACTGCACCTTGTGAGTGACCAAATTGAACACCGTCAAGTTGATCTCGCGCGTCGCCCCGGAGATAATCAACAAGAGGTCGCCCTGAGCAACACAGGAAAAGCTGCCACGGCAATTGTCGTTCTGAATGGCCATCTCGTCTCGAAGCTCCAGGGTAGTCATCCAGTCCTTCAGAACGTGATCGAACGTCCACATGTGCAGCACGGCCGCGGCGTCCGTGGAGGCTTCTCCTTTCATTCGAGTGATGAGCATGAGACGCTTCCCGCAGGAGACTAGCTGACAACGAGCGTACGACGGCAGAAAGGGCAGCCTCACGCGAGACCATGTCTTCGCCACCATGTCGAACGCCCAGATTCCAAATTGCGGTGTTCGGTAACCGACAGTGCAGTAGACAATTCCGTTGCAGACGTCAATTGTGGCGCTTCCGGGCATGATCGCGAACGGGAGGTGCGAGGAGAGCACTTCCCACGTGTTGGACGATGAGGAGTACCGATGCAGCAACCAGTGGCGCCCAAGATCCTCCTCCGAGTCAGGGTCCTCGCAAAGCGCGAACACTTGGTAGCTCTCCCCGTTCGGATCCACCAGCATTTGAGCTGCCGAGGGATGCCCGATCGGTGGCAAGCGCCGCTCAAACCCCGTGAACGGGTTGAAAACCTGGATCTTCACAGGACGCCCCGCGCCTGTCGCCACAGGCGCCATCAGGACGAGCCCGCTCATGGACGTCAGCACCTCGCTGAACCACGGGTCGGGGATGAAGTAGGGCGAGAGCTCGAACCAGTTGTTCGCCTCGGGGTTGTACGCGTTCGAAGCCGCCGCGTGAGTGTGCACCAGCCATGGCTGCGGGAACGACACGGGACTCAGGGTTAGCGGGTACGTCTTCAAGAAGCTCCGCGATGCTGAGAGGGCGTAGAATCGCTTGCAGACGCAGCGGAAGCGCGTGAGCACGGGCAAAGGTAAGTGCACCAGGACGTGCTCCAGGACGTGATCCGGCAGGTTTCCCCATAGCCCTGGGTCCATTGAAAGTCGAGCTTCACCCGTCGTAAAACCTTGTCTTGCAACGTGTTTTTCGTTTTTCGAACTTAATTGATTGTTGTGCTCCTCTAGCTATCTCTCGATCCTTTCCCCTCACCCGTCGTCCATTCTTCCTACTGCCGCAAACTTGCCCCTCCTCCCTACCCCGGCCTTCCAATCAACCGTCATCGCTTCCAACCAACTAGTTACCGCCACAGCACATCACACTCTCGCCACAACAACAATCGCCACAATGACCACCGCTCCACGCTCACGCAAGCAACAAAACCTAAGCGTGACTCAGCCAAGCTCCCTCTCAGATCAAAACCTCACACTCCAGCAAGCTCTCCTCTCCAGAGAGCTAACCTTTCCACTGCACTGAGGTCTTGCCCGTATTTATGCTATCCTGTACCGGAAAATCAGCTACAAAACTGCTTCCATAAATTTGTGGATGGCAAGAGACGTAAAGCGAAGGACACTTGGAGTAGAAGATTCCTTTCCATTCGATCATTCTCTCTCTCGTCTCTTTCTTTCTTCACTATCCCCTGTTTTTTCAATGCCAGCCATGCCCGTTGTCCTTCCACAATCGACGATCCAGATCGCTTTCACTACTACCGAAAAACGGAATACCGAATAAACAATCCAGATCCTGCCAGTAACTTTAGTCTCTCAGAGCCTCTTCCTTGTTGTGAGGTCCGGTTAAGCTTACTCGAAATCGATATTCAGGCGCATTACTTGCTCAAAACTCGAAAACTAAAAAGATATCCTGTAACGAAAGCAGGATCAAATGACTGATGAGCGTCGAAGTACAGGAAGACGTTCGGAAAGCACTGCTGTTGTTATTGCAGCTTCCATGGCGATGGTCCGAGTCCGCCATAGCCATGCTGGCTTCTACAAAATGCCAACAACTACGCCGTCCCCACAGTAAGCCTTTCGTCTTCACTTTCAGTAAGCTTAAGTTACTATCATTACCGACCTGGTAAGTTCTTTTCGACGTTACGTGTGGTCTTGTCGTTGGTGGGGACCCTTGTGTTAACTTACTTACTGACGTTTCGACCTAGTAAGTTCCACTCGACGTTACGTGTCGGCTTGTCGTTGGTGGGGACATTTTATTTGAGAATACAAATTGTGTGACCTTGGCATGCTTTTGGTGTGGTGGTGGCAATTGGAGTGTTCAACCGGGTGAGGTCTTGCTTGGGATCAGGATTTTTGAAACACCACCCCCCTGGATATATTGTTGGTTTTTTGTTTATATAAAAATTAGCAAAGTAGTAACCACTTTTAACCTATGATACACTTTTTTTTATACAATGTTCTAGACTTCTTGATAGTTATGTTGCTTGGTACAATCCTAGATAGATTGCCTGTTTTTTACTGCACAATGTTGCTTTGTAAAAAAAAATTGAACAATGCAAGGTTTATATGCACTAATTTAGATGAATATTGTCTAATTAGTTAGTGCAAAGGGGTGGCATGTTTCCTCCCCATGTTCTCCGAAAGGGATTTTTGGTCAAAACCCTTTGCCTCCCCTCACAAAGTACGTTAAAAGTGCAACCTTAGGAATGCAAAATTAAATTCTTCATGCTTTTTAGTTAAATTGCGTCCTCACAAATGTCTTCAAGACATTTGCCACTTGAACCATGATATTTGAGAGAGTGTTTTGAATATTGTAGCAAAAAACATATTGAATCTACCTAAATAGTTGTGGACCACCATATTAAGTTAATGTCCCTTGCAACTCCACTTTTCTCTATAGTGAGGGTTAATGTTATTAGTGTAAAATGCAATAATTGAAACAACTCGTATGGTGAGGAATCTATATATTATCAAAAAACTCATTTAATGAAATTAGCCAAGCCTCCATTTGGCCATGTAGTACACAAAAGGGTTTCATAAGGTGTATCTTCATACTAAGGGCATATCTTAACATTTAAGGGTATAAAACACTTTTCACCACAAAATTGTGATGAGAAGGAAGTATAGTTAACCTTTTAAAGACCACACACGTTTTCACAAAATCCATTGAAAACTGGGGTAGTAAATTGAAATGTGTAGTTGAGTCAAATGTGGACCTAGTTTGCATAATCCAACCGTACAAATGGGAAGAAAACCTTATTTATTGTAAACTATCAAAATTTCAACTAGATCTACCTTTGAAGGTGAAATATTATAATGATCAGGTGAGCTATAGGTGCAAAATCTCTAGTTTTCTTGCTTGTGTGGTTTTGGATCTTACTTCATCATACAAAATTTGCTTGAGAAGAGCCTTATGTTTCTTGAAAGCACGCTTTCCCACCTTTTCAATGAGACTAGTTTCATATAAAATGGATAAAAATAGCAATCACGGGGTGTAGCTAAGTGAACAAAAAGGGTAAAAAACCCACTTTATATCCTACCAAAAAATAGTTCTACAAGAAATTTGATAAATGCTATGAAAAATCCAATTGGTGAAAACAATCAAAAAGTGGCCTTGAATGTAGGATGACAAGTTAAAAGATAAAATGAAAGCACAATTTCAATAGATCTTCAAATACTATAATTATACTAATATTGTGTAGAGAAAAAAAACAAGAGTATTTCTTAAGCAATTTGAAAATTTTCAAGACTGCACAATTGGAATGTGGCATTCTTTTTGGATGTTTGATGTATTGTGTTGTTGCTTTGATCCATCTTTGACCAAAAATGGATATGTATTTTGAGGCCACAATGTATAAACACCATTAGTTATCAACTCATATACCGAGTTCCATTGTTGTTCTTTTGGTTGGATGCAAAATTCTTGTGACTGCAAGCATTCTTTAGGAATAGTTTCCAAATTATTGAGTGATTTTACTCTATAAGCCAAAAACCACTCTACTAAACCAGAACATGGTTTGGTGATCTCTAAAGGGTTTAGCTTATTTAGTTTTGATAGATATGTTTTTCTTCTCAAGCAAAGATGGTGTGGTGTGAATGCACTCATATTAGGGGTAGTCACGGCACTTTCTCGAGCGACTATGAAGAATGAGAACTTGTATGTGCCGCATCGCTGATGGTTGCCGTAGCTTACCGTTTTGATTAGCGTGCTAAAGATCTCAATGCTCCATTATTCTCTTCTGGAGGTGAAGAATGGAGTGGAGAATGAGTTAGCGTGTGAACTTCTTACCATGATCTACTCATTTTCCCCGCTCATAAATTGCTTTTCACCCTAACTTGTTTTGCTCCTCCAATTGCTAGCCATGCTACCTTTCTCTCAATAAACCATTCTCCACTCTCCATCACACAGCAATGGGGTGTCACAACATCTTCACAAAAAACAAAATTATCTTGATTCCTACTTTCACTTAGCCGATTCTCAATCTCCATTCTCTTTTCATTCTCTAAGAAGCCATGACTACCCCTATTGTATGCACCAAAAAACAGCTAAAAAGGAGAAATACATGGTTTTTACTAAACAAGCTCAATATCTCCCCAAACATTGATTGAAATAACAAACTCTACATTTTGAAAAATACTTTCTGAAGTCATTTTTAAAAGTAAGCTACAAATGAGTGAAATTTGATGTCATTGGTAAGAATACGCAATTTTCCATCGGTCTTGAATCACTTTTTGGTCGGTCACTGAGATACAACTTACAAGTTGTGAAGAAACAACATTTTCTTTACAAAAAAAACAAAATTTATATCAGTCAGTTGTGCTTTAGAAAGGAACAAAATAATGAGTTGGATATTGTAAAATACCGTACTGAGTAATGACAAGACAGAAAGGCAGAAGCCTTAAAGCCCATTGTCCAGCTACACCAGCTTTCTATGTTGTCCTTTTTTGCTTTTTCCTTTGTTAGAACTCATCCAAAATTGTCTAATATCCCAATTTCTAACATCCAAAATTTTAATATCCTAATTTTTAATATCTACACTAAATATTGCATTTAGGTTGCTCCACACTAGAATTTCAACATTTTTGCACTATATAAATACTTACAAATACTTGAATAATTTTCATCAAAAATGAGTGCAATAAACAAATTATAAATGGTTTAGCAACAAAGTTGCTAAGAAACAAACTTGTTGTAAATAAGTTGTAAACCATCTGAAATACTACTATCTAAAGACTTGCATGTATCTTCAAGTGGCAAAACAATGAGTCATAAGGTGACTTTCCTCACGTTAAAGCAACCTGATTGTTAAGGCAACCCAAATGCAATATTTAGTTTAGTACATTCATTGTTCTTAGCACCAACTCTTAGAGTTCACAAGTATATCCCAAGTTCCACTAAATAGGGGTTTCAATATTCAAAAAAAAATTGTGTGTTTTATATGCATTACTGAACCTTGGTACAATTGTGCTAGCCTAGAAGGTAGCGTGATGTGCTAACATGTGACTTCGGCTCCCTTTTGGCTAGCCACTTGACCCGGTCTTGTTTGATTCTCTTTGTCCTTGTATAATCCTTCGTGTCCTTGTTTGGTCTTTTGTGTTGTCTCTCTTATCTCCTGTTTGTATTTGGCAGGGACTCTTGTACCTTGTTAATGCAAAGAAATTCTTTTCATTTGGTTATAAAAAATTAAAGGAAAACTGTTTCTTTTCTCAAGCAATTTTTAATTGTAAAATTGTAGTTTTCTTCAGAATATACCAACTTTCCCTCGAGCAAAATTTGGTTCTCTGATGAAAAAATGAAATAAAGTACTTGCGCATTGAAAGCTGCATAAAACTTCAAGAAAGCTCCTTTCCTGATATAATAAAATCCAGAGAAACACGAAAACTTGCTTCTCAAATTCACCGCCCTAAGCTTTGAAACTTTGCTAGAAATCACAATTTTTTTAGCAAAAGGCCACAGAGAATATGGTGCTAAAAGAAATTTTGGTGAGAAACTAGCTGAGATTTGGAATACCCTAGTGGTTCAAAAGTGTGTCTTATTGTTTCGAACTATCTCCTTAGTCCTGGTAAATCCTCCAAATCTAATTTGTTGAGACATAGAAATGCAACAAAATTAGCTGCATGCTTATCCCAAGCTTCACGTTCCATTGAATTCTCAATATCTTCAAGGTTGATAACTTGAAAAAGTGATACTTATAGCTTTACACTATGTCCAAAGCAATGAGCCTAGAGAACCATCAATTAGTATGTTGTTAGCTAATAAAATTGCAACAAATTTGGTTGAACTTTGGAACTAAAAAAGAATTGAGTCAAATCCAAAATAAACAAACAAGCCGGTGTAAGGTAGGAGCACCCATAAACGTCAAATTAAGGGTTTTGAACATGATGACTATTAATAAGCAACTAGCAAATTATAGGATCTTATTAGGAATAGAAAAAAAAAAGTTTGCGCTTTCAAATGTATTATTTGGATATTGTGAGAATAAGTTATGAATTTTGAAAGAGCAAACTGCCATTGCACCCATAACCACTTTTAAGATTTCATGTTCACATGTTGTACATTCTTGTCATTACATCTATGCACTTCCACAGATTTTCCAAGATTTCAGAAGTGACGGTTATGGGGACACTGACGCTTATGGGTGCTCCTACCTTAACTCAAAAATCTTCTTGAAGTCCAACGTCACACAAAATTTTCAAAAAAAAATTGGTCAAGGAATTAAAAACTTAGAATTACAAGTGCTATGTACGAAGTCACAAGTCATGGAATGCCTATATAGTAGCATTATTTGGAAATTTTGATCCAATGAAGTAGAACTCTGCTCTAGAGTGGGTTTAGCAAAATGAAAAGTCATTCCTACCAATTTTTGTGTAAACACCTTGAGCATTTAGGCCCAATTTGTATTAGGACATGATTGTTTGTCTAATTTGAGAGCCATCAAAATAAACCACTGCTCAAAATCCATGGATTAAGTCATTGATTGGGTCCTAAAGCAATCCATTGAGGGTTATCTCAACTGGTCTTGTTGATGACATGGTTGCTTCTGCGGTGTTCTTTGTCACCTGAAAACAACCTCAAGCCAAAAAAAAAGTGGAAAACCAGAATGCATTGATTCTATATAATATACTTGGGCCCTGTTTGTTGATTTAAAATTGGATAATCAATCAAGCCCAAGGGTATTACATTAGGGTTGGATCAAAACTTGGGCCCAAATGATAGCTCAATGAATTATAAATTGAGATACTCCAAATTGGGCTTACACCCTAATATAAAGTGGCCCTTCTTGATAGTTTCTTTTGGTCTCTTTACAATCCAACAAAGTTGAGATATGGAGTAGGGTAGGAGCACCCATAAACGTCAAACTAAGGGTTTTGAACATGATGACTATTAATAAACAATTAGCAAATGATAGGATCCTATTAGGAATAGAAATAAAATGAGTTTGCAGTTTTGAATGTACTGTTTGGATATTGTGAGAATAAGTTGTGAATTTTTAAAAAGCAAACTACCATTGCACCCATAACCACTTTTAAGATTTCATGTTCACATGTTGTACATCCTTGTCATTACATCTATTCATTTCCACAAATTTTCCAAGATTTTAGAAGTGACAGTTATGGGGACAATGACGCTTATGGGTGTTCCTACCTTACAAGTAGCAATTGTAGGATTGGGACTCAAGATTTATTATAAACAACCCCTTTAGTTTAAATGATAAAGGCATTGTACAATTCTGTAAGAGCAAGTGTTCCATGTACACTTCTTCCATGTCCTTAGAGCATCCCAATGTAACCAAAAAACATACCTCAAAAACTAGGTCTGACATATTCATAGCCATCAGATCATGATCTAATGGCTATAATGGCTATGAATATGTTAGACTTGGTTTTCCAGGTCTGTTTTCCCGTTGCATTGGGAATGCCCTTAGCCTCTGCAATGTAAACCGGGACCTTACATTTACAAAAGCGTAGGTTAGTAGGGCTCTTTTCTTTAGCAAGGACCAGCAAATCCCTCTAATGCATATTGAAAGTATTCATGTAACAAAATTCATCTTATATCTCATAGGTAACCAAACTTAGGGACGATTCAAGTCTAAAATTTTACCAGAATTTCAATCTAAATGTTTGAGAAATTGAAGGTTTACGAGTTGGCTTGCATCTTATCATGTTCCAAGGCTCAAGTCTTGGTACACTCAGAAATGCGTGCCACGCATTTCATTTTGTGAAAATTTTAATGCCAAGAAAGTGAGACTTTGTTTTAGAAAATGGGTGTACCAAAATCAAAAATTCAACTTTACGAATCCAAGTCCCAAAAACTTTTGTACATAAAAGATTTTAAAAAATTCAACAATTTTTCTTTTTGGTTCTTTTACAAACCAACAAAGTTGGGACTGTTTTAACCCCTAAAGGAACATATCCCTTTTTTAGAAACTTAGCAATTTTGGGCAAGTACTTGTGATTGGAGCTTTTCATATTTTAGGCTGAAATTTTAATAAAATGTGGGGACGAGGTTTATCTTTCATATGCACTAAATTTCATGACATTTAGAATTATGAGTAAAAAGTTCTAGCCTTATATGTTGCATTTTACGTTTGGCGGGCAACTTGGGGGCAGATTTTTAAATATCAAAATTTTCAAAAAAAAAATTTTGAAACTAATTTAGGAGAGTTATGTGAATGTAGGAAGCTTTGAAATCATTCCGATTGGATTAACAAGATGAAAGTTATGAGGATTTTTTGCTTGTGGGTAGTTATGGATTCTCTACTCCAAAATAAACTTTGAAGTCCTATATTTTACTCAATTTTCAACATTTTGGAAAAAAAAAAAACAAAAGGATGAATATTTTTTATGACAACATTATGACCATTGGGATTGGCTTTTTTCATTTCCATAATTAAATTCTCAACAATTTAGTGTTTTGTATCATTCTCTACTTCTTTTTACTTACTAATGTTTTTCCATATGTTACACAACTCCAAATGATTTGAAACTTTTTCAACATGTACTTTACTTAAGTGGAATAAGGAATTTAGAGAAGCACCACCCACATGACCTTTTTTCCTTAGGAGTTTCACCTTTTGGAGGGTAGCTGCCTAATTTTTCACAAGATGTTTTTGAATATTCAAACCATTCTAACTTCCAATCCACGTAGTGAAAAACTCTGAAATTTTTTCCACGTCTTCTAAAACCATTCTTCTACAAGATCCTACAGTCACAATTGCATAAAATTGTTTTTGTTTTCAAATTTGGTTGATGCTCTAAAAATGGCAGTTTTGAAAAGTTTTTGGTGAAAACTTTGCTTGGTCCTTTAGGGGTTAACAGGGTTTGTGTAAACCCAGTACCCATCAACCCAACCTAAAAAAATTGAGTGTTTCATCATAGTGTGCTTCCCAAGTGAACCTCCCCTGGAAACTTCAAAGTTCTAAAACATATCTTCTTGGAATGACACATGGTCCAAAACACAACAAAAAGAAATGAGCTTTTCAGTACTAAGTTAGAAGTACTCCAGAGGTGATTTTACTCAAACTTTTTAGCCGGCCTGTCCCCCGTCGAAAAAGCTTGACATGGACAACAAAAAGAATTCCACAAGCCACTTTGAGTGTATAGGATAAGGAATGACCTCAAGGGAGTTTTGGCCTCGGGTGTTTTGTTCGTTGTGCCAATATTTAAGGATAAATTTTAGCTTCATCAAATTCAAAATTTGTCATTTCCCATTTTCAATGGGTGTTTCAATGGATTGCACCATATGTTTCTTGTATTTATACTGTCACATACTATAACAGCTTTATATTTGAACAAAGGGAAAAAGTTTATGGATACCCCTGAAGTTTGCAATATTTATATAGATATCTTTGGTTTTGTAGAAATTGCACAAATATCCTTGGATCATAATTTTTAGGCGTTTGTTTTATTATGCATGCTACTTTCTTCATGATCAATAATGAAGTAAGGGGTGCAATAGAATAGAAAAGTAGTAGCATGTGCACAAGAGAGAAAAAGGTGACATACACAAGGGAGAAAGAAGCAACATTCACAATAAGAGAAATGCCTCAAAATTGTGATCCAAGAGTACTTGTGCAATTTCTGGAAAAATAGATATATTTATACAAATATGACAAACTTCAGGGATATCCATTAAGTTTTCCTTTGAAAAATTTGATTAATTTTTGAATAGATAATTTCAAATTCAACTGCTTTTTTGCAATTTCAACTGGCTGGCAATACACCAAATGCCATATCTTCCCGCACATTGCTTTGTGTGTCCGGCTTTGCCAAACACTGTTTGGAGTTTGGACAATACGAGCATTCACCAAACTTCCTTTGTTTGCATTCTTGAGTTGGCTTAGTGGCTTGGCACTATGTATAGAGCACTTGTTCCATAAAAATATATATATTATGGGTACAACTAGACTCCAAAATGCAAAGAATCTCACGGAATGGTCTTTACTATAACTTCAAATCCAATGGTACAATAAATGAGTTAAAAAGGAATTGTTGTGTCAGAAAATTAGTGATAATTTCAATAATAATAATAAGTATGTTTATTTTTATGATATTTTTATTTTGTGTTCACTGGGATTAATTCGTAGCTACACTGCAAGTGACAATGTACTCTAGCTTGCTTCTAGAGTAGGTGTATGATTTGTCCCTTGAGAACAAGCGATAGTTCAAACTTAAGATGTACGATGAATTGGACTTCCAAGAAGAATTTAATAATGTCTGTCAAGTAAAAGCTGTAAATCATAAGGTCATATTTGCATGGTTAGATCTACCCATTGTACGAGGCAATACTTGTCAATTGATTTTAAAATGATTCTATACAATTAATTTCTAAAAAATTGAGATGTTGTTTTAGCAAATTTTATTGGTTTTATTCTGGAATCTAAAATTCTAATTGTGGTCATTTATGAGACTTTTGTCGTTTTTAGTAGTTGAAATCAACATTTAAGGCTCATTAATCAATAAAGCTACATACATGTTTCAATGGTTTTGAGACCTTGACAAGTGCAAGACCCCAATACATTGAATATGTGACTTTTGTGTGATTAATGGGCATACATGACAAATCTTTCACTATTGTTTTTCAAATAGGGGTTTGGCCACAATCTTTTATTGCACCTCAAGTACAAACTTGATAGTGTAACTTTTTGAATTTGTCATCCAAACCACACTCTCTGGTTCAAAGACATGTTTGCAAAATCTCCATGGAATTTGGATACTTAAATGTTTGACATAGTGTTAAAACATTATAGATCACAACGTAATGAATTAATTCCAAGTGAGTGAAATACTTTATTAGTGATCCTTGCAATATTTGAATGTTTCTTGAATTAGTGCTTGTTAGCTTTGTTCATGCAAGGTGTAATTATTAAATTAACTTGTATTGTGAAGTTATTTTTTGAGGTGGAACATTATTGTGTCCTTGACTTGCAAAACACTTCAATAACAATGTGTGGGAAGACAATACCCTTGATATGTCAAAAAGACAACAAAAGAATCTAACTTAAGAGCATATGGATTTGTAAAAGATATTTGATAATGGATGCATAGTTCATTATTAGCTTTGCATTTGTTTGTTATTCAAAATTTGCACTCTTGGTGCTTAAGTAGTTAACCCCTATAGCACTGAACACCATTTTTTGACAACATAGCAATTTTGGGCAGCTCACTACCAATGGACAATGTCCATTTTTTTCTTTGAAATTTTCACACATGATGTGTCCAAGGAGTAGCTTTAAGGCCCAACAATTTTCATGACTTTTGACTTCATGGTTAAAAAGTTATTGCATGTAATTAAGTTCTCTTTGCTTGGCGGGCAGCCAAAAACTTCTTTAAAAATTACGTTTTTTGAATTTTGTTTTTTGAAATTGGTTCTTTAGATTTATATATACTTGAGAAGCTTTGGATCACTCCATTTTAATCAATGGATGAAATTTATGAGGAGATTTTGTTTGTGGGCAAGTTATGGATTCTCTGCTCTAAAATAAACTTTGAAATCCATTAATTTACTTAATTTTTAATATTTTAGAAAAAACTACAAAACCAAAAGATGTAGGTTGTTTATCACAACATTACAAACATTGTGATTGGAATTTTTCATTTCCATAATTAAGTTCTTAACAATTTAGTGCTTTGAATCATTCTCTACTTCATTTTACTTACTACTCTATATTGGTTTTCCATGTGTTTTACAATTCCAAATGATTTGAATTTTTTTAGTTGTGAACCCAACTTGCTTTGAAAGAAGTCTAAAAAGTCACAACCATTTTGGAGTTTTTTTCATACAAATATGATCTTGTGAAGTGCAGCTGCCCAAATTTTTGCAAGGACAAAAATGGCTTTTTGTCAATTCAAATTCAAATATCTAACAATCTACTTGGTGAAGACTCATAAATTTTTTTTTGCGTCTTATGATACTAGTGTTGTACAAGATCCTACGGTTATATTTGTCAAAAAAATATTTTTTTCTAAAATTTGGTACTTGTACTAGAGTAGCAATTTTGGAGCAATTTTGGAGCAATTTTGGTGAAAATTTAAGCTTAGTGCTCTAGGCCCTAGGGGTTAAGGACCATCTATACTTGAGATTTACCAAATTGTAAGTATCTATAATAAAGTAAGATATAAATGAATGATTAAATGACAACATTCAAAAAAAAGATTTTGACCATGATTTAAACAAGGAATTTAAATGTAAGTATCTATAATAAAGTAAGATATAAATGAATGATTAAATGACAACATTCAAAAAAAAGATTTTGACCATGATTTAAACAAGGAATTTAAATGGATGATTTTGTATAGCATTTAAAATTATTTAGTGATAACATTTGAAACAGAATTTCTTCTTAAACTGGTTTTAATATAAAATTTAACTATTTTCACATGAATTGTTTTTCCATTGATCTCAAAATGTTAAAATGTACTTTTAGCAATTTACTTTCCTTGAACTATAAAATAATTGCAAAAACTTTTGGTTATCCACACCATACAAATGTTTGACAACCCACCTTAGATTCTAAGAACATATTGATGCACATAAATCACGTTTTTGTAAGGATGGAGTGTGTTCACGTTCATAAAGGGCTTAAAATTAAATGTGGTTTATAGCTAATTTATCTAGTAAAGACACAATATGTTGTAATGTATTGTAGATTATATGTTGATTGTTGACAACCAAGTTTTTAAGTTATACTATAGTTTTGTAACAATAAAAGTGCATTTGTAGAAATTTACGACACACGTGAAGAAAATTAATCATTCTCCTCCACAGTCAGGGGAGATTTTGTTTTTTACAAAACTGGGTATATTTCCGATTCTTCTCGTATGCTAGAGGGTTTTTTTTATATCGGTCAATAACCTTTATTTTATTTTTTCACTTGGTTTCATTTTCACTCGGTTGGTTTTTCAAGTTCAAAAAATCAGTTTGGTTGAAATCCAATTTTTGGTGTACTTCAATTTGATTTTTTTCTTCTTACAAACGTTGTAAAAATATTCATATTTTTCTTTCTAAGTGCATGACATACCAAAAGACAGTTGTAATCAATGTAGCTACCATTAGCAAATGTTATACTTTAAAGGGGTCTATTGTTGACTTTTTTTGCCCAAAGATCCGGTTAGATTTGAACCAAGTCAAGTCCTACCATCTTTGGATTAAAGACTTCATCTTCAAAAAATGTTTGGATAATAAGTTGGAAGTTAGGAATTGTTTGGAGTCTAGTTAGTAAATCAACAAGACATGCAAATTGAATTTCATTACATGATAGTTCTTCAAAAAAATCTCTACAACCATCATCTAAGCTTGAGGTCAAATGTCTCTTTGGATTATAGTACATATATCTAATCTTAACACAATTTTTCTAAAAAAGAATTGCTTCATAAATTATGATATCAAAATTTTCATCCAATTCTTCTAAAACAATTCTTATCCTTATTTCTCGATTCTATGATGTAAGTTTATCCCTAACCCTAGTTTTTATGTAATTTTGAATAGAGAATGCTTGTTCACAAGTATCTATACTAGTACGTTGAACTTTGCCCAATTCAAATGACACAAGTAGGGATAGCATTTTTAAAAACTATGACTATGTAATCATGCCCCACATGCTCTCTTACCGTGTTCAAAAAGCCTCTAATTTTTGTTTAGAATACTAGAAAATTTCCTTGTCATGGAAAAATTCATAGGCTGATTTCCCACAATTTTAAGTTTTGATTAACCCATTTCTTCATCTACAAGTGCAAGTTTGGCTAAATTTCCTAAAGATTAAATTATGATACAACTAGTTTCCTAAAACCATGTTTTAATAATTGAAAGTAAATATGCTAATGTTCATTTGATTTAGGCAATTCTCAAAAAAAGTTGACTAGGCTATAAGTAAAAATCAATTCTCCGCGGATACAGGTGTGGATAATTAATAAAGTGCCTCATAGTAATATTCTATCCAAACACCCTCCTAACAATGCTTGAATCTTTTCTAAATAATCTTTTTTTTATGATGAATTCAATGAAATCCAAGTGAGCATTAGAGCGGCTTCACACTATGGCCGAAGGTCGAGAGGCTGTTGGTTTGCACTAATCAGATTGCACAAAACCGAGAGTCCGGCCACTCAAGCCTTCACATTAGAGGCCAAACTCCAAAGGCTATCATCCATCATTTGCCTACATGGCAACACTTTATCATTCAAGATTGACGGCCTTTGGACAAGAGTTTGGGTCCAGCAAAATGCTGGACCCAAATTATGGGCGAGAGGCCATCAATTTCAGCATTTATTGCTCTCAATTTCAACATTTATTGCTCTCAATTTCAGCATTCATTGTCTATTTTCAGCAAATTTGCTTGGCCTCTTAGCAAAGTTTGGCCACTCAACTTGACAGCCTCTTGACTTGGCCAATCATAGTGTGAAGCCACCTTTAGATTTGTAAAAGAATACAAGAATGCAGAAGTCCAAAAAAATTGGACAATCAATGGTTAGTGTCACATTTACACAAAATATTGTATCAATCTACAACTACATATATAACAGAATACAATTAGGGTTTTGGCAATCCTTTTATTTTGCCTGTTTTTACTTTGCCTAAGGGTAAAAGGTGAAATGTAATACATGTTACACTTGCACGTTACCTTCATGTGACGTTTTGCTCCTTGCTCTTGATGATTTAAGAGGTTGCACAATCTAAATTGTTGCAGTCTTGAGGCGCAGCAGCGCTCCTAGCACTAGGAGCAGTAGCATGGCGATGGCGCAGTAGTGGGGCAATGGCGCAGTAGCAAGGGGGTAGGAACGGGGCGCAACAGTGGGACGATGGTGCAAAAGCTAGGAGCATCATGGGAAAGACTATCACAAGATCAATTCCAATAAGCTAGCAAGTGAAGTCTTGATTTCAACTTGACAAACCTTGAACAAAAATTTTGAGAATTTTGTTGCTATGCGTGCTTCTAGGTGCGAGGGTTGGTGAAGCTGGCATGGCTTTGGAGCATCTCCAGCACCTTCTCCTATGGTTGCAACATCGGCTCTAGCTGCAAACGGTAGGGTGATTGTTGCAAGGGTGGTTAGTGGGAGCTGTGGGCATGCACTTTGAAGGGGAGGGACGCACTCTACCGGTGTCAATTTTTTTTGCCTCTAGTTGTGGCACTCGATCATGTCCACTCTAGAGATTGAAGCGCTTGAATAAGCAACAATCCATTCTTTGCTCTTGCATGGTGCTTTTGCAGATTTTTGCCGGTTCCGCCTGCACCTGACGATTTAGGTTTTATTGGCGTTGTGCTACAAATAGTGCTTCAATTCTGCAAGGAGAACTCGCTTCAATAGACATTTCAGACGCTGCAAAATGAGTGCCGGGTTTCCCTGAACACCGTGGACAGCAAGATTTGTCAAAGGAGGAGAAGATGCATTCATAGATAGCACAAGGTGTGGGGCTCCTGGCATTCCCGTGAAGCGCAATTTGGGCTTTGTTGTTCAGGGAACTTTTGTCACTGTCATTGGATGGTGGCTTCTTCTTTCATGCTGCAATGTTGCTACATGAGCTTGAAAGTGTGGGTGCTGTGCAGCTCTGATTGGGCAAATGTTGAAGAGGCAACAAAACTAGGGTGCTTCCAAGTTATTCTCAACGATGACACTTTGCTATTTGATTTTTGTAGCTTTGCAAATGATAGCTTTTTGTTAAAATGCAAGGATTTGTATCTAGGGTCATGTTGAACTCCTCTCTGTAGCCCTCTAAAGTGATTTCTATACTAACTTACTAACAAGGTTTTCAGTAAATTAAATTGTGACATGAACTTTTTCAAAATATCGTAAAAGAATGAATTTTTCCAAAAAGTTAAGACTTGCATTCCAGGAATCGAGATACAAGCTATACTGCTTCAAGGAAATGCATCAACAGAGTTTTTCAACAATGTAAGCTTCACAGTTTGTGAAGCATGACGTGCCGATTCTAGAGCAAGGACTTACAAAATCCCAATATAGTAGGGGAGAAACAATAGTATTCTATCGCTGGCAGCAATATAGACAAAGAAAGATGGTATGTTATTTAGGCCCATTGCTTTAACTCTTTACAATGATGGACTTTGGGAATCAGTTGTTTACCGCACAAGTTTCAAGTAGCAAATTTGTGTGTTGTCAGATTATTCCTGGCGCTAGATTTTTAGGTCATTTTGCAGTTGACAGTGTCTGGAAGTAAAGTGCTAACTTAGAGGAAGTTAATGAAGGAAATGCTAGGTGCAAGGTTGCCTTACAGAAAGTGGAGAGTGCAAATGAAGACTCTATTCTAGGATAGATATGCTCGCATTGCGGTTAGGAGATTTTCTATTTTCAGCTGTTTATGTTTCAGAAAGGTCTTATATCAATGGAACATAAGTCAGGGTGCACATCTCATCTTTATTTTGTTTGAATGTGCTTAATGCAGGGTCTAAAGGTACTAGACAGTTCTGTTGATAACATTGCTACATGTGGATGGTAAACGTTAGGAAACGCGTGGAAAGGGAGTGTCAACCTGGTGCAGAAGTAGGTTCACAAGCGTAGGGTTTTGAAGTTGTGATATAAGTGGATTTTGAACGTATTTATGCACTCTTGGGCTTAGTTGGCAAGGTCATTAGTAACAGACTAAAATTGCTATTGGATTCAAGTTGGAGAACACCACCTTAAACCAAGGAGCAATTCTTCCACCAAATATTTTGCAGGTGGGCATGGACTACATTGTCCCAATGCTTTGGAATTTTTGGAGTTCTCTGCCACTGACTTTGCATTGCAAGGGTTTAAGCTCTCTCGTGAAAGGTTTTACTACAATGTGATTTGATCGCATTCTTCAATTTCAAGGCTTTATTTCTTGGATTCTAGAGTAGAGAGTGCCTTCCTTAATAATCCTTGCCTTCAAGAATTATTGAAATTTTTGGCATCATGTGCAGCTTGATTTTTGAGACCATACTCAATCATTGTGATCGTAGATTATATCCTTAAGAAACAAAAGACTTTACAAAAGTAAGCCTGGAGATCCTACTATGAAGTTTTGATAAGTTTTAAGTTTGTATTGTAAACAATCATCTACCGTATCTTATAAATGGCCAAGATTTGTGAACTGAGTCTGAAAATTTTCAACCACCGTGGTTGCAACAACAACACATGCCATGAGGATGTTCATCCACATCTTATTGCTAATTTTTGACGATAATTTTGAGAAAGAGGATTTTGCACAACCAAGGGAAACCCGTCAGATTGATGGGTAGCTCCACTATATTATATAACATTGTTTCAGTATTTTGTTAAATCACGTATACTAAGCACGCCTACATCATGACATGTCATTACAAAACTCTAAAAGTCAACATTCAAGACAAAAGTTTAGCTCCACTGGCTAAAAGCAACAGGTTTAATTTCATTTGATTTTTCACAAGCATGCACCAGTTATTATCTATGAACTTTAATTTATACTGTGAAATCCAAGGCATTTTTTGTTTTGTTTGCTAGACTATTCTTCTCCTTCGGATGTGAAGAGTGGGGCAATAAGAGGTTTAGCAAGAGAAGTTTCATCTCTCGCAACCCACGGTTCACCTTCTCATGCTTGTTTTTATTGTCAATTGCCTGATCCCATAGGTGGAGAGAGTTGTAAAAATTGGATCTTCTGAAGCATGTAATCATTCCCCATTCTCATTCACCAAAACAAAGCAAATAGGGCGTCACACCATCTTCACAAAGAATGAGCTCCTATTGGCTCCTCTTTTCTTCCTACAACTTCTTAATCTCCATTCTCTTTTCATTCTCTGAGAAGCCGTGACTAAGGTGAAAGCACCCATATCCGAAAACACCCCAATATTCCCAACTAGCAAGGGGTGCTATTTCCACCATGAGCAAGGATAGGTGCTTTGGAATGCGTTTTTCTGACTTTTTCAAGGTTGGGGCCATTTAAGTCATGCCGCATGTCCCAAAGTGAGGTAGGAAGTAATGAGCAAAAATTAGTTAGGCTAATATCGGAATTGCATACATCTAGGCATTGGCAATGGGTGTGGAACACTTTTTGACTCCCAAAATTCATAGTAATTTCAGTTTTGCAAATAAAATTATGAAAAATTTGCAATCCCAATATTTCTTATCCTCCTACATGGGATTTTTTTTTTTTTTTTTTGCCTCAAAGTTTTTGTAGTTTTTTGCATAATCATTTAAGTTATTGATTATGAGTGCTTCCACCTTAACCCCTAAAGGGCCCTTGGGCTCTGGAATTATGGTACCAAATACAATTGCAACCAATATTCAGAAGTTTGATTTAGTTGGAAATTAAGTGTTACAACCACACTTATTAAAAAATTGTATGATGGTGAGTGCATAATTTTTTTTGAAAAATCCTTAAAGTAGCTCAAATACATCTACACATATGATCATACATACGGCAGCAAAGGGCATTTGGGCCTTCAGGGGTTAAATGCCGGTTCTCCCCGAACCCTGCCAAGAGTAACTCGAAAAAGTAAAGTATCCAAAAGCAACGAAAAGTAGAAAGGCAGCAGTAGCATGTTCACAATGAAAGGAACGGGGAACCTAAAACCCTGGCGAGCTGCCTCCGAAACCCTAAAAGATGTTCCAATACGGGATAAGGTTGCAAGCATGTTTCCCGTACTCCTCTGTTTTGCAACAAAACCTCGTCTCTCCGGAATCAAGCTTACTATCTCTCCCTTGCTGCTCCAACGCTTGCTTCACCACAAATTCTCCATGCCTGGTTGACGTATTTTCTTTTCTCTGTACAAGATTGGACGGATATGGCGACAGAAATTGAAGAAAAAGGTGTTCTGAACACTCCGCTGGACTGGTGAGGCGAAACCAGGGAGCGATCGATGGCGCTCACGGCGCTGGCAATGGCATCATCGGCTGCGCAAGTTCTGCCATCGAATTATCTTTGCAGGAGTAACAACAGTCGGAGTGGTGTCGTGTGCAAGCAAAATCTTGTTTTAGTTTCTTGGAATCACTTGAGGTGGAATGAGCATGCCAATTTGCTGGCACGAAGCTCTTGTAATTCGCGACAAAGGCATGGCTGCTGGAGTTTTATTCAGCTGGATATACGACAAGTTCGAAATGGAGGAAGATTAAGAAGTGCAGTCACTGATTTATCAGCAGCAGCAGCTCAGAATGAGCTGGAAACGCATGGCGAAATGGTTGCGAGCGAGGCGGGCGTTGGTGACAGGCCTAAGAAGGTTAGGAGTTCGGGATTGAACGGAATTAGTGGAGGCTCGAAGAAGAAGAAGTTCACGGATGGTGAGCATCTGAATTTGAAGGTTGATGATGGATTTGTGACTGATTACAGCGATAGTGATATGGAGACAGATGTCGAGGATAGCGTAGATGATTCTGATTCTGGAGGAGGAGGCGACTTCGGTAGAATGAGGAGTAGTAGTGCAGATATTGCGAGCGCGAACGGCGATGCTAGTGGTGTTAGGCAAAGAAGCTCAGGAGCCGAGGAGATTGACTTGCGGTTTATGTTCTTGGAGGCAATTATGGAGAGAGCACGGAAGGAAGATATTGACGGAGTTGAGGAAGCAATGGCTGGCATGTCACTTGCTGGTTTGGATGCTGGTCCCAGGGCTTTCCATGGTCTTGTTGTTGCATACACTCGGGTTGGCGACTCTGAAGGAGCAGTACGCATTTTCATTCTCTTTCTCAACACGCTGCTTGCTCTTGTTCTTCTTTCTTATTTGCTCAAAAAACATTTTTAGGTCTCCATTATAAACGGATTTTGTATTTTTGTTTTTACTGAATGGCTCGGATTACAATTCCTCGTATGCTCGTTCACGGTCTTAGGGCAAATGCCGAATCTTTTCTTCTTTCTTATTTGCCAAAACATTTTAGGTCTTTATTATAAATGGATTTTGTATTTTTTGTTTTTACTGAATAGTTATTGGCTCGGATTACAATTCCTCATATGCTCGTTCACGGTCTCAGGGCAAATGCAGAATCTTTGATGTATTCTGCGCTTGCTGAATCTATTCCATGTTGCTCTTGTTCTTCTTTCTAATTTGCCAAAAATATTTTAGGTCTCTGTTATAAATGGATTATTTACTATTTGTTCTTACTGAATAGTTATTGGCTCGGATCATTATTGCTCACATGCTCGTTCACGGTCTTAGGGCAAATGCCGAATCATTGTTACATTCTGCGCTGGCTTAACCCCTAAAGGATGTTGCTGTTTTGTATACGGACTCCCGTGTTGTATACGGATGGGGTATTTGGATAGCACGTGAATCCCATTGGAGTTGTAAATTTCAAGCCAAGTCAGAAACATAATAGTGGTCAACTAGGATTTTTTGGGGAATTTTTGACATTTGTTGTAAAGGTTTTTTTTCAAGTACTAAATGGTTCTCCTACAAATACATACAACACTTTTGATAGGCAACATCCTTTAGGGGTATTCCATGTTGTGCAGCTTCAAGCACTTAAGAAGGCCATTTTAGGTCTCCATTAGAAATGAATTTTAAATATTTGTTTTTACTGAATAGTTATTGGCTCGGATTACAATCCCTCATATGCTCGTTCACGGTCTTAGGGAAAATGCCGAATCTTTGACATATTCTGCGCTTGCTGAATCTATTCCATGTTGCTCTTGTACTTCTTTCTAATTTGCCAAAATATTTTAGGTCTCTGTTATGAATGGATTTTTTGCTATTTGTTCTTACTGAATAGTTATTGGCTCAGATCATTATTGCTCATATGCTCGTTCACGGTCTTAGGGCAAATGCCGAATCTTTGACATGTTCTGCGCTTGCTGAATCTATTCCATGTTGTGCAGCTTCAAGCACTGAAGAAGGCATTTGTAGCAGGAGCAAAGCCATTACCTGAATCAATGATAGCTGTTGCGCGCCTTTTTGGTGCTACTGGCCAACCGAAGCGCGGCAAGGAAATCCTTGCAGCTATGGAGAAGCTTGATTACAACCCTCGAGTTGCTTGGCTAACTCTTGTAGGTACGTAAGCATTGATCGACCGGCGTGGAATGTATGGTGCAATTCTTAGTTTAATGCTGTTGTGTGATTATGCAAGGTTATGGATTGAGGAGAGGCTGATGATTTTGGTTAATTTAGTAGTTGCAAGATGTTCCTATTTTATGAGTATTGGGGGAATGGAAACTTACCTGCTAAGACAAACATGGTGTTATAGTTCGGGGAATTTGTTGAGCTTATTATTTTCACTTGAATATTCCAATCCGCGCTTCTTTGCTTCGGCAGCTGTATTGATTTTTCGCCCCTTTTTATGGTTCAGAGGAGCTTTTCAGTAATGATCACCTCCTAGAAGCAGATGATGTGTTCATTGAAGGACTCGAAGGAGGACTTCAGGGCACGCATGATTTGTTTGATAGGTTAGTGGAGGCAAACTGTAAAGTTGGAGATCATGGGAACGCAGTTAGTATTCTTCGCCTTATGGAGTATGGCGGGCGCATGTCTACTACTTTCCACTACAATTGTCTATTAATGGCTCAGGTACTTGAGTTATTTTGGTTTTAGATCTCGAGCGTTGGCTCAATTCTAGGAATGATATATTAGGCTTTCTGACTTTGAGCCTCAAACTAGAAGCTGATTGATACTTACGAGGTTAAACATGGTATACTTTTGCTGTGTCTATCATTTGTAAAGTTTGCAAGAATGGTGCAGCTTGAGTAGAATCAGAGTGGTAGGGTACTGCTGCTGAGTTTCTTCATAAGACCTTCAGTTGGTCGTGTCATGTCTGAATCAGCCTGCTCTTAACTATATATTACAATTGGTTGGCAATGTGTTATCTTTGGACAGTGTCTTGCAGATGTACCTGATATTGTAGCAATGACGTTTGAAAGCATGCAGTCTAGTCGAGGTTAGTCCAGACCACCGAACGTACTTGATTCTGCACAGAGTTGGATTTGTGACGGTTCTGCTGTTGTTTCCGGAAGAATGCTCTTTCTGAATTTTGACAGTCTTCATGTGTAATATGTACAGACGAAATGAAACCGGACACAGAGTCGTACAACTGGGTGATACAATCACATATTCGGCACAAATTCGGTGACAGGTTAGAATCTGGACACGGCATTGACATAAATTATAGCTTTTCTGCCGTGTGAGTGCCCTGTTGGATGCGATCGATTTTTCTCACGATGCGTGTTGACATCGTGGATTCGGGTACAGGTGCCAGGAGGTCATCGATGTACTGGGAGAAATGGTTGAAGCTCACGATATGGTGCAACCAAATCTAAAGACATATGCGTAAGTGTAACATGCATTTCCAGGGCATCAGGACTCGGCTCAAGTTGTTACCAGTTTATCACTTTACAACGGCTCATCCTTTAGGAGATGCAAATTTATCATTATGTTCTTGGAGTGTTGTGCAACGTGACGACCACACTTGGTTGCTATATGGGTTATCATGGCTGAAGGATTCATATAACTGTCCACATTTTGTTCTGATGAGATATCTTCTAACAAACTATTCTTTGTATCCAGGCTTCTTGTAGAGTGCTTTACCAAGTACGATCATCTCAATGAAGCTGTACGCCACTTTAGAGCGTTAGCTAGACATCCTGGAGCCACAGCGTTTCTATGTAGCGAAGGTCATGGGAGAGAAACCGATCCATTGTCTCTTTACCTCAGAGGCCTATGCTTAGAAGGTATGTTCGTGTGTATGCAATATTGAGTACGAAGGTAATTGAATTGAACATCGAACATTGTGCTTTTTACAATAGGAAATTATACGGAAGATTTCAGAGATCTTTGTGTTATGTGGTTTTGTTAATGAAGCAACAAACTGCTGGTCCTTTGTTGTTTCCTTAGGTTGCTCGTTAAGAAATAGTCATTGTGGTAATGTACAGGAAGAGTGGGAGATATGCTCGAGGCGTTAGAAGCGATGGTCAGGGATACTAGACCCTTGCCAGCAAGAGCACTTGTAGTCAATAAAAAGGGGCGAACGTTAGTCAGCTCATGGATCGAACCTTTGCAGCAGGAGCCGGATCTTGGTTACGACATTGATTACGTTGCAAGGTTTGGTTATTTCTATCGCATTAAGCTTAATTGCGTTCTGACCGAGTCACGCTGAGTATTTCGATGACAGGCGTGATATGATGGCTGTTTTTTTTTTGCTAATCCCTAGTGGTAACTTTGTTATTTAGTCTTAGTGATATTTTGTTCTGAAAGGCCTATTTGCTGACAGGTTGATTGAGATAGTTACAACCATTCACGTTCCTGACAATGAGATTAGTAATGGAATGAGAGATTACCCGCTTAGATTTGTTAGCGGCTCTTACATGGTAGATTTGCTTCTCTTATTTATGCGAATGTAAGGGTAAGTCGAGGTGTTTCGAATTCAGACGTTATCCGCTCTTTATGGCATTTTCAGAAGTACAAAGATTCTTGTAGCATATTTGCGTATCAAAGTGAGAGACTGATCTTTGAAATGCTCTTATCGCATTTCAGAGCGTGGAGAAGGGAACCAAGGAAAGACTATAATTGACAGTTTTAAAAATCTGTGACCAGGTTCCTAGCGGAAGGTGGTGGTGATGGCACACGACAAAGATATAGCTCGGCAATTGGCGGGGCCAAGGCTGCAGATGATGACGGCTTTGCATATGCGGCCCCTCTAGAAGTTTCTTATAAGGGTTTTCTGACACAAATGCGCCGAACTTACAACCTTCGATTACTTCGAAAGCTGAGGCAGGAGGGTGTTCGCGCTTTAGGTCCAGGTGCCACTGAGGCAGATGTTCAGCGTGTAGCTGAAAGGTTAGTTTTTCTTTTTCTTTTTGTGCATTGAATGGCTTCAAGTATTCCTTGACTTCCGATATCATTATATGAATCATTGAGTAGTCGTGAGAGTTGATTGCTGTAAGCTCCAATCCATCGACCTTTTCTGTCTCCAGGCTGTTAAAGGATACCAAAGGTGAAATGGGTTATCAAGTGAGGAAACCAAAGGCAGCAAGTAAAATGCTCGTTTCAGAGCTAAAAGAAGAATTGGACGCCCAAGGACTTCCTGCTGAAGGCACTCGACCAGTGCTGTACCAGCGTGTGCAGAAAGCTAGGCGGATTAATAAAGCTCGTGGTCGACCACTCTGGGTTCCTGCATCCGAGGAAGAAACTGAAGAGGTACGTTTAACCCCTAAATGCCCAAGGCCTTCTTTGAGCGTCTAGAAATTTTCTCTAAATTGAACAAAAGGCCAACATTTTGATAAGTTCTATCATTTTTGTTTGAATTGTAACCGTCCAAATTCAAACTGGACATGTTAGAGATCACATAGGAATAGAAAAAACAACAATTTCACTTATGGATTAAAAAATTATAATGTTTGATCATGAGGGTGTTAAAACTAAGTAATTATTTCAATCCTTTTTTCACAAGTCAAACCTAAAAAGTTGGTGACCAAAAGAATATGAGGTTAAAGAAACTAACATGCATAACCCCAATCAATTTATGGCTTCTCAAAATCTACTCTACAATTTTGTTAAATGAGTTTCTAATGCAAATTTTTCTCCAAGATCTAGTGTATGTGAGGCTCATTTCCAAGTACCCTCAACACTACGCAAAATCAAGATTACAATGGGTACCCTTGCACATAATATTGAATAGAAAAATCAAAATCAATCATTTTCAAAATCGGAGTTTTGATGCTAAAATTAGACTTCAAAAAGAATTTTACAAAAATATAAATTACTAAAAATAGCAATTTCGTTAGGTTTTAATTTACTTCATAATATCAACGACACCAAATTTTGGTGCCTTGGGCATTTAGGGGTTAAGAAGAGCAAGGAAGTTTTCCTAGTTTTGTTCATGGTTTCTACCTTACTGTTACTTACAGATACAATGGCTCATTTCATGCTGATTCTGTTGTTATACCATCACCGGCCAGTTATATTCTAACTTGATCTTCTGGTAGTGTTGACCTTGTTAGTTTTGTAAGGAATTCTCCTTGGATGTAAGGATTGGTATTTGCTTCCTTGAAAGTACTTTCATTTTCTGATAGTAGTTTGGCATTGTCTGCAGAGGAATGATGAAGAGATAGATATCTTCATGGAGAGCTTGAATTTGAAGAACGAAAACACAGAATTTTGGAGAAAAAGGTTTAATGGTGGCGAAGATGTTCTGGAAGAGGAGTTTATATCTCGAGCTGCCACGGACTCCGAGGATGAAACATTTACCGATGATGATGAAGATGAGGACGATGAGGATGATCTTCAGGTTGAAGACAGTGCAGATGATCCTGTTGAAGATGGAGGTGAGGAGGAAGAAGAAGAGCCTACTGAATTGCTGGCTATGCAGCTTTTAAAGAACAAGAAAGACGTGGCAGACAAACAGGTTTGTGACCCCTGACGATGTCTTGTATGGTCTTTACACTAGGTGGATAAGTTCTGTGCTTGCATTAGGCTATCGAAATGGCGGTTTCTTAGTTATGAAATTGTTTTCATAGTTTCTGCACATGTAGAATTTTCCTGCTAGATATAGGAGCCTCTCAAACTCCTTCTACAAAGGCACCACTATCTCTAACTCGATCGGAATGTGAATGTTAGCTCATTTGTCCCCCAGTTCGATGTCCTTCGTCTGTGATTTCTGCATTTTTAACAACCTCATCGACTACATTTTTTCTTACAGATTGTGAAAGACCAAGAAAGGGATGCAGGTGAATGGCTAGGCCTCAGTCTTGGTGAGAAGATTACTATGTTAAAGGACAGGGGTGTTGATTCATCTGAACTATACACCATAGCGGATGTCTGGGGTTGGACCTGGGAGCAAGAGCTTCGGGAACGAGAACCAGAGGATTGGTCCCAGGAGAAGGAAGTGCAGTTAGCTATTGAAGTCATGCTCAAGGTCGGATGATTATTTGCTTTCTCAGTTGCTATGGTTTAATAAAAGGGGTGCTTTTAGCTGCAATTAGTTCAAATATTTTCAAGTTGTTTATTTGAACGAGTTCCTGTCCTTTTATGATTACTAGCAACCGCTTTTTGAGTATTTTGACCTCGCTTTTATGCTGTTCGTTCATTGATGAATAATGTTCTCAACGTGTTAAGCAATCCTTGTCTCACTACATGTGGTATTAATAGGTACAAGCTCTTGGAGGAACTCCAACCATCGGCGACATGGGAACACTTGTTCGAGCAGCAATTCGAACACCATGGTGTGAAGCGCTAGTTTTTCTTCTTCTTCATTCTCACAAGCTTGGTTATGTGTTTGGCAGGTACGTCAGTTTCCTTTAATCTCATCGTGTGTTCTTCTCTTTTTCAGCCAGTCAACTTCCTTAGTATCTCCAAAGTAAAGGAACTCCCTTCATCTATAGATTCTAGACGTATGAGATCTTACTCGCCCCTAAGCCTCACACATAACTTGCTACCTTTTTTTACTGCTTCAGTTGATCTTTTGCTCCAAATTCCATTTCAGTCCGTTCCTCTGACCTGAAATCATAGTCGTTTCACAGAACTTGTAACCAGTACGTCTCTTGATAGCTTGGTATTATTCGAAGATCAGATTTGCTCGGATCAAATGTGTTGAATGTTAAAACCATATCGTGACTTAACGACAACGAGCTGATCACAATTTTTGGAATAATTAGTAGATGACCCTCACTAATCAACGAGTTTTCTAATTTGTTGTTTGATGACCACGTATAGATGTTTTGAAAGCACAGATTACAGATTCTCTCTGGAACTCATTAAACGTACAGGAAACTCAGGAAATGCAATTCTGGAATTTTGCAGCAACTTGTATGCAGACGCTGTGCGTTTATGCCTATCACTTGGAGAGAAGGATTCTGCAATCAAAATCATTTCAGCCATGGAAGAGGTAGGTGTCGTTGCTCCAGAGGGCCTTCTCACTGATGTCCTTGAAGAAACCCAGTCTCGGCAACTTGCGGATGACTTCGGAGTATGAACTGAGAGGGGCAGAGACGCTGTAGCTGCACTCTCTGCAAAGCAGGTTCACCTTGCATCCCACTTCGAAATTTGTTCAAAGTTAGGAACATAACTGCGTTGTTGTTTAGAGTGCCTGCTCTGATGGCGATCTCGCCAACTGCACAGTTCAAAAGTGTCTTGAAGTCAAGGAATGCATGGTCATCCTAGCTTACCTTTTCGAAGTGGTCTTTTAAAGACTATACTTCTCGTGTCTCCCATGGTGTAGAGGCGTTTTTTTAAGTTTCTGGCTAGTGATCTAGAAACAAAAGTTAATGTATAGAGCCCCTTAAGCACCCTTGGCGTCTACAGATTCGACTAATTCAGAAAATCGTTTAGTTGTTTCTACAGATTTTTGCAACGGTATCTAGACTGCAGTTTTGACCTGCACTCTTTAATGTACTGTAGTGTGGTAAAACGGTTGTGACATTATACATGTTGATTCTCCAGTTTCAAATTGAGACTTCTTCATAATCCAGAATTTACCAGCTTAACAAGCCCGGGTAAAACTGAACATTATACAAGGATATTGCTATACACTGATTCTATTTTAGAGGTACCAAAAATAATGTGTGCTTCATATGAGGCTTATAATTCATACTGTATAGGATAGCTCCCTTGTGTATTGTGAGACAATTGAGTAAGGATGAACATGGGTTGCTGTTTTGCCGTAAGTCAAGGTGTTGCTAAATTTTCAATACCTTAAGTTAATATTGTCGAATCCAGTAGTTGTTTCAAAACTTTTTTACTGTAATTGTCTGTCGGAATCAGGTTATAGGTGGAAAGCTGAATTTTTGGTGAGCGGATGCAATATATCCCCGTTGTATTTATCTCTGTATTGCACACCCCTGTCTATAAAACTAATTAGCTTTGCTAGGTCCTCTTTAGCTATTAGTAGATTTTCTTTTAGTCTTTTGTGTAAAACCTCTTGAACCTTGCTCTCAAACGAATATGACACTAGCGTCCACAAATCAATCATAAGATCACAAGGAAAGGGGTAGTATAAAGGATTGTTTTATAATTTGTCAATATTGTTGTCATGGTTCGTTTGGAAAAGGTAGGTTGCTTATAAAGTGAGCATGATTTTCAAAGTGCAGATGACTCTTCTTATTGGGGAATATGTTGATGGCAAGCAACCAAAGCGTTAATACAGTACAACTCTTCTAAATGCATATTGCCCAAGTGACTTCCATAAATGATTAGCAACTTCTTGGTCCAAACTTTGGCTCATAGATAAGGTGACTAAACCTCCCTAGTTGGTAATTGGATAATTTGGTATAATCACCTCACATTGAGTAAATGAATAATGTATCAATTTTAATTGGTAATTGGATAATTTAGCATAATTACCCCACATTGAGTAAATGAATAATGTATCAATTTTATGTGTATTTTAATCCAAGAAATACAAAACCACATGAATTCATATCAAAATGTTAGCTCCAAGCATTGCTAAATCAACCCTACAAAACTACTTTTACACAACTAAAAATATCAAAATTGGGTCTTTGCAATAGTGTTTGTGAATGCACTGGGATCTTGTACAATATCAATTAACATAAATAGGTACTTATCTATTTTGCAAGTCAAAGAACTTGCACAATATAGAGTATAGTTGGTATTTTGTTGTTGTAGCATCTTAGTTTTGTAATTCTTGTGCAATCCTGATCAAGCATATCAAATTTTAGTTCCAAAAACCCTAAATATCATTTTTTATGAATTATTTTGCACAAATTTACATGATAAATGATTGACAAACATTAGAGATGAATTTTTAAGATTTGACTACATGGGTATGTAGGGAACATCCATATGCACATCTTTTCTTCTTAACCCTTAAAGGACGGATGGATCACCATGGCTTGCCCTGCTTGTAGCATTCTACAGTGTTTTGCACATGGGCACCAATAGTATTGCTAACGTGTTATTTGTTAAATTGGGAAAAACATAGGTACCATTTTGTATTTCACCTGAAACCCAAAAAGTTACTTTAAACCATATTCAAAGTTATCAAATTTAGTCTAAGCCACTAAGATTTTTTCCCTTGCAAATTCCTCCTCCTAGGTGAGGGCACATGTACAAAAAAAAATGCTATGAGCTAGAATTTAGGTGATCACCTGAATTCTTGAAAGTCCCAAAATGTACTGTTTTTCTCGATTTAACAAATAATGCGTTTGCTTCAAAAAGTTGGAAAAGTCAACAATGCATGGTACCCTCATGAAAATTGCAAGAAGGGCATCTTGGGAGCTAACACCATGTATCACAATTTGGGCTACAAAATAAAATGAATGTATCTCAAGAGGTAAATTTTTGCCTTCCATGATGCACTACACTTTTATGATCACTTTTGAAAAAAAATCAGATCAAAATCGGTCTTTTTTGGGATACAGAGTTTTTTTTTGGAGGCAACAGATGTTTTTTGTCCGTACCAACGTTTAGGGGTTAAAGACATTTTCAAAAGTTTTAAAGTTCCTACAATAACAATTTGATGTTGGGGTGATTATGACCAAATTTAGAAAAATAGATGTATCTATATTTCTAATTAGCTTTTGGCAAAATAAACAAACCATCATGCTCATAGGTTCAAATATAGTCATAATGTAGGAGTTAAATGACAAAATCTAATTACCATGGAGAGATATTTATTTTTCTAAATTTGGTCATAATTATCCCAATATCAAAATTCTTATTGCAAGAATTCTAAAACTTTTGAAAATATTATTAATCCCTGAACACCTAGAGTTATTTCAAGATTTAGGAGAAAATGGGGGGTTTAATGGCCACCATAGCTTGGAAAATTACATCCAAAAAAAGTAACCACAAGATTTGAAAAATGACTACCTTCTTTGCTGATGGGGACTAGCCATGACTATTTTCACCGTACAAATTAAGAGAAAAAGTGAGATAAAGTTGTGGGCCCCAACGATAGGATCTTGTCGCTGGGGTGCTGAAGGTTAAAGAAGAAAAGATGTGCATATAGATGTTCCTTACATACCCATGGAGTCAAATCTTAAGAATTAATCTCCAATGTTTGTCAATCATTTATCATGTAAAACCATGAATTTAATACAAAATAATTCATCAAAAATGATATTTAGGTTTTTTGGAACTAAAATTTGGTATGCTTGATCAGGATTGCACAAGAATTACAAAACTAGGATGCTACAACAACAAAATGCCAACTATACTCTATATTGTGCAAGTTCTTCGACTTGCAAAGTAGGTAAGTACCTATCTTTGTTAATTGGTTCTATAGATGAGGGTTTGTTGTGACCAATTATGGATTAATAGAAACCTGTATCAATGATCATCTATATTATTGAATAATTTATCTAAGTACATATTCCATCTCTTATCCTAATTACATTTAATCTGACAAGTTACATTGGAAAATGAACCTAATGAGGAAGCTTATTCTTCAAATGTAGTCCAAATGGCTTTTATGCCTACATTACAACATCAAAACATAATTGTTTTATCAATTGAGTCAAGATAAGTGGTCAATCACTCTTCTATACTTTTTCACTATAATAAAGGCAAAGCATTTATTTAAACTATGTTGGATGCACTATTGGAATATGGAAAAATATCAAAAACACCCCTCAATTCTTTCAAAATATCAAATACACCCCTATGTTGTTTGAAATATCAAGAATGCCCTTGGCTTTGTGTAGGAATATCAATTATTCCCCTAGATATCTTTGAGATCCTCACTTATTATGATACATCAAATATACCCTTGTGTTGTTTATATTGTAAAAAATATCCCTAACTTTCTTGTGCCTCTTTTGCAAGTTTTTGTAAATACTTGGATGATAATGGAAAGCACAAAAACTAGATGTAAGTTGAATGCAAGCCAAATCTTGGAAGCAAGCTTCTTAAGCTCTACATAGGGTGTTTGCATGTAAGTCAACAAATAAGATAATGAGGTTTTAGGGCTTGGTAGAGGGTGGCTCCAAACTTGTCCAATGGAGGAACACTCATGGACGACACACCCAAAGATTGGATGACGTGAAAGTGGTCCTAACAGATGAAATACTAGATAGGTGCCAATTTTGGTATCTTGTCTGGCAGTTAGTATGAACTAGGCCTATGTTTCTTTAACTCTTACATTTCTTGATTAATATAAAAGCTGAGATTTTCCACCCTGCCCCCACAAAATGGCATGTCATCCAACCTCAGTCCTTTTTCAATTGTGTGACGATTTTGACTATTTTGATCATTGGGTACTCATGCGTTTTGCGCTTCACCTCCATCCCCCTAAAATCACGTTTTGGGTCCACAGCGGAAGTGGGATAGGCTCTAATTTCTTTATGGCCCAGTGTGAGAATCGTGGGCAGTGGGCACCCCTATAAAAAGAAAATCTAGGATCTCAGTAATTTGTTTACACATAAACTCATGCCAGCATGTCCCACGTGGCACCATTCATAAAACACATGCTGGCATGCACTTTCATCTTTCCCATCTTTCCATGTCACTCGGATTTTTAGTAGCAGCGCTAGAAAGAACATCTTTTTTCTTTTAATTGGTTGGGGGTCATTTACACAAGGATCTGCCAGGGTTTAACCCCTAAATGCTCAAGGGTGTTTTTCTCGTTTTCAGAAGGTAGTTTTGAAGTTTTTGAAATGTCCTTGTAAGATCATTATTAAACATCAAGATAAAATTGTAATCGTTGCATCTTGAACTTCAAGATTTTTAAATGGCACTATCCAAAAAGAATCTAGAATGGCCGCACAGATTTGGAGATATTTGTAATTGAATGATGATGAGTATGGAATTTTTTGCTTTCTTTTTTAACTGTCCAAAACTTCTAATGTAAATTGGAAACTTTTAGATACAAAATTGGGAGACAACCATTTAGGATACTTTAGTGTTTATTGTTGTTACTTCAAAACCAATGGCCCCTCTTTAAAATTCATGACCACAATTTCACAAATGAGCTTGCAACGCAATTGTCAAAATGCAACAGTCTAATACAAAGAAATTTTCAACTTCAATTATTGACCAAGAATCATTATGAATGAAAGAAAATTCAACTGTGAACGGATCCTAATTTCTATAACAAAGATATTCCAAGTGAAATTAGTCCAAAAAGCACTTTTAGATTTTGTCAGATGTCAAAATTTCAGTAAAAAGGCCCTTATTGCCCAAGGGAGTGCCCAAGGGAAATCTTCACCTTTTGCTCAACTTGATGCCCATCTTTTCAATGTGGCAACTTCTCATAAGCTCTGTGACACTATTTACAACACTATTCATGACACTATTCACTACACTATTCATGACAAAAAATGTATGCTTGTAGTTAACCTTCCACCAAAAACAAATGGAATAAGATATGGAGGAAGTTGAATTTGAACGGTGAAGCTAACTTCAACACGCAACTTTCCACAAAAAAAACCTCAAAATAATAAAATCTGTAACTTCAAGAGGGTTTCAAAGTTTCCTAAAATTTTTTGGACTCCAAAATCTAGTGCCTTGGGCATTTAGGGGTTAATTTTGGTTTTTGTCAAGGTAGAGCAACCTGCACTCCAGAATGCAGGCAGGTATGGAAAATTTAACTAAAATTGGAACAAATGAATGATCTACTGAGGTTCATCCAAAAAATTGTTAATATAAGTTGATTTCATCCAAAATTTGGCAAATGGGGGTTTTACTCAAGAAGGATTTGGCGGTTTCATCCAATTTTTCAAACTAATTTATTAGTGTAACAATTGCTAGCTGGCTTTTGAGGTAAGATTTTGGCAAAAATTTGCCAATGATTTAAATGCTAGGATCTGGGGGCCTTTGAACCAAAATATCAACACATGTGCCCCAAAGCAATCTAGAGATAAGCTTTTTGAATATTGCATTTAGGTTGCCTTGGCAAGTAGTTGCCTTAGGATATGTTCACACTTGGTGTTAGGAGGGGTATTAGCAATATGAATGTAGTCTAAAAGTGTGTCCAAATGCATCTAATTTTCCTTTGCTACACTAGAAGAAAAACAAGGATAAACGACTAGGTTACCAAAATTGCCTTGCAACTGCACAACAACTCCACAACATTTGCACAACTACAATCTAGTCGTGCAATTGTTGTGCAGGTGTTTGTAGAGTTGCAAGGCAGTTTAGGTGACCTAGTCGTTGTGATTTGTGGAGTTATTTATCCTTATTTTTCTTCTAGTGCTATTACCACTCTTGACACCAAGTGCAAAGATACCCTTACTCTGATAAGTTACCTCACAACTCATCACTTGATCATTTGGAGGTGCATTGGATTTCACATGGTTTACAACTTGGATTCCGCTAGTTTGTTTTTTTGCAAAATCATTGTTGTTGTCGACCCCTGACAAAATTGTTTGTTGCAATCATTTTCAATGAATACAATTGTAGCAATAGTAAATATTTATGTTGTGTAGAATGTTGAGAAAGTAGTGTGAGACAACCTAAACCCAATATTCAGTGTAGAGCATTTGCACTAGTATTGGAAAATAATGGGTTGGGGAGATTTTTGGATGTAAGGAAGCAATTCATTTGCCAAAATTCTCTTTTTGGTAGGTCAAAATTTGCAATTTTTATGTGCACAACAACTCCTTCATATATTATTTTGTTGTATCACAAATAGAGCCGCTTGACACTATGATTAAAGGTTGAGAGGCTATTGATTTCCACAAACCAAATTGCAAGAAACCAAGAGTTTGGCCTCTCAACCCTTCACACTATAGGCCAAAATCCATGGTCCCTCACCCCCATGACATCACTCTTTCATCCAAAACAACGGCCTCTCAAGAAAAATTTGGATATGTCAAGCAAAAATGGAGACCCAAATTATGATTGAGGAGCTATCAAATTTGTTTTCATATAATAATCAAAAGTCAAAGATCTTGGTTGTTAGATTTGGAAGGCCTAATAAATGCTATGACTTTGGATTTTGAGCTTGGCCTTTGGAGGCTTTGCACTATTACCATTCAAGTTGAGAGGCCATGGAAGCTCATTGCCAAGAGTTTGGCCTTTGAACTTGGCCTTTGGAGGCTTCACACTAAGGGCAACCAAAGATGTCAAAACAATATTTTACTACCTATATTTAGCTCATTTATTTGGCCTCTCAACAAAGTTTGGCCACTCAATCCAACAGTCTCTTGACTTGGTTTGCCATAGTGTGAAGAAGCCCTTAGTAAGTTGAATCATCAACAATGAAGGATCTATTTGCTTCTACAAACAAAAAGACTTATCATTGGTTGAATGTTAATTTTTCCTAATTGGACAAGTGAGAGAAACAAGTGGTCAACAATGAAAACAAGAGGTCGACAATGAAAACAAGAAACACTATGTTTCCTAGTGATGAAGTTTTTGAGGTTGGATAGAGATGCATTGGGCATGCCTTCATCTTTCCCAAATCTTTTACTCTCTTGCAAGTGAATATAGGGGTGTAAATCTTCAAAAAAATTCATCTACTAAAAAATGTTACTAGGATTAAGAAATTTAACACATTATGTGGAATTTGAAGATTATAAATCCATACTTGGATTCAAAGACCCTCAATTGTCTACCTCAATTGATTCGGGTAAAAGAGAATGCTACAAAGGAAGGGAATATTTTTACTATCGTTCTTATTAGTAACAAAAATGGGCTTTCCTACAATCGGGTGTTTACGTAAAGGGAAAGCGAGTATTTGAGGAAAGATGTGTGCAGGACCTGGTATTTAATAAAAAATTCAATTTTTGGTTGCTTCTACTGCGTGATCAATGCTCATTATCATAAGAATACAGTGGTGCTTAGATAAGGTCAAACATATTGGGCCAGAAAAAGTGTTAATTGTATTCAAACATTGATCATAAATAGGGACTTCATTTGCATTACTTCCCTTAATTAGGTTAAAACTATGGGGTGCTTTCCCACCTATGTTTTTGATTCACTAACTACATTAGGAAAAATATGAGGGGTCTATAAGGTTTTTATAAACAAATATGGCCCTCCATATGTTTTGTTCCCAATGTGGGGAACCAGCCCTTGTGAAAGGCCAGAAAAAATTAATTAAAAAAATCTGAAAAATATATTAAAAAAAAAAGTCTTAGAAAAACATAAGAAATCTTTTTGATTTTTGATTTTGTTTTTAAATTTGAAAAAGTTGAGGTGGCATCAATGATGCCACCTCAAGCTGCGCATGATTTAATTGGGAACCGGGTTCCCATGTCTAAGGACCCCCCCAAACCCAAGGCCTTATTGGGGCCCCATATTTTTTCTAATGGATACCTTTCTAGTTGATGAGTCAAAATGGGTGTTGACTGAAAGTGAGCATTGATTGCACGCAAGCTCTTGGCTTTAACCAGGCTCATAATACACATTTTGGACAAAAGGGGAGTGGAACTGAGATCCTATCCAATTTTTTCTCATTACAAAGCATTACAAGAAAACCATGGTCGAATTTACAAAAACTCACAATCTTTGTTAATTTTTTGTAGATTTGATCATGATTTTCTCAACCTTAAGGTTGGCACTAACTAAGCACCATGATTTGCTTTTTTTGTTTGGGCAAATTAGTGCAAACGGCACCCCAAAATGTATGGGCCCCTTTCATATGAGTTACGAACTTGCTTGCTTCACCACCAAAGCACGGTTTGGAGTGGTCCATGGAGGCACCAAGCACACGCTCACAACAATGCATGCACTTGCAACATGGTACGTTCCACTTTGTTTACGAATACCCATCAAAGGTGGTGGCGTGTATCAATCCAAGCCAACTTCAACCCATGCTTTAACTTTGCAACACTTGGGACGACATTTTGGGTCCTTTAATTACATTTAGAAAGGCCTCATGAATGAAAAAGGTAATTTACTTATTTTTAAATTTTTTCATCTAACCTTTTTGAAAGTTATGCTTGAACTTATTTTGAATCAATGTTGTTGGATATTCCTTCCTAACGACATTTTGATTTTTCTACACAAAAGAAATGACAAATTCACATATCACTATGCAATGTATTTCAACAACTTTTTTTTCTATTTTCTTTTGATTTGTCACAAAAATCAAATTTTGTGAGTTTAAGTTCAATTAAAGGAATTTCGCTTATGAAACCCAGTTTATACTCCAATTTGAAACTTGTAAGTTTCCTAAAATGAGAATTTTTATTGCAATTTGAAAATTTCATATCATATTGTTACATTTTATACTAGACATTAAGAAATTATCATTTTGTATTTAGAAATTAAAAAAAAAAAAATCACAGAAGATTTTATGATTTAGAGAAGAAATGTAATTACACTTTATTATTATTATTATTATTATTATTATTATTATTATTATTATTTTTGTATTCACATTTAGTGGTAAAATGCAAGCAAAGAGAGAGAAACTTTAAAGTTTCAAAAAGTGGTCATAGTACCGTCCTTTGAAATTCTCATGAAACGGACTAACTAGTATGGAGATTGTGCATCTAACTTACTCCCCCCCCAAAGAAACATTCAAATCCTAAATCATCATCCTTATCCAGAGCTGCTACCAGGATACCGATGAAACCATTGAAATGGACTCTGAGTGTGGAATTTCAATTTCAATTTTAACAAAAATATCTTTGTTTTGTAGTTGGTTAATATTGTCTCCTTTCATTTTCATAGAAATATTACATCTTTGAATGCAAAGATAAATCCTGAATTTTTAAATTCGGTCACTACGTTGACCCACGCTCTTTGCTTGACATTCACACTATATCAAATATTGACTTTTTCTGGGACAATGTTGGTAACTTGGGAACTGATATGTGTACCACACCCTTTGAACTATTGAACCACACCCAAATTTTTATATTTCTACCATCAAAAAGTTGAATTTGAGAACTTGGAATTCAGATTTGAACTTAGAGACCCTCACTTAGTCTAGAATCATAAAAAGGTTCTAATTGAACAATATCCAATGAAAAAGCTTATCTTTTTTTATAAACAAAAATAAAAGTAATATTTTTCCCCCTAGCTGAACTCTGTCATTAGGTGCTGTTCAATTACAGTGTTTTTCTTTAGATCTAAATTAAATGACAATCTCTAAGTTCAAATTTGAATTCCAAATTCTCAAATTCAGCTTTTTTGATGGTAGAAATCCAAAATTTAGCCCACGGTGTGGTACAATAGTTCAAAAGGTGTGGTATACATATCAATGCCCTCGTAACTCTTATACAAGACAAAATCAAAAGAGTCTCCAACTTTTCCGAGATGATAAAAACTAACTTAAATCACACTCTCCTTTCATCATATCCATCAACTTTAATTTCATATCTTCTGAAGAGAAACCTCCACGGGCCATCCACTTGTTGAAAAAGTGGTTCATTTTACTCTTAGATAGTTTTCGTGGAAGCATGGCAAATTTAAATGGAAGAGGCAACCTACTAAAACCGTCTGGTTTAGGTAAGGTAGGATAATCTTATAGCAAAAATGTACTAAGAAGATGGCTCTAATAAATTTAGATGGAGTGATACACATCGAACAAACGTTTAACTCGTAGGTAATCAAGCCTTTTTGAGCTTCTTGGAGTTTCTTTTAAATGCAACAAGTAGTCAAAGCTTTGATAAGTTATATCATTCAAAAAGATAAAATCACAACCATATCATTTTAAAATTGATGTGATATGGGTCACACAAGAAAAGAGGCCACAACATCATCACATATAGATTGAAAGATCATAATTTTTGACCGTAAAGAATTCAAAATTGTAAAAGTATTTTGATGTATTTAAAACTTTTTCTTTACTTGTTGAACCTGAATCAAGTTCTTGGCAATGCAAATAAGAATAAAGGATATAACATACATACCCATAATAAGCTTGTGATATCTCAAAGTCCACTCTATATTTTTTTTTATTAAAAAATTGCAATGGGATTTTATCCCAAGATCCAATATATTTAACCCCTAAACGTCCCTAGGGCACCGTATGTGGAGCGTCATAGACTACTTCTATGGTCGTTCGCAACAAGGTACCGGTTTAGGGTGATATTTGTTGTCTGATTGCACCATGTCAATGAAAGATTTGTGCTCTCTCGACCCGACTGCAAGTGTTTCCAAAAAGATCGCCCGATGGATTTCAAAAGTCGCAGATGCATCCGACCCCATGTGGACACTGTGGGTGACCCAGAGAAGAAGAGCGTCCACAGCAATCTACGACCCAAGCTGGCTGCCACCTGCACTAGGGTAAGTCTCAGAGATGGCGGGTAAGCATGTCTGGCATGAAAGATGGCGGGTAGCAAAACAATTGGAGAGTAGGTGGATAAGCACGTTGCCTATTCATGAAGGAGGCAACAACCCAGTGCGGCAACTCAAGGTCTTGAATGTCAATGACTGTGCATGAAATGCTATATTGCATGAAATGTTATACTACATGAGCTTGTTGCAAATGTAAGAATTGTGCATGGTTGCAATGGTTTCATATTGTTGTAGTGGCCAGCAGATTTAGCAACCTTTTCTTGCATGTTTAGGATTGTCGCTGTGGTGTTTACGAACCATGACTATTGTCAACTCAATGTGTATGGTGATTCGGCTCATTGTGTGGAAAAACGCTATGCTTGGAAGAGTTGTTTGGATATCAATGACAAAATTGTATGTTGAGCACAACGGTCCTAACTTCCACTTGCGGTGTTGTGAGTGAGCTCTTCTATGATCTATTCTTCCCATCTGTCTTACTTTTCTATCTAGGAACCATGAACAGCGACTCACCTCCTTGTGAATTCTTGATAGTA
The DNA here is from genome assembly GCA_963920765.1 of Ulota crispa. Lineage (NCBI taxonomy): Eukaryota > Viridiplantae > Streptophyta > Bryopsida > Orthotrichales > Orthotrichaceae > Ulota > Ulota crispa. The sequence continues at coordinate 15,469,837 of OY987243.1, forward strand.
TATGCCTCCAATGAAAAATAACTTTGCTCACTAGCCCCATGACTATGATCACAACACTAGTCTAAGTTACAAGAAACCATGAATGCAAACATATTGTTGATCACGTGCAACGCGTACAATCCACAATATTTTTGTTGCAAGAAATTCTTACTAGCATGCACCATTGATAATGCAACAGAGTCATGTTTTTGCTAGAGAGGTTGTCTATCACAAATGCAAATTGAACAACATCTTTTTTGAGTGAATATTATTTTATTCATAAAGGTAGTACAGAACCTTACTCCACAATTACAAAAACCAAACTTCACTCTCCGACTATACACAAAGCAAATAGTTTGTATTGGGATTCATGCATTCCTGAGTTGCCAGTAGTACAATCTCCAATATAATCTAGAAGATCCAGTGGAAGAGAGCCCACAAGGGAACTACAAGCAAAACAATGATGCCAATGGTGTGGCTAATGCTACAAGATTCAAGGAATTCAGGGCGGTGGTCTCCCCCATTGCCGATGGGCTAGATCAGAGAATAGATGCTTTGTCAACAAGCCTGAAGGGGTTGTGATTATGAGGAGGATGCAGGCAATGGGCAATTCCAAATCCCCTTGGATGTTATGAGGGAAATGAAAAACAAGGAAAGAGCAATTTACAACAACAATGATCCCTTCAATTCTTCTATACCTTGCAACTTTCATTTGAAACACGTTGTTGATGGCCATTTTCTAAAGCAATGTCACCACCTCTGCTTGATTCCAATTTTGCAACACTCGACAACCAAAGCTCCAAAGTGGTAATCAACTTGGGAATACAAAATTTCCCTTTCTCTAGAGCTTTGGCAGAGGCAAGAAGGAGCTGCCTCAACTCTTGCCCCTCCACCACTCTCAAAAAAGAAGCTACTCACCAATGCAAGATTGTGTTCAACAACCGCAAATTTGTAAACAGATCATTGTAAAGACGCAATCTCAGAAGTTTGATTGGAGATAATGTAAGCTTACGAATAATCACACAGATTGAATTGCTTGCCGTGGCATAAGCCCTAATTTCTTGAACACAGCAGATTGACAAGTCATAACTACAAAGACAATGACGGGGATCCTAAACTACACAAAAACCAACAAGCACAACAAATCTTCTCCAAACCGCAATCCACTAAGTTACCTCAAATCATAACTTTTAGAACTAAAACCGCCTAAACCCTATGCTCCACTACCTGGCCATGCCATTTTGTGTGCTTTGTAGAGCACTAGCTTGTTGCTGCTAAATGTACTTTGCCAACCCCGCGTAAATCAACGTCCCCGCCAAAAACTTAGCCAGCAGGGAAGCCTTGTCAACAAGTCGTCAAAACCAAACCTGATTCTCCTCCAGGTTTGCAACTCTCTACAAAAAATACGTAACCGTATCTTGCAACTTGTACAATTGCTTCCCAAACTTTGCACGGTGATCTCCTGCAATTGACTAACATCTTGAATCATTGGCGACATTGCCAGTACCAACTCTCTTGAAGCCTATTCAAATCCTCGCACTGAACCGTCTTCAAATACGCAAGAAACGGCTTGTATTGGCCATAGAGGGCCGCTCAGATGTTTAAGGGTTAAGGTTCATTCCCAAATTCTTTTAGTACAAAGGATCAAGTTTTGCAACCGACATCTTCACACAAAAACATGAATAGAAAACTGTAAATATCTGTTTCCAAATTGAAAGTTTGATGCTAATATTAAACTTGAAGGAGTATCTACTTTACAAGTAATCTAAATAATCATGGATGTAAATATATCCTTCTTCTATAGTCACCATTTTAGGTTACACTATCCAACCAAATTTGTGTTGTTTCTTTCATAGTAGATTAATTAGTTAGTTAGAGTTGCAAGATGTGTTATATGTCAAACATGAATGACACCATGTTTTTGAGGTATGTCCCACAAAGGTTAGTTCCTCTCCTAAAAATTAAATGATTGTTTTTTTGAAACATAAGCAAAAAAACATTTAATAGCTGAATGATAAAAACATAACTTTTTGGAACTCAACATGGTTTAAAAATTAGTCAATTACTGAGACAACCTTTTCACCATTATCCCTTGGGTGGATCACTCTTTGTATGTTGGGTACCCCACGTGCGGCAAGGGGGTAATTTACAGGGGGCTATTTAGTTCCTTGGGCCAAATAAAAGGATCTCTATAATTATATAATTGGATCAAATGGCCAATTTTAGGGCACTCTCTAATTACTTATAAGGGCTAAGCAATTTTGTTCTCTTAGGCTATCTTCTTTATAATTGAAAATTTTGAATTGTTAAGTAATTTGACAATTTAGGCTTTAGGAGTTAGGGTATACAAGCACTATGCTTTCATAAGTAATTTCAAGACAAAGCTCAAATCCTTCATGGGAATATACAATGCAGAAATGCCTTGTCACTCCAAAAATTCAAGAGTACTAAGAGTTAAAGCATGTGAATGAACTCTATTTACATGTATGTATTAAGAAAATCCTATTGCGCACAAGCCAAATGAAATAAGCTGAAATCCCAAAGGCTGGAACGTGCACTCTAATACCAAGCAACAAAACCTTGACCCAAAAGTGAAGTAGACCCTAACCATTCATCCACATTCGTTGCCCTCGTTTTTCATCACCCAACCCCTGGCACCCTCATTGGAACTTTGGATACCCTATACCCACCATAAATACATTAGGACCATGGGATACCCCACAATACTAGCCCCTTAACTACTTATAAAAAAAGTAATGAGGCATGTTAAAAACCTACCTATATTACTTATACTCAATTTTGCCATTTGAATGAACCCTTTTTTGGTTGTAAATTTTTTATAATTATTACCTCAAATGAATTAACCCTCTCTATATTATGCAGCACATCAAATCTAAAATGCGTTAAGTTATCCACCCGGGCATTATCCACTCTAAATTTGTATCCACTCTAAATTGGGTTGATTGGTGGTAAGTCATCCTCCCTTGGAAACTTGCCTAAGAGCATCTCAATCACTTAAAATAGTGTTCAACCAAAAAGAAGCCTCCTTGTTTGAAAAAGTAAATAGAATCTCCATCTTTGCTTATTCAACTTGTTAATTGTTAATTTTTTTTTGTTGAATAAATTGTTGTGCATAGAAAAATTGCAAATTTTTCCAAACCAAGGAGAATGTTTTGACGGATTCATGCATTAATTGCTCCCTTTTTCATCCAAAAGTCTCCCCAACCCAATGTTTTATAGTGTGGATGGAGATGCTCTAAGGTCATCCTTAGTCCACAACTAGCGTCAACGCCAGCACCAACCAAGTATAGAGCTTTGTCAAGTCGCTTATAGCAAAGCTGGCAAAACAGTAGCTTGTGCAATTCAATGCTCACAAGTGTAGGGAATTGTACAGTCAATTTTTCTCAGATTTTTTTTGATAATATCTCTATTTTTGACTTGTAAAGTAATCATGATTTCTCTAACAAGTAATATAAAGAGCAATTTGAAGGGCTCTTAAAGACCACCAAAACTACCGGGTGTAGCCGAGGGGGTTTTGTTATCCCTTTCAAGATCAAGTCCCACACGCTAGATGCATTGGACTAAGTGTACCTTTCAAAATCCGGCCCCATTGAGAGAGTGGTGTTGCAAGCCTATAAATTTGTTAGATTGAGGTAGCATTTTTTTTGACAAGTTTTTGCCTAAATCATAACTCTAAATTCCTCTAGCTACACTACTCTAAGAAATTTGGGTCAAAAAGCAAATGAAACGTCAACTATCTCTAGAGCAAACACACAATTTGTCAAAATTTGGATAAAAGTATCTTATATTAGTAAACTAATTGGATGAACGTGTACAAATCATTCATTCATTCATTCCAATATTTGTCAAATTTTTCTTACTTATGCGCATTTTAGGGTGCAAGTTTGCTCTACCTTGACAAAAATGAAAAATGAAACACTAGACTAAGAACATTTCTTGCAATTATCTAGGTCCCTTCAATTCCTCTTCGTCACTTTAAGAGGGGATGGCAACTTGTATCTCCAACAGTGCAACTTGCAAAGTATTGTGCCAACCAATCGCAAGTCAAGGAACTTCCAAACGCAATAAAGTAAGCCATGATGACAAGAAAATATAGCTTGTAGAGGGTTTAGAGACCCCTTCAAATATAACTTATTTGAAGAAAGAAGGTAAATGTAGAGGCTGACAATGCTAAAATTGGTTGCTTTTTGTCCGGATTTGAGTTGGACCTAGACATTTGGAAGGTTGTAGGAGAGGCTCTAAGGATGCTCTAAGAGCATCATCAACCCAAAACAAGGAATGGGGCTGCACTAATGTTTCTCTTGGTGGGGGACAGTTATTTAAGAATCATAGGTACTTTTAGGGCTCCAACGCAATCACAACAATGCAATCATAGAAATGTAAAACCATGAGATAGCCCCGTCAAAAATACCTCTTGAGACTGCAAATTTACCCAGTTCCTAGTGCATTAGGAATATCATTGCGTTTGCTGCTGCAATGACATGTTGTTTGCAAAAGCTAGCAACTTCTTGGCAACAACAACAAGTACACCCAATATGTTTCCCAGTGCCTAGAGCTACAAAGTGAGTTGCAACAAGTTTAGGAGGATCCTGCAGATGAAAAGGACTGCAAACTTACTGGGACAGGGAGAGACGCAGGACCGGCCAGTCCCCAGCCCCACTGAACGCACTGATGATGCCCTGAGGTCTTCCCCTTCCATGCAAACTTTGGTGCCAATCAGTAAAGCAATAAAAATAAAACACAGAAGTGAAAAAACATTCGCACCTAATTCCATAATTCCACTACGAGAAAGGAATATCTCAAAGGGAGCCAAAGTACCACATCACTCAACCAAAATCGCAATCTTCTCCGAAGCCTCTCCCGTCACTTTCACGGCCATGCCGGCGGGGACCAGCACTCACTAGTCACCCCAATACGTGGATACAATCGCCCCGTCCAAATCCACGATCCAACGGCGGAGAGATTCTCCTGGAATCCCCCAGATCGAGCGACGGACTGGACTGGACGGAGGCTTCGTCAACCCTCGCGGTGTCCTTTGTTCCGTCCATGCCACGGTAGGTCTCGACCAAGCGGAGAATCCTCAAACGCAACAACCATCTCGGCCTCGACCTCGACAACATTGCGTGAAACCTTCGCAGCGTCGGATGCCGCATACACAGACTTATCCGCAGCTAAGGTACGCTCCCAACACTTCCGTCGCTGCTCGAAATGGTGCCGGATAGCCCCCGGGATGGTGGATTTAGGGTTTTAGTAATGATCTTGGAGCCGTGGAATTAAACTCCTGTTGATTTCCTTGTTGGAATGAGCTTCGGGACGATGTTTAGCTCGGGGCGTGTGTTAGGAGTTGCGGTCGGTCGGAGGAGGAGCTTTCATTGATTGCATTTTTTTTGTTTTTGTACTGGTTCGAGCGATGTGGATTTCCGTGTAGAAAAGCGCGGTAACGAATGTTCGTTCTTGCAAGATTTTATTCTTAAAGCACTGTAGTGTAATTCTCGTTTGTAGAAGCGAGGATTGTTGTATAATCTATGTGAGATCTGGCGTGTTGGCTGGTGGATTTTTTCTTTTAGTACTGGTTCGGGCGATGTGGAGTTCCGTGTAGAAAGGCGCGGTAACGAATGTTCGTTCTTTGAAGATTTTACTCTTGAAGCACTGTAATGCAATTCTCGTTTGTAGAAAAGGAGAGGATTGTTGTATAACCGATATGAGATCTGGCGTGTTGGCTGGTGGATTATTTCTTTTAGTACTGGTTCGAGCGATGTGGAGTTCCGTGTAGAAAAGCGCGGCAACGAATGTTCGTTCTTTGAAGATTCTACTCTTAAAGCACTGTAATGCAATTCTCGTTTTTAGAAGCGAGGATTGTTGTATAATCTATGTGAGATCTGGCGTGGTTCCAGAAGGATAATGGATAGTGTTTGTAATTGGAACAGAGTTGAATGCCGTTTCTTGTGCGTAGTGATCTTGGATTCTCGCACGAGCCGTGGAATTAAACTCCTCTTGATTTCCGTGTTGGAATGAGCTTCGGCAACATGTTAAGCTCGGGGCGTGTGTTAAGAGTTGCGGTCGGTCGGAGGAGCTTTCGTTGATTGGATTTTTTTTTCATTTTGAACTGGTTCGGGCGATGTGGAGTCTCGTGTAGAGAGGCGCGGTAACGAATGTTCGTTCTTTGAAAATTTTACTCTTAAAGCACTGTTATGCAATTCTCGTTTGTAGAAGAGGATTGTTGTATAATCGATATGAGATCTGGCGTGGTTCTAGAAGGATGATGGATAGTGTTTGTGGTCTCTTAGAGGAAATTTGAGACGGAGGATGCCGTGTCTTGTGCGTTGACGAATATCATCCAGAAAAAGCACGTGTACCAAACATTGAGGTCTGCTGTTCTCTCGTGTGGCTTATGGTGAATATAATCTTCCAGAGATTTGATGTGTTTGTGGTTCTGGAATGGCGGTGACCATTGGTTGTGGTTTTTAGGAGGAAAATTACAGAGGATTGAAGTCTTGGGAAGTATTTTGAGGAGGAACTGTTTTGCTACTCCGTTCATTCGATTTCTTGCTTTAACGCGCCACCGACGTAGTGTAATTTGAATGAACTCTTTTTCGGATGATCGATGTACTCGGGGATCTTAAATTAAAACATAGATTTTTGAGTTATTAAATTTTTATACAGTAAGTGGTGTTTGACTTGGTTTTGAAGCTACTAGATAGTGTATGCTGTATTTAATGTGATAAATGATTTAGTGATGAATAGCTTTGAGAGAAATGAGTTTGTATTGCTTCAAACTTATTTATTACGGGTCACTCGATTACCTGTACATGAATGAGATAGCCGTGCATGAACGTGTTGGATTGCTCATAAATAATTAGGCGCTTTGAGTGTCGACCTGATCTTCTCTCGCGGTTATTGTACGCTATTTCAGAATAGATCTGCTGGCGGTTGTGCAAGCGTTCTTAGTGTCTCTAGATCATGTGAAAAATGAGGGTACTGGCTGTTAGTTACGAATTTCCGGACGTTCACTAGAGCGGCCAGGAATGAACTGGTGCCGCGGTACAATGTTTATGTGAAGGAATGTCCTGCTATTGCTGCCTGCCATTGATGTTACCCGTTGTAATTAATTTTCCGACTGTTTGCCTTTCCAGAAGCCAATGCAGCTGGCTTTGCTAATGTTATTGCTCATACTGGACTACAAGCCAATATACACCTTTATTATACCTGTTGCTCGTTTGTAATTGTTGCGGGCGAATATTCAGCTTTTGAATTCAAACTTTTTCTCGCCTTTTCTTATTTGGTGGAAGTTTTACTCTGTGGAGCTTTGATTGGACTGATTCTGATTGCTAGGCTTATATTGTTTTCATCATTAAGTAGTGATCTTGTGTGTCGGAATTGGTGTGGTTTGTAGTTTCCAGCCAATTAAGGACCGGTTTCTTCTGGTGCAGGCTGCGATAGTACGTTGATGGGGACAATCACCACAGTGCAGCTTTTGTCTTCTCCTTATCAGTGACGGGAGTGATGAGGCTGCTCCAGCCAAATACTGGAATTTTGCCTTAATACAGAGGTAGCTTTGGCGTGAGGTAATAGTCGACGGGAAGGATGTCATTTTGAAGTGCAACAGCTCTGAGACTACTTGTAGATTGAAGCAAAAGTGTGCTGGTGAATTGGAGCAACAGTTTGGTAAACAACAGGAGGAACGTCGATTTTCAAGATGATGGGTTCATCATCAGATTCGGAGCCCCTGGTGCGTCCAGCAGAGCGGGGCGAGACCACAGCATTGGGCTTCCACTTTCGTGTGGAAGACAAGGAACGAGCGTATGAGAAATCCGAGCAAGTCGACATCAGGCACAGTAATGAAGAACCCGACGTTGACGAGGAAGGAGCAGACCGAGACTTCCTTCCCAAATTTTCGTGGCGAAAGCTTTGGCTGTTTGCTGGACCTGGATTTTTGATGAGCATAGCATACCTGGATCCGGGCAATATTGAGAGCGATTTGCAGTCAGGGGCCACCGCAGGATATTCTCTTCTCTGGCTACTGATGTGGGCCACGGTGATGGGATTTCTTATTCAAATGCTTGCTGCGAGGCTTGGCGTTGCTACAGGTAGTCATTTGGCAGAGCTCTGCAGGGAGGAGTACCCTATGTGGGCTCGTATGATTCTTTGGGTCATGACAGAGATCGCCATCACCGGTGGCGATGTTCAACAGGTCATTGGAAGTGCTATTGCTTTCAGGATTCTTTCGAACGGCAGAGTCCCCTTATGGGGTGGTGTGCTGATAACTGGTATCCAAGGGTATGCACGCGTTCTTTCTCTTTTGTTTCTGAAGCTCCCCTTTTATTGTTTGATCTGAGGTTGTAACTTGGAATGAGGGTTGTGATTATGATGAATATTCACTCTTCTATTGTGTTCGTAGCATAATAGCTGTGTGATGATCTGCATCGCTGTGAGATGATCTTGATAGTTGTCACTTCCATCCCCGTAGGTAAATACAAGTATGAAATTCAGTGGGAACAGGGATGTACTGCTTGGATCCTGTCCTGTGAAGCATAATCGCTACAAATATTAGCAATACTCTTGCAAATTGTAGATTAACTGCTGTCAGCATGAGTAGAACGTGGCTTATTTTTCTTTGTAGTTAGTACCTTGGTATGTATCTCGTGCGATGTTGATTGTTTTTCCTGAATGAACCAAGGACTGGATGCTGATTTCCCTTTTTTTGTTTATCCAGGTTCGTTTTCCTATTTTTGGAGAATTTTGGCGTTAGAAAGTTGGAATTTCTATTTTGTGTATTTATTGGGATCATGGCGTTGTCGTTTGCCTGGATGTTTGGCAAAACTGATCCAGATGCCGAAGCTGTTGCCTCAGGTGCAGTTATTTCCGACCTTGTTAGTTTCTGATGAGACGTTTTTCCACTGTGGCAACTGATTTTCATAGCTAATTTGGCAGAGTATCAATTCCCTCTGTGATTGTCTCACCTACTATATTATCTCTTGGTGCTCTGCAGGTCTTATTTTTCCAATTATTCCCGGAACGGCTGTTGACAAGGCAGTCGGCATTGTGGGGGCTGTCATCATGCCGCACAACATATTTTTGCATTCAGCTCTTGTGCAATCGCGGGCTATAGATACCTCCAAGAAGAGTCGTGTACGAGAAGCCCTCCGGTATTTCAACATCGAGTCAGCCATTGCTCTTTTCATATCTTTCTTGATCAACCTTTGTATCATGGCCATTTTTGCCAAGGCCTTCTACGGGAGAGAAGAAGCCGGCATTATAGGCCTTGCCAATGCCGGGGAGTATCTCCAGGAGGAGTACGGGGGTGGATTTTTCCCAATTCTATACATATGGGCCATTGGGTTGCTAGCGGCTGGTCAGAGCAGCACCATGACGGGCACATATACTGGTACGCTCTTCAAGTTACTGAAATTGGCGGTGCTGATCTTGTTTTGGAGAAAAAGCTGGGGTGAATTAAAAATGAAAAACGCATTGAATAGGTGTAGAGAGTCTTCTTTTTGCGATTTAATCACAAATTCCAAGTAGCGTTAAACTTCAAGGTCAATTCTATTGACATGACTTGACATTCAGAAGATGCGCATGGTAGCCACAGATTCTACTCTTGAGTGTTGGAGTTGTCACAAGCGAAGTACTAGGACCTCATTCGTAGACATGTCTTTTTTTTGACAGGTCAATTTGTCATGTCTGGGTTTCTCAACTTGCGCGTGGAAAAGTGGATTCGAACTATAATTACACGAGGTGTCGCCATTGTTCCAACTATCATTGTTGCTCTCATCTTCAACGGCGCAGATAACCAGCTGGACAATCTGAGTGAATGGTTAAATGTGCTGCAATCTATTCAACTCCCATTTGCACTTATCCCGTTACTGTGTCTGGTCTCCAACACACGGATTATGGGTGTTTTTGTCATCGGCAGAATTACCAAGGTACAATATTTGTGGCATGATTCTGTCGAGGATCTTGTTTAAAACAGAATCGTAAGCAAAACCAGTTTTCACATTATCACGTAGAGAATCTTCTCCATGATTCATGAGAAGACCTTGTTTGATTATAGGGATACCTCCGTTTGAATTGTTAGGAAGTTTGTTTTTTTATGATGCTGTCAAAGAGTTTCTGAGCCGATCGAATTCAACAGAAAACCTTATTGTTTACCAGTTAGAAAGGAGCTGGTAGCTATGGTAGGATGACTGGTTTTACTCTGCTTTTTCTGTTTCCGTAGGTCTTGTTTTTAATTGTGCACTATCGTCAGGTTCTGTTTACACTGCACAACAAACGGCTTTTTCTCATTTGCAAGCAAGTCTGGCGAATGTTGTATAACTTGTAATAACGGGTGTGATTGCAGGTGATGGCTTGGAGCATTGCTGTGTTGGTCATGGCTATCAACATGTACTTGTTGTTAGTGACTGTATTGAGCCGCATTGTCGAGTCTGCATCGGTGATAATACTCTTATTGGTGAGCATTATTCTGTACGTGATCTTCGTAGTTTACCTGGTACTGGAACCTGCGCAAGAGGATGGCAACTGGGCGGCGCTTAAGCGGACAGTTCTTTATCATAGGTCAGTTATCTCTCATCGTGCACAGACCTTAATCTCCTCCTTTCTTTGACTTTTTAGTTGCTGGATAACTCAACATTTATCCAGATCGAATTCAACGGTTGAGAGAAGGCCTAGACGGCTGTAATTGGCCTCCTCTTTTTCGGCTTTAATCTCAACGGTGTAAAGTGCTGAACTTTCGATGGTCAGAGTTGAAAAGCAGCTGAGTAATGAGATTTTCCTTGTCTTGGAAAACACAGTTCAAACACCATCGCTGTATATGAATTGCAACATGTGTCTTAAATCTTTACAACAGTACGCAACCAATAGTTTGGATCAATCACAGTCTATTTAGAAAGGCTCCCCTCCGCTTTTCTATATGCATCTTTAAGAGATCTTTTGTCAGAAATTCATACACCTATCAAGACCCCCGGAGTCTATACCAACAAAGTTTCTTTCCTTCGGTCACGTAGTATAGCTCTCATCGTGCAAAACCAGAACTGTGAAAAAGTAATTACAGGAAACCAAGACTTTTTTAGGGGCCCAACGACTATGGGAATCTCTTCAAAATTCCTTTATTGCCCATTTGTATCTTCAATCGACACAAATCTCACATGTTTCATTTATTTCTTTCAGAGTAAGTTCCAAATTTGAGAACAATAAAGTAATTCAACTGGGAGAGCGAGAGCTTGTGAGCTCTGGTTTTGAAGAACGGTGAGGATAATCGAATTGTCATGAACAAGTTGAAATTGTGGATTCAGGTAGACTAGGGGGTTTCCAGTTAAAAGTTCCATTGTTTCAAGAACTCTTAGGCAGCACTAGAAAAAAGAGAAAATTTCCTATGAATCATGGGGAGGTCTCTCGACGGTCATATGGGCTGGCCTCCCCATGATACATTTATATAATTTTTTCAAGACAGACCTCCCCCGTGAATGTTGAGGACGGTTCTCTTTTTTATAATGCTGTCTTGAAGTTCCTGAAGCAATCTAATTGTACTGGAAACTTGTTGTTTGTTGTAACACACTGTCCCTTTATATTTGAACAATTGATTAAACTTCGTAATGTTTGGATGCAGAGATGCCTTAGCAAGAGGCCCAGCAAAGGATAGCGAAGTTGCATCTCTTGTACCACCAGGTAGTGAGCCATCGTAGGTCCTAACCCCCAATTTGAAGCAATTGTACCAACAGTACCTCTGTTTTTCCAGTCAAGGGAGAACAACTTTGTGCATTAATTTATTTCCATCTTTGGTAGAGGAGTTTTCGTTAGAGTTCATAATATGAGGCGCTTGTAGAACTTGACAATTCATCAGCAGTTAATTGTGTTCTGAAGAGCATGCCCAACCGTCCTTGTAAAAGACGCCCCTTGACCGCCAAAGTTTTCTATGTTAAAACAACCTCAACGTAGGTACTTTGGTAGTGTTTTGGAGCTTCAGGTTGGGTGGGCATGCTCTAAGTCATTTTCTTTAGAACCTTGTTCAGGGATGCCCTGCAATGGTTATTGATTGCAGCGTTCCTTCAAGGGTTCTGTACCAATAAGTCAAGCCTCGTATTTTTTTGCATTTGAATCTCCTTCTCTTTCTAGATAGGATGACAATCTATTTGTGAGGTTTGCGGTTATTTTAGCAATGCACCCGAGAGACTTGTGGACGTAGAAAATGTGCACATTCCCTGATGCTTTCCTTCATGTTTTAGAGTACATTTGGTATTGACCATTGTACTGCAGATAATCCTGCACCTAAAAAGACTGAGCACACGCAACAATGATTGTAAAACATACTTACAGTAGTGTTGACTTCCCACCCGTTTTGCTGCAGTTGAATTGTGGGCTGTAATAAGCTACACCAAATAGTACATTTAGGTTGCCCCGTATTAATTTCTTAACATTTCACAGTATGTAAATATTTTCTAAGACTGCATAAATACTTACTAAGACTGCAGTAACTTTTGTCAATAATTACTGTGATAAGTAATGGAGATAGGAAGTAGAGGTTGGCCGTAGCAACAAGCATCAAAACTAAGCTTAGGGACCAGGGTGTTTGAAACTTTGGACAAAATCAGGAATTACTGTAGTATAAAGAGAGTTGCATGCTCGTCTATGTGGCCAAAGGTGGCCAAAGGTGAAGGGTGAGTGATGAGGTAACTTTGTCAAGGCCTGGCAACCTAATTGCTAAATGTACTTTTTGTTGTAAGATAACTCAAACGAAAGCAAAGTTCCTCTTACCAAATTTCGAAGTTAAATTTGTTCTATGAGCATGAATTCGGAATGTATTCACCACTGAGACAAACAATGTCACGCATTTGAAACCTGAGTTGGCAACTCAGCCTATTGGAGGTCTAATATGAAGGAATATGAAAGAATTTGAAAGGAGATGTGCCTGTGATTTTTGCAATGGAAGAAGTGTCACGAAGTGATAAGGTAGGAACACCCATAAGCGTAAGTGTTGACATAACTGTCACCTCTGAAATCTTGGAAAATCTATGGAAGTGAATAGATGTAATGACAAGAATGTACAACATGTGAACATGAAAATTTAAAAGTGGTTATGGGTGCAATGGCAGTTTGCTTTTTAAAATTTCACAATTTATTCTCACAATATCCAAATAATACATTTGGAAGTGCAAACTCATTATTTTTTTGTTCCTAATAGGATCCTATAATTTGCAAGTTGTTTGTTAATAATCATCATGTTCAAAACCCTTAGTTTGATGTTTATAGGTGCTCCTACCTTACTCTCTTCCCTTCAAGTTTTGTTGCAACAAGGAGATGCATTGCTGTCCTTTGACTTTGCTCTTTTACAAGTTTAACCCTTGAAGGGCCCTTGGGCTCTAGAGTTACAATATCAAATATAGTTGCAACCAATATTCAAAAGTTTGAACAAGCTAGATATTGAGTGTTACAATCATACACATTGAAGGGTTGTATGATGGTGGGTGCATAAAAAATTTGGAAAGCCCTCAAAGCAGTTCAAATACGTCTATACATATGGGCATACATATAGCTGCAAAGAGCTTTTGTGATGTTGAGGGGTTAACTCCTAAACGCTCGAGATGAAAATTGTCTCCTCACTGCTCACAAAATTCCTTGAAAGATGACTCAAAAAAAAGATTTTTCATCCAATATTTTTTTGAAGTGGTCATGGAGATGTGATCCATTGTGGAATACCAAAAAAATTTCATTGCATGTTCTATTTTTAAAAAAACTCCAATTTGTGTGAAGATTCACGAGCATGGTGTTAGATCTCATGTTGTCCTTGAAATTTTTGTGAGAATAACATGCACTATTGACTTTTACAAATTTTGAGAATAATATTATATTTTGTGGGCACATGCCACACTATTGAAGAGCATTGTAGAGCAAATGTGGCAAGGTTGTCACGGGGATTAGCTAGGCATTCAAGGGTTAAATAACTTTATGTAAATTTCAAGGAATTTTGCGAATGGATTTCACTTTACGGGGTTTGCAGCTTGTATTTCACAAAAAAGAGAGGTGACAATGAGCAATAGGAAAGTTGCCTCAATCCAATTTCAAAAAACATCTAACTATCACCAAAATAGCAACAAGCAACAATGCCAAGCATTGGGTCATTGTGGTCACTACCAAAGAACCACGTTTGAGCTTGTTTGAAGCGGATAAGTAAGCTTATAAACAGTTCTTAATGTTTGAAACCGCGTTTGAGTTGTAATTATTCTAAGCATGGAAGGGAAGTTGGGCATTGTAATCAGATTAGGAGTTTGGGGTCGGGAAAGGTAATCCTTCTTTCAACAACAAGACCTTCATAGTAAGTTCAATGATATGATTTAGCAATTGTAAGTTGACCCATATAAGACAATAATATGGTTGGGCAAAAATAATCTAAAGAAAACAAAAGTCCTAGACAAGACAATAGTAGTTGTTACCTCCCTTTTTCCTATTTTTTTTTATTGGTTGAATGCCCATTTATCTTTGAATTATCGGACATGGGATCAATACAAGACTAAAATAAAGTGTTTGATTTAGGATATTTATGTGTGTGGTTGAAAAATAGAGTTCATTATTGACCAAAATAAACATTGCTGCCATTAATCCTTGAACGTTGGGCTAGTCACCAAGACTGCGCAAGTATAGTTGCTAGACAATGTTCTATAGTTATGTGGCAAATGCCCAACCATTATAATCCAAAAGTTGCAAAAGTCAATAGTGCATGGTACCTTTGTGAAAATTGCAAGGACAACATGGGACCTAACACCATGTCTCTAAATCTTCTCACAATTTTGGCTACCAATAAATATGAGTGCATCTAAAAAAATATTTTTTGCTTTCTATGATGGACTATGTGTTTATGACCACTTTTGGAAAAGAAGCAGATGAAAAACAAAAAAAATTCCACTCTACACAACATTTCTTGGATGCAGCAAATGCAAATCACCCACCTCAACGTTTAGGGATTAAAACTCATTTGGTTATTGGTCAACATACCTTACATTAGGGGGCTTCAAACTGAAACATTTTGAGGTGACCCACGTCACGATTCACCTTTGTGAATTAACTAGTGAACAGCTAGATGACTCACATTTGGAATTAACTCCTAATGTGATCCACAGTGAGTGAACTTTAGAAACTCACTTTTGCACGTCCCATCCTCACGTCTGTCTTAGACACTCAAACCCCCAACTTACACACAAAACCCTAATCGCAAATTCATAGGTGTATCAGACTTTGACATAGGAGTGAACAAAATTAATTCACTAGTGAGCAGGGATCCTGTGAGGTGAGAAACTCATAGGCCAGATTTCATTTTTGAACCCCTATTTACTTCAAATATTTGGCTTAATACCAAAGCTTTTTGTTTGTAAGCCTTTTCAATGCAGCTGCACTGTGGTTGATCTTGAACCCAAATGAGAGAGGATGTCTGTAAATGATAAAAGATGGTAAAAGAAGTTCCAGAAAGAAGTTCCAGCATTGAAGCATCTTGGATACCCTAGTTTTCTTCGAATTAGCAGTAAAGCCCAAAGTGTTACAACAACTTTCAAAAACGTTCCAATATGTCGAGAGAAGTGCTCTTCAAAACATCAGTCGAAATTTGCATCAGGGTTCTGATGGATATTTCATCATATGCTGTTCACTGCAGCATCATGGTTGTTCCCACCTGATAGTCTTCATCTGTAATGAACTAGAAGTTTTTTCTTTGTGAATAGGCAACAGTGATAACACTTGCTTACAAAGTTCCACGAAAAAGTGGTTGAAAATTCCAGCAACTAGTACTAGTGCCTGCAACAAAGAGATCTTTGATGCGAATTAAACCATATCTCTAGCTCAACTTTTACAATGTGGTAACTCAAAGAAAATTTCAGTCACACAAAGATGTAAAGAAACACAATTGTCAACTCTCTTGGAGACAATTGCAAAAATAGCAATACCTAGTTAACAGTTTATTCATTGATTTGTGTCAAATTCAAATAAAATTTCTAATACCTCAAAAAACTCTTCCATACTCTTCCGGAGCCCTTCGAAAATTTAGTGGCGCAATCGTTTTAGGCTCACTAAGCGCGCAATGAAAATCCTCCCAACTACGTTTCCATATAGAAATATGGAGTAACCACAACCACCGAAGTACCTCCCAGGTTAGCAACCTCCTAATCAACATCTTCATTCTGCAACATGTCAATATACATGTCATAATACTTTGCAGCCGACTCGAGCTCACCGATTTCTGAGTAGCAATCTCCGATGGCCCCATAGGCTTCGGTGTTTCCTGACTGTTCCTTGGTCCTTTCCGATATCGATAAAACCAGCTGATGATACTTAATCGCATCCTTAAACTTCCTCTGTCGCTGGCAGGCCGCCCCTGTTTCACACAACTTAACATCAGGATGTGTAATTCACATTCACATTCGCAAGGAACATTGAGATAAGATTCGTCTACATAACGATCGGTCTCAAAAGGCACATCCATCACATCAAACTTACCCATTCCTCTGGCAGCTTTTTTCTCTTCCACAGGATCTCCTAAGCCCTTGGCAAAATAAAAGGCCTTCTCAAACTCAAGAAATGCTTCTGCAGGATTCAGTTCGCGCAGCGACCGCTTTCCGGATTTCAAAAGATTCATTAGCCTCTCTTTATCTTTATCCACTGGTTCTGCTACCGCAACACCACTGCGACCTGCAGGAGGTGCAGGAGGTGCGTACATCAAGCTAGGTGCATATGATTCTACTCGTGCTTGTCGTCTAAGGTTCAGATTGATCTGCCGCAGTTGAGTGTTGATGTTTAGTATCTCGCTTCTCCTTTGTCGTGCAATAACACCTGCATTCGGCAACCCTTCAAAAATCAGGTGACTTACCAATATCCAGAAACACAGTCGACTTGTCACGTAGTACACGGTATTAATAGAGCCATGCACTTGCTGAAGAGAAATCAGCGTACAAAATGATAGAATTTACAGAACATCGGAGTTATATATTTTCAACATCATGGAAAAGCAACCAGAGGTATCAACACTGACATCCACTGAACAGCTCCAATAAAAAGAGCCACACTTCACGATCATCGCAAAGTAGCCACACAAGATTCAACAAAAAATTCTGAAATGTTTACGTCTCTAACCTCCGACAATTGCTCCAGTCAGTGCAACTGCTTCCGCAATGCACAAAGCAGTAATAAGACCATTTACGTTGCCTCCCGCAGCGTCCACAAGAAAATTTGGTAGAGATTCTGCCCTTGCAGTACACTGCATTAACAAATTGCCGGCAAGAAATGCCAGACTAATTTTCGCAGGCCCTAGCCGTAGTTGTTTCTGCAGAAATAAATAGAGAAGGCAATTGTAAAAAACGGCAATACAAAAAAAGAGCTAGAGTTTAAAGCTCGTGTTCACACTCAATTTCCAGCTTCATGTACTTCCGCCATAATTTATTTAAAAATTGTGCCACGGGGCTTTATTTAACTCGAGCATCTCTTAACACCTCACAATTTAATGCAGAAGAACCATAATCGAACATAAACTTGCCAAACAGAAGCACGAAGATTCAGAATGCTCAATTTAAAGCTTGTTTTCACATTAAGATTCACAGCTTCTTGAGCTTAAGTCACTAGCTATATGAAAAACGGTGCCTCGTGATTTAATAAAGTGATGCATCGCTTAGTTCCACATAAAGTAATGCGGAAGAACCACAATTAGGTACGGCAATCCAGAAATTTGAAGCTACAATTTCACGTTCACTTTCAAGGTTCTTGAATTTACGTCAATAATTTTGTGAAAAATGAGCTTCCACGGCTCATTCAGCTAATGCATCTCTTAAATTAAATCCGACGAGTCAAATCGACGACGACATTACCAAACAATGGAAGAATAACGCAGATTTACATCGAAAGACTCAACAGATGCAACTATTGCCTCGTGATTTATTAAAGTAGTGCATCTCTTAGTTCCACATAAAGTAATTCGGAAGAACCACAATTAGGTGCGGCAATCGAGAATTTCGAAGCTACAATTTCACGTTCACTTTCAAGGTTCTTGAACTTACGTCAATAATTTTGTGAAAAACATGCTTCCATGACTCATTCGACTAACGCATCTCTTAAGTTAATGCCGACGAATCAACGACGACGTTGAAGAACGACGAAGACTCACATCGGAAGACTCGACGGATGCAACTATTGCAGCTGCTCTCCGGGAATCAAATGGTGCACGCCTGAAGGCACTGAGATCCACAGACCGCCGCAAGCTCGTCCGTACGCCAAAGCATCCACTCGCTCCCGACGAAAGGCCGGTAGACCCTCCATTAAACCTACTCCGACTACTACGAGTAACCTTCCCGAAATGAGAACAGCCAGGCGTCAGAGACATCCACTGCCCTCCGCAGCAGGCTGCCTCCATCGCTGCAACCAGACAATCGATACGTCCAACGCGAGCCTCTCCCGGGGAGAATTCAAGAAAGGAAAAAAGAAAACACCAATCACTGCGCCTTCTCAAACCACTCGAAAAAGGTACCAAAACAAGCGTAATTTAAAGACGAAGCAGAGCGGCAACATGAAGTATGGAAAGGACGTAGGACGGCAACGAGCGTGGCGAGGTCAGCGAACATGGACAGGCAACAGAAGGTCGGCCGCCATAGCCATATCCTTCACTGCACCAGAGCTCACGGCTTTCTTTCTCCTCGAAAATTTCGAAATTGTACATCGCTAGCTCCAAGATCTACGACTGCGTAGATATTGTACCTTACATCTAAGAGCATCAAAATCTACGGCGTGAGTAATATTCATGGATTCTATAAATTATGAAGAAACTCTCATTATCTACGAATACTTGAATGGAGATGATCAAATTGGCTTATCCACAAATCAATTGCACCAGTCCGGAAGCTTGCCGCGCTCGAGGTGGCCCGGAGGACGTGGAGATGCTGACTGGACTTCTTTGACCTTGCACGGTCGTAGGGCACTGTCCTTCACGAAGGCTCGGTCGTGGATTGTTTTTTTGGTTTAACCCCTAAACGTCGGCACGGACAAAAAAAACGTCCTTTGCCTCAAAAAAAAATGACTCTCTATCTCAGAAAAAGATTGATTTGGACTTGATTTTTTCAAAAGTGATCATAAATGCGTAGTGCATCATGAAAGGCAAAAAATTATCTCTTGAGATACATTCATTTTGTTTTGTAATTTAAATTGTGATACATGGTGTTAGCTCCCAAGCTCCCCTTACAATTTTCAGGAGGGCACCATGCATTGTTGACTTTTCCAACTTTTTGAAGCAATACTACTGGTGCCTATGTGTAAAAAACTGTAGAATGCTACAAGCAAGGCAAGCCAAGGTGATCCATCAGTCCTTTAAAAGTTAAATATTTTGTTCTGGGTTTGCTATTGTTTCAAATTTCATAACATTTTGTAACACTAGTAAAGGCTGCCCTCCCTTCAAGGGAATAGTGTGGAATATTCCATACCATTCTTTAACTATGGAGACATTTGGCTGAATTTATCAGAGAGTTTATGAAAGAGAGGCTCAATTCAGCGCACATATATTGATGTGGGCCCTGCAATGTCAGAAAAGAAAAGAAAAGATTTTTTTTTTTTTGTCAAGATGAAGTTCCTAAAGAGAGGGAAAGGCAACCTCTCTTCAAGCTATTGAATTTTATGTTTGGTTTTTTTTTCATGGTTTTTTGGGACGTAAATGAATGGAAGATTGCATTGAAGAAAATGCAAGTGCAATCAAACATGAACCACACTAGAAATCATTAGAATGCAATTTTTCTTAATAATTTGAATATTGTCAACAAAAGCTGTGAAAGCTTTGAGATATTTTGGAAATTTCCTAAATCCATGTTCTCATTTCACTGTCTTACCATTGGATATTTGAACCCCTATATATCAAGCTAATCACCACAATTGCCCCTCTATAGTAGCTCTATTGTGCTCTATAGTGGTGTGGCAAGTGCCAACTCATTAGAATGCTATTTCCAAAAATTGCAAAAGTCAACAATGTATGTTGCCCTCATAAAAATTACAAGAAGGACAACATGAGCCTTAACACTATGTCTGTGAATCTTCTCACCACTTGAATTACCCAAATGTATGAATACATTTGGTGAGATTTTTTTTTTCCCTTTGTAATGGACCATGTATCTATGTTCACTTTTGAAAAAAATCACAACGACCTTTTTCCATCCCATAAAGAAAATGTTTGTTTTCCACAAGACAAAAAGATGTCCTCTTTGGCATTGAAGGGCTAAACGCGTACTTTTTCATCCAGAAGATACCACGCCTATTCTTGCTCATCACTATGGATGCTTTGCCCTAAGAGCGTCGCCACCGCGCTCCCGCAGCAACAATCACAACCGGAGATTATGAGGGTCACATTCAAGGCAAATTTGCCTATCGGCTCTGCCCATTTGGGGACTCATCCACTGCACAGTCAAGCCAAGTAGTTGCACTCATGATACTTTGCACGCTTATTGTCACTTTTTCTCCTCCTGTTCTTCTTCCATGAGCTGTAGCATAAACGCAAAAAACCTGCAGAGTAAAGTTTGCAAGAGGGTGTAGCATGCGTGCTTGAACCCGGAACTGATTTGCATCCATGCGGTGGAGCACCTGATTTCAGACCCTGCCGCTAAACCGGCGGTTCCGTTTATGAATCCGTATGCGGTGGAGCTGCTCTAACCATCCCAGAACCAGGGCCCCCATTCCCGTGAATAGATCCCGTCCGAAGGTCGGCACCCGCGCCGAGCACTCCGACCAAGCGACGTCCGCCTCACTCATACAAGAACCCACATCGTCCGGCAACCAAACGCGCGCTTCACCACATCGCCACTCCTTCGCGACGTCGCAACCTCCCGCTCTCCTACAATCGCAATCGAGACGCAGTGAAAGCTCTCGCATTCATCGATACAAACAGCCATACAATTGCGCACACAACCATCACAATCACAATCGCAATCGCTTCATTAATCAATTTCTACAGCCACAGCGCGGCAGCAACTAGCGAGCTCTACCAAATCCTACCCGCCATCGAATGTCCACCACCACCAGCCGGCGAATCTCTCACGCATTCCCCGGCCCCAAGTCTCACGCGATACGGCATGCATGTGACGAATACAGCTCTTGCCAAAACCCTGGTCCTAAATTTGCAAATTCCAAAAGTCCTGCGTCCAGCATCGAAGTTCGAGCCGAGCTGGCAAGAGTGCCTGCATGTCCAGGCAGCGAGAACGGCGGCTTTTCCGATAAAATAGTGCTTAATTTGAACACCAATATCCCGCCCCTTGTCGTGAATCCAGAGTCTCCTGGCTCTCAATCTGGTGCTCAACCAAGTTAGGGTTTCCCCTGTATTTTTCCCGCTTTCGTATGGACCTTTGAAGTCAAATTTCGTAGGTGCGGCGGGACGGTGTACTAGCACGTCTGGCGTTGCGCGAGGTTCGAGGCGACGATGACGACGACTCTTTGAGTCGGGTGGCTAGAATCTGCAAACTGGATGACGAGGTTTCAGAGTGTTCGGTGTCGGTGAAGGCGTGCGAGAGTTTCACCAGCAGGGAGGCTTTTCGAAGTGCTCTGTGAATCTGTGAGTCGTCGTTTCGGCACTCGCTTATCGTTTTGCGCTCATACCGGTTGTAGTCTTCTACAGGGACGCTCGGTGATGAATTGATGATACAGTCTTCAGCTTCGTGTCGTGAGTGCAATTCGTCCGAGTGAAGAACAGCTACTGTAGTAGTGCGGCATTAGCAAATTGCTGTTGTACTCGTGCTCCTTGCGTAATCCCAGGGTTTGCTTTTGCTTAGTCTACTTGGATTGCGACTCCAACGCCGAATGGATTAAGTGATACGCTCCCACGCAATCGGGGAAGCAGCAACTGGCGTTGGTTTTTGTGCATTTCGCGGAGCTGTGAGGGTTGGTTGCCTCCGGGGATTAGCCGAGGCAAGTCTCTCGAGGAGCTCAGTTCTCCAAAGTTTCTATCCTTTCGGGATTTTTGGCAGCTCTGAAGGTCTGAATCCGAGGGGTTTTCAAATACATGAGGCCTTGTAGAAACGATGTGCCGGCTTTGACTTGCCTCGCCTATCGAATTCTGTAGCACTCTGCTCTGAGCTTCTGTGTTTTCCAGGGGTTTTGAGAGTTGTGTATCGAGATGGCGACGCAGAGAGCGCCTGCGGAGTACGAGGAAGAAGACGAGGAAGAGGAGCTGCTACAGAGAGCGCTAGCGGAGCAAGCAGCACGTGAAGCAGCAGTAGCAGCAGCTGGCAACCAGCGGCCATCGCCATCGCCATCGCCATCGCCAGCGAAGTCATCCGTCCCCGAAAAGCCAGCAACAGAAGCGCCACTCACCTCAGCTCCACCACCACCACTATCCACTCCAGCTCCATCGCCAGCAAGCAACAACGCACCCGGAGTTGATCCCCCTCATCGCGTGCAGCCCGGTCCGCTCCATTCAAAGCGAGCGCCTCCACAGCCTCCGCCCGTGGAAGAAGACGACGACGACGAAGAAGTCGAGCTGCTCAGTCTCTCGTCTGAAGACGAAGCTCCTCCTTCCCTAGCTCCTCCACTAAGGCGAACGACGCAGCCACCTGCAGCTGCTGCTAACACCGCAACTGCAGGCCATGATGAAGACTGGGATGATGACGACGACGACGATGATGGCGACGGCAACAACAACAACAACGGCGAAGAGCATTCTACCTGGAAACCTAGCTACAAATCCGAGGTCGGCATTGGAATGCGCTCAGCTTTTATTTGACATTGTGTCTGTATGTGTAATTTTACTTGACATTGTGTGTCTGTATGTGTAGTTTTTATTTGACATTGTGTGTCTGTCTGTGTAGTTTTATTTGACATTATGTGTATGTGTATGTAGTTTCATTTGACATTGTGTGTCTGTATGTGTAGTTTTATTTGAAATTGTTTGTCTGTGTGTTTTTTGCGCGCGACTGTGTGGTGTTGTTGCAGCTGGAAAGACGGGTACGGGAGCTTCGAGAAACGCGAGGAGCTTCGGCTCCGTCGCAAACGCAGCGAGCCAGATCAGTTGCGGATCCCGTTGTCTCTCGCGGCGATGATTTCGTCGACCCCCTTGGCCTTGGGTAAGTCCGAAGCTCCAAAGTCTAAGCTGTAATCCTAATTTTCTACCGTAGTGTTCATACTCCATAAACCTCCGATTGTGTTCAATTCCTAGCCACATAGAACACAACCGGTGTATAAAAGGTAATCCCTTCTCCAATGTAAGTGACAGTATTGAGTCTTTTTTTTGTTCATATACACTCAAATCTCTATAATCTAACCTCCTGGAGTCTCAAGTAAGACATACTTCTAATGTCTGACAAAAATGTGGTTCATATGGCAAGTGCACATCACAATCCTCATCACATTCCTAGGGTATCAGGGCACAATTATGAGGTTTGAGCGTATTTATGTTTGACTCTTCACAGCCAATGTACTCGTCCATTCCAAACGGTGCACTTTTCAAAACTAGCATGGAGGTTATGATCTAGATTGAATATTGCATGTGATGAGTTATATCTTGTAGCCAATACTTAATGTAGCATAGCAAATGATGAAAATGGCCACAAATGCAAACCAATGCGCTGAAAGTAGCAAACAGATGCAAGGGGAATGCTATACCGTGAGCCGTGAGCTTGATTTTTTTTGTCCACTACACCAAATTGCAAGTGGAGGAGATCGGTTGAGTGGTATCAGTTGGAGATGGAATTGCACGTGTTAATGGGTTAAATAAGATTCAAGCTGGAGGAATGGTTGAATTTGCCAGCAGGGTGAAAGGAATGGCTTTGAATCTAGAAAATCAATGAGAATGTAGGGATTGTTACATTTGGTAGTGATACTGCCATTAAAGAGGGAGACATTGTCAAGCGCACTGGATCTATTGTGGATATTCCTGTCCAAATACTAAATGGCTTTGAATCTAGAAAATGAGAATGTAGGGATTGTTATATTTGATAGTGATACTGCCATTAAAGAGGGAGACATTGTTAGGCTGAAAGGAATGGCTTTGAATCTAGAAACTGAATGAGAATGTAGGGATTGTTATATTTGGTCATGATACTGCCATTAAAGTGGGAAACATTGTCAAGCGCACTAGATCTATTGTGGATGTTCCTGTCCAAATTCTAAATGTTACCTAAAACTGTGTACATAGGGCCTTATAATTGTGCATTTTAAACTTTCATCTCTTGAAAAATTTGCCCTAAAAATGAGCTTGGAATCAATTCCCGCTCATGGCTCACCATTTTACCTCACAAAATAGCGTTGTCGTCCGAGCACTAGTCCTCCTTGCTTGGGATTCTGTGGTGAAGTGGCGTGAGAGAGATCTTACTCGTGAGGGTTCGTGCATGGCAGGGTGTTGAATGTGCGGAGCTTGACGCTGATTCCCAACATCACCAAAAGCGAAGGCGAGGACAATTCCCCGGCGGTGTCGGCCGCTACTTCCGACCGCGGAAGCCAAGGTCACACCAAGCGAGGCGGGTTTCTTCGGAGCCGGAAGTCCATGAAAGCACCCGTTGCTGCTGTTACCGCCGTTGCCAAGGGCGAGGTCGTCGTTGAAGCCACCACCACCGGGGCTTCTCCAGCTCCGGAGGAAGCTCCCGTGCTTAGAGACCAAGCTCTCCGAGGTCTGCTATCTCCTCCATCTCTTGCATAAGAATCGCCGGCCGAGGATTCACCACACCTGCCAAGCTCAATGTGGTCTAAGTTATAGGGTTTCATGAAACCCTAATTGCCTCAAAGCGGTCCACATAGGGATTTGTTTGCTTGGTAGTAGCTGTGATGAAGCTCCAGCCAAGAGTCGCACTCACTCACAGTCCGTTTCACTTACTTTATTCCTACTTTCTTTCTGTTACTTCTCAAAAACGGAGGGTTTCGTGGTTTAGGGTTTACTCCCATAGCTGCCATTTTGGCTTTGCCACGATGGATTGGATTTGTTGAGAACTTCGAAGAGGCTACTTCTGGGAGACATGTGGATGAGAGAACGGGACGGGGGTTTGCGGTGAGGTCACAGCGATGGTGGATCTCCCTGAGATGTTTGTTTGTTTGATTGATAGATTGATTGTTTGATTGAGTGATTGATTGATTGATTGATTGATTGTTTGATTGATTGTTCGATTGTGTGTTTGTGCGCTGGCGTGGGGTTGGTGCAGAGAAGCTCATGTACCATACGGAAACGTTCGACCCGAAGTTCTTCCTGTCGCACGTGCACCAGAACACGCCGGCGGCGGAGCTGGACAAGGCGGAGGCGGCGTTGAATCAGGACCTGAAGCGGCGCAACAACGAGCTGAAGCAGCTCGTCAAGGAGAACTTCGATTGCTTCATTTCCTGCAAGAACACCATTGACGGTACGTCCGTGGCGAGAAATTCCAGTTTTCATCCAGGGTGAATGAATGTATGTGCATATGGATGAATATATGATGATTATGTTGTTTTATTCATTTTCTAAATATTTCTTCCAGCCTTAGCCCGTTTTGTCCATCCCTGTACCTGTTTCGTCCGCCCTCTACTTGTTGGTCCCTCCTTCTACACTAAATAGTGCATTTAGGTGGCCTTAACAATCTTCAAGACCTATCACTTGGCCACTTAGAGGTGCATGCAACTATTTTACTTGGTTTACTACGTGGATGCCGTTAGTTTGACATTTTGCAACTTCGTTGTTGTTGCCAAGCCCTATAAAAATTGTTTATTGCAGTAATTATTAATGAAAATTACTATCGTACCAATAAGTATTTATATAGTGTAGAATGTCAAGAAATTAGTTTGGGGTAACCTAAATGCACTATTTAGTGTACTCGTTTCATTTGTCCTGTACTTGTTTAGTCCCCCCCTCTACTCGTTTCATCTGCCCTCTACTTGTTTCATCCACCCCTGTACCCGTTTTGTCCATCCCTATACGTGTTTTGTCCGCCTTGAATATGTTTCATCCACGTTCTACACATTTCATCCATAAATTTTTATGCGTGTTTTGTCTAGCATTTATGTGTCCCATCCATTTTATATACGTTTCATTCATCATCTATATATTTCATCTATCTTGTATAAGTTTCATCCATCCTTTCATTCTCATTCATCTTCTTTGGGTTTCGTCTAGATTAATAAGTTTAAGTGCCTTCATCACTTGATTGAAGCTTGCAACTTGCACTGCCTTTAAAGAAAACTAAACAGAAGAATTCCTGGATGATCGCTTAGTGCTTGAAATAAAAATGTAAGTGCACCTTGGAAGCTTGTAAAACATGTTACTTTGCTATTAAAGACTATAAGGCATGTTTTCTTCTTTCCTTTGAACTCCTAAACGAGTGGAATACAAAATAGAATAGAAAGAGCACTTAAGGAAGACAACAACCAGTTGATTATACAAGTCTTTTACTCATAAAAATGTAAGGTAAGGCAAGGTTTCTCGTTAGTTGTTTGACTAGAAGCTTCTAGAATGATTCATTTATTATCCCAGAAGTGGCCACTCTTGTCCGTTTAGCTACATAGGTTCAAGGAGCACTTGCTCTTCTTTCTAAAGAAATAGAGATGTCTTCTAAAGGATGGTTTCTACTTTTGATTGCCCTAATTTTTACTACCTTTTGTTGAAACTTCCCAAAATGATTCATTAAATATCCTACAAACGTATGGAAGCAACCAATCTTGGCCATTTAGGGATCATGCAGTTTTGGCCAAGCAAGGGGTTCAATGGCAAGGCATTTGTAGAGAAAAGTGTAAAGACCAAAACGGGCATTTTTTACTATTATTTTATATTATTTTTTCACTATTTACAGACATCCATGGAAAGCTGCAGCAGATCGAGTCCAGCACCGAAGGAGGCGGCACTTTGCACCTTCAAAACTCCGTCAAGCAGTCTGAGGATGTTGCTGGCCGTGCATTTTCACCTCTTCTGGAGCGCCAGGTAGGCACCTCCCCCCACCTTAAGAATTTAAAATTTAACTTTTCTTTTTCAGCATTTTGAAAGTTGTAAGCTTTTTAAAAGCATGTTTTCCCCTAATTGCCTGAACTCAAAACTAGAAAGTCACTTTTTAGAAGCTTAGGGGCTATGAGGTTGACATTTGGGATTTTGAGCTTCACATTATGTCTCAAGTCTCACGTTGCATTTCACTTAGAAATGGGCACTTTTTGGAAGTTTTGACACTAAAAAACAGTGGGATTTTGGGTGAAGAGTTGGGTATGGAAACCCAACTCTTTTGGCCCCTTGCATATGGAGTTGGACTGGGACCTGTATAGCTGGGAGGTGGGACATAGCGTGAACCACCTCCCTTTTAATCAATCAAGTATGGTCAGTAACTTTTCTTAAAATATTAAACATTTTCTTATAATGTAGGTCATATGTTTTTCTATCTTTTTGTACATATTATTTTATCTTTCTTCTAACTTCGTAAGTGATTCATTTCATCTCTTGTAGAAATGGAAGTGACCACTCTTGACCAAATAGGCACTTGAAGGGGTTAAAACTATGTTTAACAATGCTTAAATGTCATTTCTTATGATAATATGTACTAATGTGAACATGATAAAAACTTAGTTTGGCATTTCATTAATCCTAATGTAGGGGCGCAATGATTGAAAATAGTGGTCCATGTGAGATTTCATAGCTTTTTTGTTGGAAGGAAATTATGTAAATTTGGCATATCATTAAATTTAGCCACTTATATGTTTTGACTAAATGCAACTAATACTATGACATTAATTACCATAGAACTCACCCTCGTCTACCATAGAGAACACTCGTGGTGCTTAACGAGCTACTTCTTCCTATAGTTTTAGATACCTTGCACGTGTAAAATGATCTCCAATTGTGCACAGTAAGAATATGAATTCAATTTCCAAGAGTGTTGAGGTAACTCCTCAAGAACATTACAAATTAAAAAAAAAGTAGTCATTCAAGGTTTGTCAAGACATGAAAGTGGTTTTGGGTATATGCAGTTGCCAATCAATCATAGGTTAATTATAAGATAATGAAAGCCATGGTATCATACAAACCTCAACATACACAATTCCCTTACCGTTTGATATATAACTGAATTGTGGAGACCCAGTCCTATCCCTTCATTTGTAATTGATTTGTGGATACTAGCGTCATATTCTTTTGAGAAATATTGAACCACTTTTGAGAACTATTCAACCACTTGCATTCAAGAGGATTTGCTTGAAAGACTACAAGTAGTCCTTCAACAGCTGAAGAAGATCTAGCAAAGCTCAGAGTTTTTAGATTTGTGTCCTAGTTTTTATTTTATAGACACTAAAGTCTCCAATACAAGTGCAGGGATAGCATAGATCTAGATCTTATTAATTAATGCAAGATTGTTTATAAACTATCCATTGGCAGAGCAATGACAAAGTTAGTGCCTTGTGGATGGTGACAATACCCCAAAAGTCCTTTGAATTTTTTAACCTTTTTTTGGGTTGATATGATTTGATTTGATTGGTTTTCTTAGTTTTAATTTTAGTTTTGATTTTTCCCCTTTGGTGGCAGGCTCAAGTGGAACGCATTCGGTCGGTGCAAGGGATGCTGCAGAGATTCAGAACTCTGTTCAATCTACCAAGCATTATTAGAACGCACATCAGCAAGGGAGAGTATGATCATGCCATTCGAGAGTACAAGAAGTCCAAGTCCCTGCAGCTCTACTCTGATGTATGTACTCTAAACACCACCTTAAATTGTACTACCTGGGGTCCTAGTTTCTGCACTATCACATATTTCAGATCATGGTTTGAAATATGATTCAAAACTTCGTTTAAAATGTAGTTTGAATGTGTGACAAGTGTGCTACACTCAACCATAGTGTGGCAAGATCTTATAGAGTGTCATTTTAGAGGTCGCAAAGAAAAGAGGGCTTTAGTGGGTCTCTAACTTCTCAGCTAATGTATGTTTTTACATATCTAACTTTATTTGACATAATTAACTGCCTATAGCGTATTATTGAATTGGTGCAATCTAGTTGAACATGAGCTTGAGAATAATGTACCTTAACCTTCTAGTGAACATTGCAAGCAATTTGTGTCCTTGGAGCATAGAACCTTTTGTAGATTTATGATTGAGGATTAGGTTGACATGCAATTGGTCATGGTATTTGCTGCTGCTACACGACTTGACTAGTTATCTAGTACATTCAAGATGACCAAATTTTGACAGTATAGGGGCTATTGAAGAATGCAAGGCACGGCAAGATATTAACTATAGATGTCTTTTTTTCCAATTGCAATGTGCCATGTGATAATGAAAGGAACATGAGAGGTTTATGAAGTCAACTCTAAATTTCTTTCAACAATGCCTTTTGTCACATTGGAAATTTGGATTGATGCATCAGTGACTCAAGATGTTTTTGTCATTTTTTTGTGTGTTTTTTGCAGGTGGGCATCTTAAAGAGAGTGTTAGAGGAGGTGGACAAGATCGTGAAAGAATTTAAAGAGACCTTGTATAAGTCCATGGAAGATCCTCACATTGAAGTTACACAAGTAAGTGGTAATAGTAGAGCGCTAGCAGCATGTTTTATATATTTTTGGGGTAATACTAGACTATTGTAAGAACCCTTTCAATAGCATTGCAAAGAAAATCTTTTTCATAATACCTGGAGAGGTTTCTCTATGATCACTAAATTGATTTTTTTAATGTATCATGGCAAGGTCTCTACACAATCAACGTGTTAATAAGGAGACCTTTCTATGAAATTCTAAGGAAGACTATCTATGGTGCAATCTAGAAGTTCTCAAGAGAATAGAATCTGATTGGAAAAATTAATTGTCATTTGAAAAATTCTCACTTTGAAAAGATTTATTTATGCCACAATGGTGCCCAATTTTCTTGAGAATGCATCAAGGTTGATGTATGCACTCATTTAAAATCCGATATGTCAATAGTTAAAAATAGTATACATTATTAGTTCAAACGTGTGCTTTATGGTGCATGACAATTATTACCAACAACTCCCAAACTTGAATGGCTAGTCTATTGCTCAGTCAGAAAAAAAAAAGCTGTTAAAAATCCAAGACCACCAAGATGAAGCCTAGGTTTTGTTCTTTCTTGGTGGTGGAATTGTTTTTGAGCTGATGGATATATGTGTTGTGCTCTAGTATTTCTTGTGGCAACAATAGTTGCTGGTTATAAGTGTCATGCGATATATTATACGGAGTATTAATTTTTATTGTAAAAAAGATCTTATTTTTACTTAGTAATTTGTATACAAATTTTGAATATTTTTTTAACGTTTTCTTAATTCTTTAGTTGGAGACCACAATAAGGCTGTTGTTGGAGTTGGAACCAGAATGCGATCCTCTTTGGCATTACCTTACTGTCCAGGTAAACAGTTCAACCCACTTGTACCTCTTTGTTATGTTATTTTTTTCTTTTTTTTTACTATTGGGGGCAATTAATGTGGGTCAAACTGATCCTCATTAGTCTTTCTTGTGCTTTATTTTATGATTTTCTATTCAGTGCATCAATTAAAATAATAAAAAACAGGGCATACTATAAGTTTGTCTACAAGTCCGTCCTTGAGAAGCTTGTTTTAGGTGCGAATTTAATGTACCCTTTACCTTTTCCTATCAAGGATAGTGCTATAGTAATTAAAATAGATGGGGTGGGATTAGTTGGGGGTGTATATCTGTTTCAATAGTTGGTGTTAGTATTGATATAGAAACTACTCCAAACCAATACATAAGTTCAGAATAGGAGTAACATGTTTGTAAAATACTTATTTTCATGCCATATATAATTAAGTTTGGATAGTCCAAAGTATAAAAATAATAATCCATGTGCAAATCATCTGAAGACCTCTTCATGTTTTGCATGTATTATACGTAAACCATCAAGAATTCTAAGAAAACATTATAATATCCGTGAAAAACATCAGCTAAGGTCCAAAACTATATAAATAGTTCAACTTTAGTTAGACATGGCATTTTCATGATGTTACTCAAATAAAGTAAAAAAATAAGATATTCAAAATGCACAAGTAGTCGTTTAGGGGTTTAACACATGAACTGACATGTCATGAGTCTATTGCAGGACCGGAGGATACGTGGACTTCTAGAAGGATGCAGCCTGGAGCATGATGCCCGTATGGATGCCTTCACGGGCCGGGTCCGGGACCGGGTTTTATCAGACGCTCGCTGGAAAAAACTCCAAGTTCAATCTAACAAGGCTGTATGTACCCCCTTTTTTCAACCTCATATAAATTAATTCTTAGTGTCATAAGGGTATGTATAACCATAAATCAACATGGAACTAAGTATTAACACTGTATGCTACTATCATACGTTTGAGGGCCTTAAAAGTGTATGGAACACCCATAGTAGATAGGTCTTTGTGCTGGTCTTTGTCAATTTCACCCAAAAAAAAAGTGCTTTGTTGTGAAATATATTGTTGCTGTTGTAAATATTGGTTTCTATGATTTAGGTTAGCAACTCAAGGCAACAAACCCTTTCTTTAAAATGACCCTTTTTCTTCTTCTTTTAATAGGCTGTAATTGTTTCTAAGCAATTGCTCTTTACCATTTACAATACAGTAGTTGAAGAGCCAATGTCTTTCCACAACATTACTTATACTATAATCCGAATCTAGAAAAACCCGTAATTGATACCAATTTAACGTGCACGGTAATGCGTTGGAATCTTCTTGAAAATGGGGTTAAGATCTACATTTAAAAAATAGATTTACTTTCATAAGAAACACCACACAAATCAACTAAGAGAGGCATAGGAATGGGTTTCCTTACCTTTCATGTTGTTTTCAAAGACCTTCATGTATAGGGTAAGGTACCTCCTCAAGGGCCTTTCTCAAAATAAGGTGCTCCAAACTTGAGGGTAGAGCCCAAAGGTAGAGGACACCTTATTTCGGGAAAGGTTGAAGAGAAGGTGCCTTACACAACGTAAGGCCAGGGCATTTCCATAAGGTTTTGATTGAGCAGGTCTTTCATAAATAAGCTACCCGCAAAAATCAAAGACATTGAGGCAATTGGGTCTTATAACTTTGTTTCTACAATCATTTACCTCAAACAACTTAAGGAGGCACCGATGGTAGCATTTGCTATTCGTACCCACATAGCGTCATTTATGAAATTACCGACAATTAACTCCTGAGCACTCGCAAAATTTGCATATCTACTAGCGGTTGGTCCTTGCTGCCCTAGGTAGAATTTTATTAGGATTTTCATATGTTAGATAGAATGCAAAGTAAAAATTTCAGTAAGTCTTCAAATTTTATCGATGTGATAATATCACTGAGACTGGAGATATGATATTACAAAGGTCGGGATGTGATATTACAGAGGTCACTGTGATTTTAGTAGTATGATTGTCCGCCCTAGGTTTTGGAGCTTTATACCTTTGAATGTCTTGATTCCAACACTTTTTGTTTAGTTGAACAAATACAGTGGGTCACTAGAGCAAATACTTAGTTTTTTAAAACTTTCTCAATTGAGATGAGGTGTATTTTGGTTTTGTTTTTTCCTTTTCCTTTCCTGATACTAGCATAATGGCTGGTGTGTTGCAGTCTGACGTGGATTATTCATTACTGCTCGGAGAAAGTGACTCCAAGGAGGGCAAGGAAATGAGTTTCAGTGATACCACAAGCAGCGAGTCTGACGCCCTTTTGGGGCGTTTTATTCGGAGGCTCACCATGGTGGTTGTGCGCCACGTGCCCCTCTTCTGGCGCCTCGCCATTTCAATCTTCACTGGAAAATTTGCTCAGGTATGTACACGGGTCACCTTTTCGTTGGTCTATCGGTCTTGAAGTCCCCATTGTGATTTCAATTGAACATAAAGTAGGAGTTTCTAAAATCGTGCAGGCTCTAAAATGGTGCACCTCCTCTTTGTTTGTACATGTTGTTTTTCATAGCCCTTCAACAATGTACATGTAATGTACATTTGAGGAGGTGCACCATTTTAGAGCCCTATGGCCTTTCCACTTCAAAGTTTCAAGAAATATGAAACAACTTGTGTTAGATGTCAGTTCCTCTTTACGTTCAATGAAACTTTATTGAAAAATACTTCAAGAAGTTTCACCTCCCAAAATTCAGTTTCCATTCATGAGCCTCGTACCTTAACATGTGTGGCTTGTAGTGGATGCATGTCACGCCAAGTAGCCTACCATTTGTTAGGTATTAACATGTACAAAAATAGTGAGTTGTAGTGAGTTGCATCAATGAGTGGGGACATCCAAAGAACAAGAGAAAATTCAATTGGAATTTGGATATGCTAAAAAATAACTGGGCATATTTTCAAAAAAATCTAATTAGAGGACAATATTTAGTGCATGCATGTAAAAAAACTGGTTGAAAAGTTGATTGAAAAACTAGTCGTAAATGGGAAATGCTAGAGTTTAGCTAGTGAAGCTCAAAATCTTCCTTAATACTATAATAGTCACATGCAATATTCAACCTAGCTTTGTCACTAACAAAAGTCAAAATAAGTGCAAACAAGTTGTGTTTACTGAGGACAAATACAAATGAAGTTGTGGTGTATAAGCTTAAGCCCAAAACAATCACAAAGGTGCCTATTGGGTATTGCTTTTGCTTTGCTCTTGTTGACTCTCCACCTTGTCAAGGGGGAAGCGACCAAGTAAATAGTGTCAGCGTGTGCTACAAGCACCTGTGTGCTTCTTTAATATCCGACACCAAGATTTCCAGTTTTTCCCTTGTGATATAACTTGCATGTGTGACTAGTTGGCTAAAAACAAATGGTCATATGTAGCAAGTGTGCGCCTACATTTCAAAATAAAGAAAATGGTTGAGGGTGTAGCAATGTGGTTTATCAAAAAAACAGTAGAACTATCTAAACTAATATGCTTGGAACTATGTGATTGATATTAATTTATAATGGTTATTAGTTTACACAATGGGGAGGGGAGGGTGTGGGGCCGTGTTGGGACGAGCACTAATGTTAGCTTACAGAGATACTAGTTTATGTAGTACTAGCTTAGACGTGTTCAATATTGTAAGATTGTTTGAATAAGGTTATGTACAAGTGCACCTTATGTTCTGCTTATACTCTAGCTGTACGTGTACTAATGATTATATGGGATTCTTCTCATACGCAAACATCAAGTTTTCCAAAAAAATATTTCATCAAGTGATGAAATTATTAGAAAACCTTTTTTTTTTAAGGAATCTTTTGGACTGTTGGGGAAAATTTAAAGTTGTGAAATCAGTACTTGGAAAATAAAGTAGTAGTTATTTGTCTTGGATGTGGTTTATCTATCATACTACTAAAATCACAGTGACCTCTGTAACATCACATCTCCAATCTCTGTGATGTTATCATATAGATATAATTTGAAGTCCTACTGAATTATTTTCCTTTTTTTTTTTTTGTAATATACCAAAATCTTAATAAAAATCTAATGGAGAATGCGTAGAGAAGCAAGCGCCAACCTAACCGCTAGTAGCATATGGAAAAAATAGACAAATTATACGTTTCTATTTGGAGTAGAATTTAATTATTTCTAGACAGTCTAAGGTCTTCTGGAAACAAGAACCCTTGGTGCAAGGTGTAGAAATCGGAAGTTTTGATTTTCTTTTTTTGGTCTTGTCCACATAAATTGCGTGGGAAGATTCCTTGATATGGTGAGTCCAAGTCATATGTGGAGAGCTTAGATTTAGAGGATATGTATGACATTGTACATGCACACGGTGATTGAGGGATGCTAGTCTTGATTTGTATTTGTAGTCCATATTTAGTCAAATGTAACTAAGCAGAATAATATGCAAAATATTAAGATATCTTCTAACCTATGTAGTTCAAAATTGCATGAATGGTCTTAAATAGTGAAATATAACATGTGCATTTGGGATAGAGACAGTTGCGATTAGCCGCTTGTTTAAATCCAATCATTAATTAGTAAAAAATATGTATGTAGTGTGGAATTGACATTTGTTGAGTTGAGAGTACAGGGAGTAAGTGCAATGGGTCGGAGCCTATCACAACGAGCCACGTCACTTCCGCAAGAAGGCTCAGAGAGAACAGCAAACACGTTGCATACGTTAGAGGAGGTGGAGACTATGGTCCAGTGCATCATTTCTCTCTATGAATCCAAAGTAAGCCTGCCTTCCTATTTACCTTTTTACTTTTTGTGAATTTAAAATCTCATTTATAACTTTTTTGTTTATTTATGTTTTGGCTTATATCTTTGAGAAAATTAAGGTTTTTATTTTTCTGAAGCTTAATTTAGTAGTTTTGAGAAATGAGGAGTTGTTTGGACAAAGCATCACTTGTTCATTGACTAAAATATGGACTTGGGGCGTGCTTAGGTGTCTAATGTAGAAAGGGTTTAGGGGGCATTTGTACTATGTCCCATGTCCCAATCTTGTAAGTCTTAGTTTAATGTTGGGTTGTAACAAAACAGAAAGAGATTAAAAAAATCTTGAATGCTTACTTGAAATGGTTGTTGGAATTTGGTTCCTAAGTTGGTTTTTTAAGTTTTTTCTAAATCCATTTTTGTAAACAAAGTTCCGCTTTCTTGGCAGTGTAGGCAGTTCTAAGAGAATTGGGAGTCTTGACTTGGGAGATAGTGTGATGCTACATTTTTATTGTGAACCTCTCAACCAGTTAGATATTGAGAATCTAATGGGACTTAATGTAAATTGTCGTCAGAGTTTTTCTTAAAATCCTTTAAGGTTTAATTCTACCTTTATTTGAGTATTTTTGTGTGCTTTTACTTATGCCTCTATAGCAAAGTGTGTTTCCTTACCTCAGTTTTAGCAAATCAGTCATTTAAAAATAATGTAAGAGTTGTTTTCTGTACTTAGATGTTATACTTTGGAGGAAAAATAAATTATTTGGACAAAGCGTAGCCACGTGTTCATCTTCTAAAATATGGAGTTTAGGGGTACAAGAGGACAGCTCATACTTTCTAATTGTATTTTGTTAAAAGAATAGGTTCAAAAATCACTAAGAAAGGGCTTGTTTGCACTTGCAAATTTAAATAGTTCACCAATTAGTTGGTCTAGTTTTGTTCCATCCTTACTATAATGTTTTTATTGCAATATAATACTTAACCCCCTTACTTTGATGCGATTTAAATATAACTCGTAGTGTGAATTCTGTAATTTAGAGGGAACCATGGTTTGAGTTGATTAAAAGTGTTTTGTATTTGCAGGTCCATGCTGCATTTTTACAACTTGCAGAAGCAAATGTACTACGTCCATACATGCGGGATGCACTTGCTGAGGTGTCAAGAGCTTGCGTTTTACTTCAGGCCAATGACGCTGCTCCAAATAGTGCAGGTAAGAAATTTTTGAGTTTAAAATACCATGTGAAGTATGTGTTTATTGTATCAAGAGCCTGCCTAGATAAATCCAAATGATAAGTAGATATTCATTGTAAAGTGTCCAACATTAAGGCATTGAAAGTAAGGCATGGAATTGAATAATCTACTAATTTATTTTTATCTCTTATAACTTTTTACATACAACATTAAGGTTACACCCAAGTTTTAGAAGGATCTTGTAAAAAGCTATAGGTTGACAACAAGAAAACATAGTTTTGAAAGCAAACAATTTGCTTGGTTATAAATCAACTTACGTTAGGAATGCCCTCTACTCTAGAGATTCTACTTTACATATAAATTAGAATACCAAGCATATTTTGAAGTATAATAGGAATTATATATACTTTACTCACATTATTGACTATTCCCAACATTTGTATCACAATCTTTGTGCTAGCTCCTTTATGATGAATATTCTATTTTAAGTGGAAGACACTTGATCTATGTTAAGGTGCTCTTCAAAGGTTTTTGTATACCACAATCCTCATGAAACAAAGGTGAGTAGGGTTTTTGATACGGCCGTGTAAGCCAAATTGACTTAGGTTGCACCAATAAGAAACCTACCAAGAGGGTCTCATAGGGAATCTCTTTGATGTTTTTGTTTCTTTCAGTACTCCAGTCTTCCATACTTTAGAGAACACTTTGTTGCCTTTCTTATCCTACAAATCGTCCAATTTACAATGTAGTATGGGTCTTCTACATTACTTGACTTGGGGTGTCAATATTTTACATATGAGTAGTTCAAACCAGTGATTGTCTAATCTGTCTAGTGCCACATGGCATGTTGCTAACGGTTGAGAGTGCCCTAAATTTCACATACCATCTTGAAATCCAACGATCTCAACCTCTAAGTATCCCAAACTAATTGTCTCATACAGCACTCTTGTCCTTGAATATGAGTATCATTTTTCCTTTTAAAGATGGCATATGCGCACTTCATAACTGGTTGACCAAAGCATTTTGTTAGATTGGCGCAACTTAGTTGGACACTAAACTCAAGGATTATACACCACAATTATCTTTAAATAGTGCAATGTGCCTACAATTTTGAATCCTAAATCTTTGCCTTAGAATGAAGTTGGATGCAACCACCAATAAACAATAACCAAGTCACCTCTACTCGGACCAATCATCTTTCACAATTTACTCGTTCAAAAAAATTCTTCTTCTCTATGCTGAAATGGCTGTGCAAACTCAGTTCTCGATCAGTTATCTAACATAGTAAGTTTTTCAGATAAACAATTCACAGTTTAAACTCTTTTCCTATTTTTTAATTCAAAACTTTTTCGTTTTGTCAAAAAAAATCTAAGAGAAGTCCGGGTTGTCTTGGGAACGGCAGTGCATATACTCCTTTTTTCAAGTTTTTTTGGTGGTTTTTTCAAATTATGTTCGTAAGAGAAGTCCGGGTGGTCTTGGGAATGGCCCCAGTGCAAATGCTCCCTCTTTTTTTTCAAGGTGTTTCTTTTGTTAGTTTTTTCAATATTTGTTTGTTGCTGTTGTTTCTAAGAGAATGAATGAATGATTTAAGGGTGTGGTGGTGGTGGTGGTGTGGTCTTGGGAATGGCCCCCAGTGCAAATGCTGCTGGCGTTGAGGACGGAGGTGACGAGGGTGTTTGTGCTGCGCATCTGCTCGCTCATGCACACCGCCACGTCAGAGCTCGTGCTGGACGAGGACTGGGAGCCTGTTGCTGCCGGGCAGCGCCTCGCCTCCGCCTTCACCATCTCCACCCTGCCCCTGCGCTTCCAAAACCTCCTCGTCTCCGCCCTCGACCACCTCACCGAGTCCGTGCTTCCAAAACCTCCCTTGACAAAACTCTTGACAAAAAAAAAAGGAAAAATTTCATGGATACCCCTAAAGTTTGCAATATTTTCACAGATACCCCTGCTTTTTCAGAAATATCACAAATACCCTTGGACCAATAAAATTTAGGCGTTTCTTTTGTTGTGCATGCCAGTTTTCTTCTTCTTTTGTGCGCACTTATAATAATAAAGAAGTAGGGTGCGCACAAAAGAAGAAGGGAAGTGGCATGCACAACAAAACAAACGCCTAAATTTTTTGGTCCAAGGCTATTTGTGATATTTCTGAAAATGCAAGGGTATCTGTGAAAATATTGCAAACTTCAGGGGTATTTATGAAATTTTCCCAAAAAACAACCTCTTACAAAACTCTTGACAAAAAAACCTCTTACAGAATTCTTGACAACAAAACCTCTTGCAGGTTGGATTCAAGAGTATTGCAAGGTCAGAGTGTCTGTATACAGTAATGCTTGATTTAGAGAGCGTTACATGCGAAAAATGGGCTACTGCAAAGGGCAAACCCCAATAATAAACCCTGTTTTCTTCTTCCAGTGAAACGCTCTTTCTTCATCAAGCATTACCTGACGTAAACTATTGCAAGGGAAGGAAAATGGATGAACTTGTGAATTTGTGTCCCAGCTTTTGGATCCAATCATATATATAGGAGAATTAGTGTTAGCATAATTCCTTTTATTACATATATCACGGAATCATAAAGAATAGCAATAAAGAACATATTAATAGTGCGTATGATTACAAAGGACATTCTACATATAATGCATTTTCTATTTTATGATATGGAAACGTTATATAGAACCATTTAACATATCTAATATGGTAACCTTATCTAATGTCATTCAACTTTTGTTATGATAATACAGATGTTGAAAGTATAATAGGAAAGACCAAAGTTGAAGATGACACATCTGCAAACATCTATAAAAAAAAGGGTGAACTTGTGAATGAAGAATTCGTGATCTCCGATGACGCAAGTTCTTATGCGAGGTGCTCATAAAACCCTAATTTTGCAGAGTAATCTGTCCAAAAAATGAACAGAGAAACATCCTTAGCCGTGGTTTATAATTCAAACAGTGGCAGCTTCCATGTTTGCTACAAAACTCTAACTAACGTTCCAAAACAATAAAAGAAGAGAATGTTTTTTATCTTTATTTTTTTTAAGACCAAGTTTGAATAGCATTCCTCTGTTTGTTTTACAAGATTTTTGTTTTCGCTTCTGGTTTTCATGGTTTCTTGGTGTCCTGGGGTGCAGGATGTTGGAGAGACTCAATAAAGATGCACCGCAGCTTCATGAGGACATGATCCTGCAGTTGCATCAAATGCAGGACACTGTTCGCTACACTTTCTTTGAATGCTTCTTAGCACTCTCTGGTAAGTCTTGGGTTTAGGGTTTAGTAGCTAGACGACCTGTTTCAAGGACTGTCGCATTTTAAAATGCACAAAAAGAATCTCAAAATTTTGAGGGATTGGTATTCTAGATTTGAGATTCCAAACCCTAACATTTAGGAAATTCTCTATTTTAACAAGAATTGTGATTTATGTTTACCAAAGTTCTAGGAGTGGAGGGACGTTCCTATATTTTAAGGGCACCAAAGCTCAAGTGCGGAGCCTAGAGAACATGTGCTTGCAAACCTAGAAATGTCCATAGGAATGTCAAACATGATTAGAATTTAACTACACAAAATCCAATCTATTTTTTTTTTCTTCTTCTATCCTTTTCTCGTTTCCCACAATGAACTCTACTTAAAATTTGAAACAATGCATTCCATCTCATGGAATGCCCTTTTGCCACAGTGAGGTTCCTCAACACAAGGTACTGATATTTACAAACCGATATTTTTATATTGATTTGGTTCTTAAGAATGTGATTAAAATTGAACACACACGTAGTTTTCCTCAAAATGATCAGAACCCGGAAGATCATGAAATTGATTCTATTTTACTTATTAAACCCTAAAATGCCTATAAGGCTCCCACAATGAGGAGGCTTTTTCAACTCATAAAAACTCAAATTGAGTGCTTCATAAGGAGAATCCTGAAAAACCATGGTCCCTAAGTAATGGTGCTCTATAACTATTGAAGGTTTCCAGTCACAGAACTGAACGCAAAACCTATTAAAATATGAGAGTTTTAAAACTGCAACTTTCAAAAAAAAGGTTGCAAACAGCTCGTGAACCCATGAGGGTTTTATTGGTTACTTTTGGTTGTTTTTGTGCTGTTCTTTTGTTATTTTTTGTTGTTTTTGGTTGATTTGCATTGGTTTTGAATTTGTCAGAAACACGATTTTCTTATAAACTTTTTTTTTGCTGTGTGGTTGTTCAAAATCATGCAGGGAATTTGGAGAAACTGGCCAATGATCTGGCTTGTGCAAGCGTTGAAGAAGAGGCGGAGGGGGCGGAGGCTGAGCAAGACTTGTGGGAGGACAGGTTTGTGGGGCTTGTGGCTGGAGTGGAAGTCACTGGCTCTCACCAGCGCTTGCTCATGGTGCTCAGTAACGTGGGTTTCTGCCACGCCACGTCACTTCCCGAGCAAACGCGGAAATACCAACATGTTTGGAGCTACCAAGGGTCCGTACCTCCATGGCCTTGTTTTTGCCATTTTTTAATTGCATGGATCAAAGCAACAATCTCAATGCAGCAAGAAATCCGTGACAAAATCATTTTTATATATTTAGATTACCTTTTTTTTGGTTCATTATTGATTGATGGAGTCTAAATATCAAGAACGAGCATGACGAGGTGGTGCTTACGTGGCTTCTATGCAACATGC
Source organism: Ulota crispa (assembly GCA_963920765.1). NCBI lineage: Eukaryota > Viridiplantae > Streptophyta > Bryopsida > Orthotrichales > Orthotrichaceae > Ulota > Ulota crispa. Next base: position 15,510,656 of record OY987243.1, read on the forward strand.
TACAAGTTTTTGAGCTAGCAAAGTGTTTCTAGTTATCTTTGAAGGTGATTCGGATTCTTGGGTTACTTCAAATACGTCTTTTTTTTAAGTGTCATAATTGCAACGGACTAGATTACATTGCAAACAATGTTGGTTAAATTTAGTAACTTAGACGTGCATATCACTTAGGGTATGTTCACACTTGGTCTTAAGAGGGGTAGTAGCAAAGGAAACTTAGATGCATTTGGACACACCTTTAGACTGCATGCATATGCCTAATATCCCTTCTAACACCAAGTGTGAATATACCCTTATTGTATTATTTTCAAGATTACATCTTCTAATTGTAAGTAGAACTCTTGGGTGACATCTGCGTCACGTCTAGAAAGAAAACAAAATAAAAAGGAGCTTTGACGTCACTATTTTAGCTATACGTAATTTTATCTTTCTTTTTAGTGACAAGGGTAAAAGCTTAATAACAAGGGATTCTAAAAACAAGAAAGATTTTTCAAAATCCCTTCCTCCTCCCTTAGTTTGTTAAGAACAGCTAAAAGGTGAAATCTTCAATGACGTAGTTGATTTTCCTAAGTTCCAGGCCTACTTTTGAACACCTGGTTTAACAATAAACAGCAAAAGTTCTAGTCCTGACATCCAAAAATGTTGATTTTGCAGTTCGGATACAACAAGCAAAGGTGGAAACATGGCCACGTATGAGGAAGTGTCAAACACTTTGGCTGAGCTTGAGAAGAAGGTCCTTCATCACTACAACGTTGCCAAGGTAAAGTACTCACTTCTGGAGCCACACTAAGTCCTATTAATATTGGAAGCTCTTCTGGTGAGGTGAAGGATTTCTATTCCTTGGACTTGCATGTTTGGTGTCACCTTTAAGAGAATACGAGGGTGATAGAAAAGAAATGTCTGATGATTTACAATTAGAGAGAACACACAAATTTTCAAATGCTTTCGGCATGGTCAAAGTTGAAAAACTCTAATCCTAAACTAGCTGTTTCCGTGAACTACAAACGATGCACTTTGAACACCGCAGTCTGTATCAAATTTTAAGACCATAAGAGTAAGCTCTTGTAGCTGTAGAGTCTCGCCCTTAAACGCTTGAGAAACTCCAACGTGAAGGTGTCATTCCTTGCAAGATTGAGTATTTAGATGTCAAATCATAGAAACATAATATATGTTAATTTGAATATAATTCTTCTCACACTAGAGTGGTCTCTCTACCTCATGTCTTGGTTTTATGTGACCTCAGCTGTGGGTTTGGATGGATTTCAGGCAAGAGAAATTCAAAGGGCAACAGAAGCTTATTTACTGTATGATGGCAGTCAATGGTCTTCCACTCCTCCAGTGAAAGTAAGCCGGGTTACTGCCTCAACCCAGAGTGTTACACAAAAGAATAATCTCTGCTTGTTGAGCTGAGTTAATTGTCTTTAACTGTTTTTTTTAAGGTTACTACGTTTTCAATGTCATATCCTAGGCTCCACTTAAATGCGTGCATTTGTATGGAGTTCTATAACATTCCCACATTGAAGAAGGTGGTCTCAAAAAGTGCACCCATGCCTCTGCATTGTCACAACTTAACCTTGGCACCTGAAGTTCATGGTTCTATAACATTGTAAGAAGGTCGTGTTAAATATAAAAGTGGCGTTTAAGAAGTATCTTTATACTTGTAGAAATTTAGGTTTTGTTTCTCACTTTACAAACTCCTTTCATTATGTACAACTTAATCCTGTGTGCCTAATTTAAGATTAGTGTTAAGTTTCAAACTTACTTTTACTATTTGAAATGCTACATATGGTTTTCTTCTTTCTAGTGGTACATTCTCTAATTGTCCTTGAAGCTTTCTAACTCATTTATTTCAACTAGTAGTCCTTAATCGTTTGTTTCTACTATTAGGCAATCACTTTTAGACCATGTGGCATTTATTCAATGTTACCCTTTTTTTATTTTTTTTTATTTTTTTGGTTCCTTGAAAATGCTTGCTCAGAGTGTAATGCAAGTGAGTTCCATTGATTCCAGGAGTTTCGTTACGCATTGTTGGAGCTAATGCATCCCTTGGTCACCACCCATGCAGAGGTTAGAGGATTATTGCTTTGCCCAATTTCTAAAATTTTGCTATTAATGCTTCAAGGCTCTGTACCACTGCCAATAAAGTCCAGTCTCTAATGAATGGTATCACATGGGTGTAGGCAAAATCTTAAAAACTAATAGTTTATAAAGCATAAGCCGATACACATTTAAGAAATTTTACCAGTTACATAATTGAGCTGCCAGGAAGTTGACCCATACGAAGTCAACATTCATTGGTTCACATCAAAAAGTCAAATGAGAATTATTACTGCAAACGTGCAAGGAAAGAGAGAGGAATGTTGGCAAGGTTATTTTTTTGGTTTTCCGACCAATGCTTATGTGCATTCATTAAAAATGGTTTGTAGCTTGCAGACTCCATCCTGTTTTTGGTTGGAGCTGAAGGTGGCCCCTATGCATGGATTTTTGCAGCATCATGGGATTTTTTTTCGTGAGAAAAAAATATTTATTGACATTTTTTTGAAAATATCTGAATAACCATTGGCATTACTTAATTATTGCATGGAATTGGATTAGACAAAACCTCAAATAAATTTAGAATGATGGCATTAATTTTCAATTTGACAAGAATTTTATGGAAGCCTAAACTACAATGCAATTTTCATTATTGCAATCTGGCATTTTTTGAATAAAAATCCCCCTTTTTTTCCTATAGGCTTGAAGCTCACCATTTTTTTTTGAGGCAATTGGGCCTTAAATTGCCCAAAAATAAACACTGAATATTGGTACAAAGAAGGTTGTTAACATTTATAGTCTTTTTGTTGTATAAAAATGTACTATTTTTATATTAAAAAGTTGTGGTAGTGAAAGAAGGCGTGGTACTTGGAAGTAGTATGTTTTAAGATTTTTATAGATAAGGACGCCCTTATAAAAGGTGCATCTTCGTATTACAAACAATGTAAGTTCTGGAACCTATGTGAATAGAGAAACTCAATTGCCTACCATACCACCTAATTGGACCATTTGCCGGCCCTCAATATCGACTTCCCAATAACAATTTGTGTTTCATTTTCCAAATCTTCTTGCACTACCGCAAGGAATTACTAATTTTTTTTGTTCTAGACAGTGAACATATAAGTCAGTGTACTATGCTAGTAGAGTTTGTTTTAGAGGGGAGTAGAGTTCTTTCATAACGCTTATGCATTCTTAACACACAAGAGAACAAACCGCAAACTTGCCGTTCGTCATCTCAATTGTAGAACCCAAAGCTTTGCTCACAAGAAAGAGGGAAAGTGTTCGGGTGTTTCCATGGTTGGAGTTGAATCAACCAATCATGCAATCTTAGCAACAGAACTATTCATAATAAACAAATTTAAAACAAATGTGAAAAAGACGTGGTTTTTTTATTAAAAGTTGCAAGGAAACAAGTCACAAAACTTGCCAATAGAAACCCACATGTAGAACTTGCGGCTTTGCTCACATGCGAGAGGGGAAGTGTGGGGTGTGTTTGCAAGTAGGGTCTATCTGACCAATCACGTAATTTCAGTGACAGAATCTCCATAGTACACAAAAGCAAAAACAGATGGGAAAGAGGACTAGCCTTTTTTTTTTGTTAAATTTCATGAAGAGGTATCACTTACCAAAGGTGAACTGTCCTGAACCGTGGAGTCTGAAATGCAGGTTTTTTCTGGAGCAAAACCCTACTTGGAGAAAGTGATCAACTCTCTGGTAGAAGCCCTGATGGATTCACTGGTGGCTGTTTTCAGTGAAAACAAAAGCTCCGCATTTCACAGATTTGATATCAACGGATACGTACAACTGATGCTTGAGGTTTGTTGCTCTTTCCTGTTTTCTTCCAACCCTTGTTATGTAAATCACCTGCTCATTCTAGTAATAATTTTGTGTATGTGCATAGTCATATTTGGTGCCAAAATCAACGGGGACTCTCTAATTCCTATTTATCTCAAAAAGCTTTACTCCGAGTTCTTAAAGTTGTTGATACCATGCTTATGTATTGGGTAATGGGTTTGCTGGTGAAGGGTCACTGCTTTAAATCCATTACCCAATACCAAACCCTAGGTTGTGACCATGGTTGTTACTTTGGGCGAGTTTAGGCCAAAGGATAGGACAGGTGGATAGTCTGTTCAGATCAAGCGACGTGGCCTATCCATGTTGGAATTAGGGTGCGGACGTCAGGGCATAAAGATGCAAGGTTGCATATGTGCCCCCAACTTTAAAAATAAAAATAAAAATACCTGCTTGGGTTGACGCCTTGACTATTTGCATTTGGCAGTTTAAGGTTGGTTCAATGGGACGACCATGGTCGTGACCAGTTGTGTTGGATGACGTTTGTTGCAATGTTATGTTGTCTTGATATTTCAATAGAATCCATTGCCCAATACCTAACCCTAGCTTGTGACCAAGTTGTGTTGGTGACGTTTATTGCAATGTTGTGTTGTCTTGATAGTTCAATTAGATGCATCTTGTTGCATATTTGTGTTTGATTGGATCACCAATTTCAAACCAATGTCTTGGGATTCAATGAGAGTGAGCGACGTTGGCAAGCTTTAGGTAAGAATCGGTTCTAGAGTTGGGGAGTTTTCCTGACATGCCTTGGCTTGGCTGTGATTTCTGTGGCGCAGTTGGAATACTTGCAAACAGTTCTAGAAGGATACTTGACTTCGCAAGCAAACGAATTGGCTGCAAGCTTTCGTGGTGGACTGTTAGACAAAGTCCTTGAGACGGTGGCTGAAATGTCAGACCAGCAGCATAACCACGGCACAATCCGAGGAACAGTGCGAGGAGGACCTCAAGATGGGTACGACTACGGAGGAATGACTCCTGATGATTTACAAGTAAGAAAATATTCTCACCAAAATCAAGCCCTTTGAAATAAAATTGAGGGGGCGGTTCACACTATTTCCACATCCCACCTCAATGCAAGATCCAACTTTGTGTGGGTTGTAAAAGAGGAAAAAAATGTACCAAAAAAAAAGGTGCTTTAAACAACTTATATAAACAAAATTGGGTGGGACTTGAGGGGTTGGAGGTTAGGCCTTGTTTTTGGCTCAACCTAACTCTCACCTTCTTGGCACCAATTTTTTTTTAAATGTTTTGCCATGGAGGCAATTCTAAGTGAACTAGGACGTGAGACTTGGATTCACTTAGAGGCGGTTCACACTATGTTGCACATCCCAACTTTGCAAGTCCCACCTCAACTCAAGATTTGAGCTTTATTGGATTCTAACAGAAAAAAAGAGAATACTTAAAAAAAGATCTTGAATATTTTAAGCAAACAAAAATTTTGGGTGGGACTTGGGCTAGAAGTTGGGTTTTTGTTTTTGGCTCAACCCAGCTCTTGAGCAAAGTTCCACATTTTCAATGCCAACACTTCCAAAAAAAATGTCTTGCCATGTAGGCAATCTTAAGTGAATTAGGACCTAAAACTCGGGGCATAGTGCAACCTTGAGACATAGTGGTTGATATTGCCAAGTCCCAATTTTCAACTCTTGACCAACCAATGTTTTTTGACATTTTAGTGGGACTCAAAGTACAAGGGACACAGTGTGAACCGCCTATAAAAGGTGCTCATTATCATTTTCGAAATGCACAAGGGCATTACCCTATTCATCAAACAAACATCGATGGCTTCTTATAAAATGTTTAAAACATATATACGTATGAAAACTGAAAAAACCAAAATTAACCAATTTTCTTATTCTTAAAGCAGTCACTACAAAATAGAATTCAATAATACTTTAAACACAAAAAAATTGTAACTTTTTTGCGTTCATAGTATTTACCATCTTGACAAAATTCCATACTTTCTAATTACCTATTGTGCCAAAACTCAAACAACAACAATAGCACTAAGGGCAAAAGGGCCATACAAAGAAAATAAAAAGCAAAAGAAATATGGCTTTGACATTGATTGAGTGAGTGAGTGTCTTTTTGTTGTTTAGTATTTTTTTGTGGGTTTTTGGTTTTTGGCAGGGGCTTGCACAGGACCACATTCACAACTACTTACCCATGGAGCTGAAACGGACGCGCTTGAATGTGTTGTGCTTCATGGAAGCGCTGCCAGCGGAGCGTCATGCAAGGCAGCTTGCCGGGCGCCGTGGGTCCCTCACCTTTCCAAAACCCCTCCGGACTAGTAGCTCTAGTGCTGCTGCTGCTGCAATTGCCGGTGTTGGTGCCGGTGCCGGTGGTGCTGGCTTACCCCCTACCAGCCCGTACTCCTCCAGTGCCGACTCTCCCAGGATTCCCGACCGCTACTTGCGGTCACGGTACGACCCCCGGCGTTCCTCGTTTCGCTCTAATTCTCAAAACTCTTATGCAGATTCTGATGACATGAGGTAACTTTAGTTGGACATACTCAGTTTTAGCGTTTTAGCGTTTTAGTACACTTGGTGAGGAAGTGGGAGAGACGAAGTGTCCCAAGCTCATTTTTTCAAGTTTTTTGTGTTTGTAGAGTTTTGGTGTACAATAGAGCTTTTTCAAGAAATTGAAGCACAAGTTTGTTATGAAGCTTTTATCACATTGCTACGAAGTGGTTTTTGAATTTTCGTGATCCTTAGTTTGAAGCATTTGACTTTTGTTTCTGTGATCTTTGCTCACGTTTCAAGTCTTCTGTGTCAGTTTTTGTGTACAATAGAGGTTTTGAAGAAATAGAAGCTCAAGTATGTTATGAAGCTTTTTATCACATTGTTGCAAAGTGGTTTTTGGAAATCTTGCAAAATTGTCATTTTTGTGTTTTAGCAAGAAGAGTGGTTATCGCAAGAATGAGGAAGGTGTATGTGTGGTTTGCTTGCTAAGATTTCAAGTTGTTTGTATTCATAGAGTTTGTGTACAAGAGAGTTTTTGAAGAAATTGAAGCTCAAGTTTGTTACAAAGCTTTTTATCACGTTGTTGCAAAGTGGTTTGTGGAATTCTTGCAAAATTTTGCCTTCTTTTCAGTGTTTTGCAAGAAAGGTTGTAATTGTATGAAAAAGGAGTTTGCTTGATTGGGGATTAGATCCCTATTTTGAAGCATTTGACTTCTGTTTCTTTGGTCTTTGCTCAAATTTCAAGTTTTTTGTTCATCGAGTTTGTGTACAGTAGAGCTTTTTGAAGAAACTGAAGCTCAAGTCTGTTATGAAGCTTTTGTTGCATTGTTGCATAGTTTTTGGAATTTGTCCAATATTGTCTTTTCTTTTGTTTTTTGTAAGAAAGGTTGTAATTGCAAGAAAAAAGAGTTTGCTTGCTTGCTAATTTGGTCTATGTTTTGAAGCACTTGGCTTGTGTTTCTTTTCTCATTTGGTGAAGAGGGGAGGGTGATTTGAAGTTTGTGCTTATAGAATTGTGTAAAGTAGAGCTTTTGGAGCTTAAGTAAGTTTATGAACATTTTGTGTATCTTTAAGCCATTTGGCAACACAAGTCTTTTGCTGCATTGCTGCAAAGTGGTTTTTGGATTTCTTGCAAGGTTTTATCCTTTTTCAATTTTTTGCATGGGAAGTTGTATTTGCAAGACAAAGGAAGGTGTATGGGTGTTTGCTTGTTGATTGATCCCTATTTTAAATCACTTGGTTTGTGTTCTTTTGGTCTTTGCTTAGCATCTAAGCCTGAGATAGAAGTGATTGAGAAGGCTATATTGGTAGATGGATTCAAAGAAAGAATAGAAACAAAATTGCTTTCTTTTCTTGACAATAAACGTGGAAGCCTTATTTCCTAATGACAATTGGATACTAACTATAACCCTTGACACACAACATAATGCAATCTAGTTTTTGTGCTACATTTTAGGCCAATTTTATATATTGGATCTAATTAAAGCACCAAAATTGTTACACTTTGGATGCATGACTATACATGGGGGCACATTTGAAGTGCAAGGGGCACTTTGAAGAGCAAAACTAGGGAACAAGAATTTTGAGGCCCCTCCAAAAATAGATATAATCTCTTGAAATGTCAAGTTTGAGGTGCAACAATATAGATGCTCTCAAGGCATCCTCAATCCACCTAGCATGAAGGCTTGGTATATCAATCTTGATTTATTAATAGAAAGTAACACCATATTTGTTAAATTGGGAAAAACGGAGGTACCATTTTGTACTCTACCTTAAACCCAAAAGTTACCTTAAACCATATTCAAAGGTATCAAATTTAGTCTGAGCCACTAAGATTTTTTACCTCGCAAATTCCTCTCAAGTGAAGGCACGTGTACCAAAAAAAATGCCACTAAGATTTTTTCCCTTGCAAATTCCTCCTCTCAAGTGAGGGTACATGTACCAAAAAAAATGCTGCAACTCGGTTTTAGGTGATCACCTAAAACCTTCAAAAGTCTCAAAATGTACACTTTTTCCCAATTTAACAAGTATGGTGTTAGATAGTTAATCACACAAAAATTATATGATTTGAAGGGCAAGAAAATTGTCATTCTAAAAACGTAATAAAATATTGGTTTGGACATTGCATGATTAAGATACATGACATCAAATATTAGTTAACTTCCAAAAAACTTCAAGGCCTCTCCAAATCAAGCTTGAAGAAGGGAATTTTAGTAAAATGGACCACATTTGTACCAAGTTCTACCAATCCCTTTCCTAAAATTCCCTTATTTAAGCTTGATTTGGAGAGACCTCTAAATTTTTTGAAAGTTAGTTAACATTTGATGTGATATGTCTATATTATGCAATGTTCAAACCAAAATTTTATTACACTTTGAGAATGGAAATTTTCATGCTCTTCAAATCACATAATGTGATGAACTATTTGCTATTAATAGATCATGATTGGTATACCGGGCCTTTATGCCGGGTTGATTGGGGATGACCTCAGGTTTTGGAGGGAAATCCCAGAAACTCCGAGGTGGCTTCTCCAGAAGTCGGTACTGGCCACGTAGGCAGTGGCCTGACTTCAGCCCGCCATTGCCGAAAAATCACGACTCCCTCCCGGCTATGGCGGCTGTTTGAATTCTTTCTCGCGCGCGTTCCGAGCTAGCTCCTCTGCAGACACTCCCTTACCACGCATCTTTCTTCGTCCTCCTCGTCAATCGGTTTCACGCCTTCTAGCCCTTTGCTAAAATTCACACAGCAATGGCCATATCCGCGCTCCTGTACTTACTCGAAGTCATCGCTTACAATTTGGCTTCTTAGAAATGTCTGCAGGTACAAAGTCTTTCGAGCCTCTTGGATCGAAATGTCTGCTCGTGCAAAGTTTTTCAAGCCAGTCGGCACCGACGATACACAGAACCGACAAAGATGTAAGGTATAAATCAGAGGTTTAGAACGATGAGAGTTCTTACTTATAAGCTTAAAACGTAGCGCAAGCGATCGTCACCGAGTGTACGAGGTCCTTGAAGATCGATTGTTTGCAGCTGCCGTATGTTCAGCCATATCAGACTTGGTAAGTAACCGCTTCAGTTGTGATGTTAATCCACAGCAAACTCTCGTCAATTTTCTTGTACGGATTTGCATATGAATTCCCTGTGTACTAACAGCGATGTCTGACAGAGGGAAAAATCACAGAAGAAATAGTCAGAAATGTTTAACCGCTGAGAGGGAAAATGTAAAGAATTCCTGAAACTGACAGTCAGAGGGAAGTTAACAAAAGTTTGCTGTGATATACCTGTTACGTGTGGCACTTGCTCCTAAAGTAGAGCACCTGATCTCAGGCCTGATATGATCTTTAGCTAGTCTTGATAGTGAGATTGCCGGTAATGGCACTGCACTTTATTTTACGTGATTCTTTGCATTGATGTACAGATCCGCTTTTAATGTAAGTCTTGCTTAACTTGTTAAATAATTGACGGACAGTTCTTTCCAGCAGAACTAGTCTTGGATCGGTGGATTGAGCGATTTTTGTGCATTTGTAAAGGACAAGGTGGCTCGAGTACTGCGAAGAAGTTGTTCGCAACAACGTGATTTGTTTTAGCTTAATGGCGATGGAAGGGATAAGAGTATCTCGTAATGAAGCTGCTGATGCAATAATTGCTCTAGAAGCATGCACTTTGAAAGCTACAGAGGACAAGTTTGGAGGTGTGATTATTGACAGTCGAGATTTGCCCGAAGCATCCGTCTTTCACTCTTCGTTAAAGCATTCTCTCATGCAATGGAGAACGCAGGTATTCGATTCTTAATTGCTTCAAAAGATTAAATTGATGTTAATTATTATGTATTTTCGTTGTATTTCTATGTTTTTTTCTGTTTGAGAACTGATTTCTGATTTGTTTTTTGGAAACTATCCAGGGGAAGTGTGGAGTATGGCTGAAATTGCCGCGTGAAGTGAGCGGGCTTGTGCCTCTTGCTATTCAGGTATGCTTCGCGAAAAACGCTCTCTGATTTATGGCCTCTTTCATATTTTCAACTCATTCTGTATTCTAAGCTAGAATTTGAAGCGTCGGAAGAATATCGAAGGAGTTTGATACTCGAGATTGACAGTTTGTGTTTGTTATTTCAAAGGAGGGCTTCACGTACCACCATGCCGAGCCGACATATGTGATGCTCGTAACCTGGCTAGCGGATGTGCCATCTACTATTCCTGCGAATGCGTCACACCAAGTTGGAGTCGGAGCGTTCGTCTTGAATGCTGAAGGAGAGGTAATAATCCAAGTTTCATCCGACGCGGTTAAAGTTCCACTAGGATGCCGATTAAGTTTAGAGCTGATGATCATAGCCTTTCTATCTGCGTTGCAGATTCTTGCTGTGCAGGAGAAGAGTGGCGTTTTCCAAGGTGCTGGGATCTGGAAAATGCCAACAGGAACTGTCAATCAGGTCAGGATTTCTTTGTCCATGTTCTACTAGTTCATGTTTAGTGCCTTGTTGTCCTGCATTTTGCCAATATTTTTGAGAATGAAGGATTCCAAACTGTATCTCAGTGATTCAATACTTGGTTGCAGGGCGAGGATATATTCGCCGGGGCAATCCGAGAGGTCAAGGAGGAAACAGGGGTATGTACTTCAACAGTCTCTTCATACACCAGATTACAAAGAAAATGTTTCTAGATTTGAACTTGAAATCTAGATGGTCAAGTTCTTGATAGTTGATACTAGTCTAGTTGCAGAAAGCAGAATTGTTCAGGCGTACGTGTTTTCAAGTTCCACTTGAGCCACAGACTACTGTGACCACACTGTCTATCTAGACTAAATGTTTTAAAGGTCAGCTAAATCAAGCCGGTTGCTGCTTTCGTTTGCAGATTGACACCGAATTTGTCGAAGTGGTCGGATTCAGGTATATAATCCTATCCGAATTTTCACAACATACATTTTCATTACGTCGACTTTCATGCGGAGTTGCTGTGTCGATGCAGTTGACCTAATTCTCCTCTCTTTGAGGGCTCGTAAGAACTACGTTTTTTATACTTCTAAGAATGTTTTACCGTGCTGGTGTACCATTGCAGGCAAGCGCACAAAGTGGCTTTCGATAAATCTGACCTCTTTTTCTTATGTGTCCTCCGACCTATCACGTCCGATATCACCATGCAAGACACTGAGCTAACGGCTGTCAAGGTATTCAAAAAATTCCTGGCGACGGATTTACTCCAATGCTATTATAATTTCTGTTGACTCTCAAATTTTGGCTGGTCGTCGCTAAACTTTTGATAAATGTTCGTTGTGATGCAGTGGATGCCGTTGGGTGAATTCAGACACCAAGAGTACCTGAAGCAGAGAAAGTTGCTAAAGAAAATGCTTGATGTTTGCGTCGCCACATCAGAAGCCCCTACCTACAAGGGCTTTAAAGTCGAGGACATACAAGCAGGCACCGGGAGAAGGCCTCAGAATTTCTTCTACAACGCTTGATTTCGGCCTGAAATCGTACTGTAGAGCCTAAGAGGTTGTTTAGGTTGTTTTAGGATTCAACTCAATTGTTTTGAAATCACAGTTCCTCCACAATCCAAGTCCGACTCTCGTATAAAAGAGGCTGAGAAGACCGAAACTTGTTGCCCCTCCGCCTCGTCTTCCAGCGATAGATCTCCGTGCAGGGCATTGTTTAGGTTATGAAAAGTCATGCCATTGATGACATACAAGCTCGAAAGACTTAGAAAAGAATACCACTCTTTTATTATTACTTTTTTGTTGGTGCTCCAAGTGTATAGATATCTGCACTGGCACGACGTCGGAATAAAAGTATGGACCAGATTTAATTGCTTTTGAACCACTGACTCGGGCCAATCCTTTCAGGTAATGTATCCACAGGCTATTGGAATACCTTCTACTTTGGCTATCGCCATGCCAGAGTACCGAACATTTGTTGACACGAGAGTAGAATTTCGTTGCATGAATTTTTCTTCGTCTCATCATGAACCACGTTTTGCAAGCGAGCTCGCAAAGATTGTTATGTGCTGGTTCGAGGTCCGCTCCTGTTTCTGAAGGTGTTGGTGAACGAAGACCTAAAGCAGTATCGGTTGGTTTCGGGGCTGGAGCTGCTGAGCGGTCTTATCATCTTGCGGCAGGCGGAAGCAAGGTAAGACAAGTTCCTGAAACATTACTTAGCATCTTTTTCGTTAAGCAACAGTAGTGAGATTTTGCATTTTGAAAGCGCAAATTTAAGACAAATTACCCTCACTTAGCAACAGCAACGAAGCTATGGCGGACTGGATTGCCGTGTCTATTCCGGTGCTAATCAATAGCTTCTACCTGATGCAACAACTACTGTAGACCTCGGTTTGCATCATTTTATGCTTGACGATGTGTTGCAAATCCACCGCGTAGCAGAGAAGCGCATCCGTTTGTAAATTAGTTTCAGGATCTTACGGGAAGATCTTTACATATTAAGTTGCGCAACCTAGAAAGGCTTATAAAATTTGGATTAATTTTAAGGCGATGTCCTAATACGCAAGATCTATCTTAGGCTTGACCTAAAGTTTGTGAGTTTGTCTTTATTGAAGAAGTTCATTTGATAAGGATGAATCTCTTTCTTTACTCCAGAAATTTGATTTCTCAATTTTGCTACAGGCAGCATCTCGCATATTCTCAGTCTTGTGTTGGAGTTTTTGCAGAAATTCCAAAGAAAGCTGCGGCCGATGGCGACAACCGCGGGTCAAGATGGACAAAATTTGAAGCTTGCACAAAGGAGCGCGCAGTTTCTGTCAGAGCAAGGGTTAAAGGAGATCCCCGCCGCTTTTGTCCGGGCTCCCGAAGAGCGCTCCAACCTTAGCGAGTCTGTCGCCGAAGGTATTCCCCTGATCGACCTTGCAACGGCTGGTCCTGCGGAAATAGGCAAAGCTTGCGACGAATGGGGAATTATCCAGGTATGCAATTTGCGACATGATTCTACTAGCCATGTCCAACTTTCGCAGGTTGCACTTATGATTTTAAAGATGAACAATCTTGTATTCATTTATCATTTTCCAAGCATATCATCTACGTTACTGTGCAATTTCTTGGAGTTGCTAGCTGACTTCTTTCTCCCTCTTTTCTCAAAAAACAGAGTCCAAATCATTGCAATATCAACATCCACTAGAAGAAGTAGAATCAGTATTTACATAGTATGCATACGAAACACTACTGTTGCAATGAACTTTTACGAAAGATTTACTTCAGTTTAGTACTTGAATTCTGGAACACTCCACTGCAGGTAGTGAATCATGGCGTGCCGCTCAAACTTATGGAGCGTACGCGCGAAGTTTGCAAGCAATTTTTCGCGAAGCCAATGGAAGAGAAACTGGCTTATACTGGCACCAAGGAAAATATGATGCAGGGCTACAGCTTTCGGTATGGCGACGGCATGCAAGACTGGAAAGATTTTTTCCTTCACCACACTTTGCCATTGTCTCGTCGGAAACCTGATTGTTGGCCTTCTGAGCCCGCTGACTACAGGTGCAATATAAATCCATGTCGAATATTATTTTTTGTTGTTTGCAGATGTCCTTTGTATACGTTTGCCTAAACAAGAGAAGCTGCGTGTTTTATGTTGTGCTGTCTTTTCGTGGCGTTTCTTATAACGACTAGGAAGAAATGATCATTTTGCATTTGATTTTTGCTTATTCTCTTATGAATTTGTGACGCTTTGTAGACACACGGTGCTGGAGTTCAGCAACGAAACAATACGACTCAAGCGAAAAATCCTGGGACTAATGTCCCAGAGCTTAGGGTTAGAACCAAGCTTTCTACAAGACGCTCTTGGAGAGCCTAATCAGAGCATTCTCGTGAATTACTATCCTGCATGTCCGCAACCGGATCTTGCTCTCGGCCTGCAAGTAAAGAATCTGCTCCATTTCCCAGAGCGTTCTTTTTGTTTAGATTTTGCAATGCTCGCTGTCAGGTTTTGAAAAAGACTAATCTCGTGGCAACTCGTGTACGCGGAGGCTCACTCCGACAACGGAGCCATCACAGTGCTGCTACAAGAGGATGTTCCCGGATTGCAAATTCTGAGGGACGGCAAATGGTCCACGGTTCAGCCAATACCGGGCGCTCTTATCGTCAACCTTGGTGATATGACGCAGGTGAATTCTCCATGCCTTTTGTATTCCGTTTCCTGAAACCAGGTTTGTTCTTACCTGACAACTCTTGGATTCATGAACGGGTTTTGTGATCTCAACGCAATATTCATTAATTTGGGAAGAAATCCCCATTTTGGGACTTTAAAGTTTTTCGTTTTAAGAGTTTTAGGTGATTTAGAGTGAAGTTTATGCTGATTTCTTCAAGACCTTACATTAGTGATGAAATATCTTGAAGGAATTATCCAAAAACTCACTTTAAATTATTATAACTGCAAAATTAAGTATCCCAACATCAATTTTGGGAAAGACTTTATCCCAAATTAACAAATATTGTGTTTCTCTGTCTTTGCAGATCTTAACCAACGGCATGTACAAGAGCGTGGTGCACAGGGCCATCGTGAACAGGGAAAAACCTCGAATGTCAGTTGTCTCTTTCTACAACATAAAAGAAGACCGACCGATCAGCCCTGCAAAGCCTCTCGTCGACGCAAATCACCATGCTGTGTACCGCACTGTCACGTTCGCGGAGCATTTCGGGAACTTCATGTCGAGGGGTAGAAACATAAGTTTGGAAGGAGTGAGGAACATCGACTTGTACAAAGTATAGATAGATTGCACAGAATCCATGTCAATCTCCGTAGCAACAACACAGCGGCCGATGTCTTTTTTTCCACAAGCAATGCAGCTCGCACGCATCAGTGCGAGGGAATAGTATGCACCGTAAAGAATCAGCCAATACCGTTCAATCTGACATATCTACATTGCGTGAAAATTCAAACCGGTGCAGTGTCATCTCCACAGTACTATTTACCTGAAAACGAATTAACGGTTTTTCTTCTACTGTCGACTTCACAGGACTCGTAAATCTTGAATAAGATTGTAAAGAAATTGCTGGATTGAGTGCCAGCATGACGACGGAGCCAGAATGGGGTAGGACAGCGACGCCCCGTGAGCGTTAATTGCAAAGTAACAATTCAAATGATTGTTACAATCATTCTGACTCCCAAGTCTTGGAGCAATGCCAACGTGGGAACTGTGGATTGTCGAAAGGGACACAAAAAAAAACCCCCCAACGCTGGAATACACTGTTGTGGAACAGGAAAACAAAACAGGTCAGACTTTGTTTTTCTATTCATTTGATGTGGTACTCGCTTCTGTATCCATGAAATGTTATCCCATTTTGTCCCAGACAGCTGCAGACTGAGCCAAGGGAAGCACATGCTTCAACCCACTTCCATCCTCTGGAAACGTTGGCAGGGGGTCAGGAAAAAATCGACCACTGCTACTCCCACATTCCCACCTCGTGTCAGAGCCAAAGTCAATCAGCTCGTGAGATTGTTGCCATAGTAATCATGTAATGCACTGGCTTCTGTTCTGGTGGTCTTCTAGATGCTGATGCTGCTGCTGCTGCTGCAGGAAGAGATTCATTGCTCAGATTCAGTGCGCGTCTTCTCGAGTGTTTGTAGTAAAAACACAAGTGGGGCTGCCAGGGTACACTACTCAGCCTGTGGAAAGCTCCAGAACCGGAAGTGGCCAACCATCAAGGATGACATCGTCACAATCTGAGTCTCCTCGGGAAGGGGGAAAGAGGCACCTTGCAGCTAGGCAGTGCCAATGTGCCATGCCCCTCCCCCCACTGCCAAGCCAACTAGGCGACGCCACACCTTCGATCTGGCTGGAAGTACCACGCTTTTGCAGGCAGACACACCTCTTCCTCTGACTCTTTGGTCACGGCTTCTGTGATCTCTGAAAGTCACTGAAAGTCCCTGAATGAGAACGATTACCCATGTGATTTCTACTCTTTCATTATTAGCTTCGAATCCTGCCACCCCGGTCGGAGGCCTATCCCCCACTTTATTGCTCATATCCACCAGTGCAAACCCTGCACCTGAAACATTACCGTACCTGTAACTAACTGTACCACCCCTGAATCCAGCTTGTGTCCAGTTTGTACTAGTTTTGTGTCCAGTTTGTATCATTTTGTATTCAGCTTGTGTCCAGTTTGTACCAGTCTCTGTCCAGTTTGTGTCGAGATTGTGTCAACGGAATCGTTTCGTTTTTCTAAACTTTTCATTTTTTATTCTGTGCCGTAGTACAACACCCAGGCTATCACTGGAACTTTTCTCGCACAAATGAAAGTTGATTAACTCTGCAGCCAATTAGTTTTGCAGAGGATTGGATCGCATTGGTGTTCTTTTGGAAAGGCTAATAGAGAGCTGTTTTTTTTTTATAAAAAAATTGGAATTCTGACTCTTTCCGGTTGCGTGGGATTCTGAAGTCCACTCACTCAGGTGTGTGAGGAGGACTGTTGTTTTAATGGGTTAAAGATTCCGCGGTGGAGGAGGTGGCACGAGGACCTTCTCTTGCTCTAACTTGCTCTGGAGTCTGGGCCTGTTAACTTTGTGCTGTGCTGCCATACGATGTCCGGAAGATCCACAGCTCTGAAGCAGGGAATTTAGCTGGCGTGGATGACGTAAGACCTCTCCTCGCACTTTAGATTCGTCTCCATCGGAACAGTACGGACTGTTGTAGTAAGTTAACGGCAGTTTTGTTGTATAGTAGAGAGTACAGTAAATATGGCAACTATTGTGCTGTACAGGTTTGGCTCAGGGAGTGTGTTCCAAATCTCCATGCCCTGCTGCGCACATGAGGCTCATCAAGACATGAGTCAGGTCCAGCTATGGCGCTCTGCTGGTGCTACAATCTATAGTCCCTAAAGGATGTTGCTGTATTGTACACGCTCTCCTATGCTGTTTACAGATGGGGTATTTGGGTAGCACATGAATCCCATTGCTGCTGTAAATTTTAAGCCAAGTCATAAACATACTAAGGTAGGACATCCATAAACGTCAAACTAAGGGTTTTGAACATGATGACTATTAATAAAGAATTAGCAAATTATAGGATCCTATTAGAAACACAAAAAAATAAGTTTGCACTTTCAAATGTATTATTTGGATACTGTGAGAATAAGTTGTGAATTTTTAAAGAGCAAACTACCATTACACCCATAACCATTTTTAAGATTTCATGTTCACATGTTGTACATCCTTGTCATTACATCTAATCACTTCCACGTATTTTCCAAGATTTCAAAGGTGACGGTTATGGGGACACTGACGCTTATGGGTGTTCCTACCTTACTTGTCAAGTAGGATGATTTGGGAAATTTTTTACATATGTCATGAAACCATTTTTTCAAGTACTAAATGGTCCTTGTATGATTACAACCAACATTTTTGGTAGGCAACATCCTTTAGGGGGTAAGGTAGGAGGCTCATGAATGGAGCATCTAAGGGCTGATACTAAATTTTGGGAGGCCAAACTTTTTGAAATGTTTTTTAGTAAATTTTCCTTGAAAGACAAGAGGAATTGACATTTAACCCAAGTTGTTTCAGAATTCTTGAAACTTTGTAGAATTAGTTATGATTTTGAAGTGGAAATGCCATAGGGCTCTAAAATGGTGCACCTCCTCAAATGTACATCACTTGTACATTATTGAAAGTTTATGAAAAACAACATGTACAAATAGAGTATATTTGAGGAGGTGAACCATTTTAGAGCATTGTTGAAAGAATGTGAAAAATAACATGTACAAATAGAGTACATTTGAGGAGGTGCACCATCTTAGAGCTTCCAAATTTTGAAAACCTCCTACCTTAGTGTTTGTGCTTTTAGCCATGCTACTGAGATTCTGATCCCATTGTGCACCCCCTGAGAAAACAAAAAATAATAGAAATAAACCGATTTGTTTTGTTTATATTTTGTTATTTTTGCTCTTGTGATTCCTTGTTTATCTACATTGAGTATTGTGTTTAGGTTGCCCCACTCTAACTTCTCAATATTTTACACTATATAAATACTTATTACTGGTAAAGTAGTTTTTAACAATAATTATTGCAATAAATTGTTTTTAAAAGCTTGGCAACAATGATGAAAATATAGAGAAACAAACAATTGGCTTTGAAGTTGTAAACCATGTGAAATCATGATAAGGTAGGTGTATCCATTCCCAATCATTGAACCTAATGCCATTACTATGTACACAAGGTGTTCTTTTTAGATCTAGAATCTAGGTAAGCCATAATCTTATGTGGCACACAAGATAAAACACTATATTTGTTAAATTGGGGAAAACATTGGTCCCACTTTGTACTTCACCTTGATCTAGAATAGTCACCAAGAACCAAATTTGAAGGTATTAGCTTCAATCTGGGCCACTAAGATTTTTTTCCCTCACAAATTCCTCCTCTCAAGTGAGGGCACGTGTACCAAAAAAATGCTACTAGCTCGGTTATACATGATCATGAACAACTTGCAGAAGTCCCAAAATGTACCCTTTTTCCCAATTTAACAAATATAGTGATATAAGCTCTTTATGGCTCCTCTATGGCTTACCTAGATTTGAGATCTAAAATGAACACCCTACATACATAGCAACGACATGAAGTTCAATTATCACAAATGGGTATACCTACCTTATCTAGTTAGTGGTATGTGTCTCCAAGTGGTCAAGCAATGAGTCATGAGGTAACTTTACATGGTAAGTACCTAATTGTTAACCCCTAAAGGACAATTGTCCATTCAACAGTCAATTGAAAGTTTGGGTAGGTTCCTATGAAGTCAATTTTTGGTAGATGTTTTTAAAATTTGGAGACAAGGTGCCTGCAATGACCACCTTTGTGTGAAAAGAAAGAAAGAAAAAACTCCAATAAAATTATGGAGTAATAATAGAACATGGTATACAATTGTCAAAAAAGAAAAGAAAAAAAAGAGCTTCCAAATCACAATCTAAGAGGAGCCAAATTGTATTAACTATGTCTCGGCATTTTCAAGAATTTTTTTTTCTTCTAACTTCAGGCCCTATTATCTTGTAATCCATAGTTCAAAGTTCTAATTTGAAACTTTTTTCACAAATTTCAAATGTTTGCCTCTATCTTTTTGCGGTTTAGATTTCAAATAAAAAACTTTTTTATTGCACAAGAAATCATGAAAAATGAGTAGTGTATTTCCAATTCTCTGAACCACCTGACGTTGCAAGGTGATTTAGAAGCCAAATTCTACACTTTCTTTTGAATTTTTTCAAGAATGAACCTAATATCATATACATGTGAATGGTCAAAAACCTTATTTTGGTGTAGAGCAAAAAAATTACTCCGAAAGGGCTTGAAGTCTGTTGACCTTGTTTTGCAAGAATGAAAAAAAGTTACCTTATCTTCATACTCTTACCCCAAGTATTTACTTGAAAAATGCTTGCCCAAATATCTAAAAAGTCCAAAGTGGGCTCCTTGGTCCTTTAGCTAAAGGACCATTGTCTGTTCGGGGGACAAATGGGATTTTGGGCATGTACCTATGGCTAAACTACTTTGCGTGATTCTTTGAAACTTTTATTGAAAGTGAGGAATTCAAAGATCTACATGGGAATGTAATTTTTTCTTCATTCCAACATTTATTGAATTAGTTATGCATGAAAATCTAGAAAATGCTGCTCCTCGGGCAGCCATAAACTTCTTTAAAAATTTCATTTTTTTCAAATAAAAAACTGAAATAGGTTCTTTAGACTTATATAGATGTGGGGAGCTTTGAATCAATCAATTTTGATAGATGAGATGAAAGTTATGAGGAGTTTTTGTTTACGGGCAATTCTAGGTTTTCTACTCTAAAATAAACTTTGAAGTCCTTTACTTTACCCAATTTTCATTATTTTGGAAAAAAAAAACCTAAGGATGTATATTGTTTATCACAACATTATAACCATTGGGATTTGCATTTTTCATTTTAATAATTAAATTCTTAACAATTTATTGTTTTGACTCATTTTGTACTTCTTTTTACTTACTATTTTTTCCCATGTGTTGTATAGTTCCAATTGATTTGAAAATTCTTCCACACTTACCTAACTTGGTCTCCTAGGGAAAAATAGACCTCAACTTTGTGTAGAGTACTTTTTCTGATCTAAGAGTAGTCAAAGCCTTCTGAAATTTCTGGGCAGTAGCAAAAAAAACAAATTCTGCAATTCAGATGTAAATATCTCTCATTTTGGTGTAGATTGTGCTGATTTTTTTACCACTTGTACCTCTTGTAGTCTACTGTAATATCTTATGGTTGAATTCTTGTAAAAAACTTTTTTTCTTACCATTGTACTTGCTTCCCCAAAAGTGGCAATTTTCTATGTTTCTCGCAAAAAAAATGGCTTCGCTTGGTCCTTTACGAGTTAAGAAAATTCATAGCAATGGCACAAAAAACCTTGAAACTTTTTTGAGCCATTGCCAAGTATTTTATTTTTAAATCATGATTTTAAGTAACTAATTGTATTTTGTTTTCTTGGCTTTCTTTTTCAATGGGCTAAGTGTTGGTCTTCCAATTTCCAAATCATATAGTATTGTGAATACTCAATGAAATCTTTCATGTGCTTTCAACGACAATAGCCAAAAGATATAATTATACACCGTACAATAGACAGTAATGTATTTAACCCCTAAAGGCCCAAGCCCATTTTTCTGTGAAAATCACTCAAACTGCCACTTTTGGGGAGTGAGGAGAAATGTAATTTTTATTTATTTTTTTGGAAATTCAATCATAAAATCTTGCCTTAGATAATGGGAGGAACTTACGCAAAAAAAATTAGCTCATTTTAGATGGTGACGAGTGAGATATTCACATAAGACATGAAAAAAAGAGTTTTTTTCCTGCTATCCAGAAATTTCAAAAGCCTTTGATAGCTCCTATATCAAAAAAATTGCTCTACGCAAAATTGAGGTTTTTTTTCCCATGTAGAAGACCAAGTTAGGTAAATGTGCGAGAAGTTTCAAATGCAATAGAGTTGTGGATCATACTTTGTAAAATCTTGCAATGCTGTAAGGTCATGAAATTTGCATATACACTAGGCAAAATTGGAGGATTTATGTAAAATTCAAAAACCCAAATTACTTTGATCCAAATGGTGAAAACCAAGGAATCTTAGTCTATTACAACTTGCAAAAAAAATTCAAAAACATATACACAAAGAGCTCACAAAAGTAAAGCAAAAAGTTTTAAAAGGGGGAAAAAGATTGGAGGTTTGGGAGTTCCATACCTACCCGCAAACTAAAACTTCTCATAACTTTCATCTCATTTATCAAAACTAAATGATTCAAAGCTTCCCAAATACATAAAAATTTAAAGAACCAATTTAAAAAATTTGTTTAAAAAAGTTGCAATTTTTTATTTTTATTTTATTTTATTTTATTTTATTTTATTTTTTCTGCCCAATTCTCCCTTGTTTTTTGCAGTTATTCATGCATAACTTCTTCAATAATTGTTAGAATGGAGAAAAAATTATACTCCCACGTAGGTCTTCACATTCCCCACCTTGAATAAAAATTTCACAAAATCACACAAAGTAGTTTAGCCATAGGTACGTGCCCAAAATCCCATTTGTCCCCGAGGGGACAATGGGCCTTTAGAGGTTAATGAGTCATTTAGAGGGGTACATTGACCATGCTCTTACACGACCTAAGCCATGTTCGTAAGGTTTGATTGAGTGGGTCTTCTATAAATAAGCTGCCCGCGAAAACCACGAGCTTCAAGGCAAGCTAGTCTTAATATTTTTTAATCAAAGGGAATTTAAAAAGAAGGAAGTTTTGTTGCAACAGATAACTCGGTTAGGTTCTAGCACCACCAATTATTGGGTGACAGACGGTACAGACTCATTACACTAAATAGTGTATTTAGGTTGCCATAACCCCTAAAAGACGAAAGGGTTATTTCAAGAACCATTGTCAAAAATTGCATTTTTTGGTATGCTGATCGAAAATGCAAATTAAAACATTTTTGGAAACTTCAACCATAAAAAATTATAGTAAATTAAAAATCTTAGCCCATTTGACCACATAGATTGTAAGATTGTAACATTTGAAGTGAGAAAATTAACTTTTTTTCATTCTTGCTAAATAAGGTCAGCTAACTTTGAGCCCTCCTGGAGAATTTTTTTTCTCTACACAAAAACAAGGTCTTTGACTGTTCACAAGTATATGATGTTAGGTTCACTCATGGAAAATATCAGAAGAAATGAAGAATTTAGCTTATTCGAATCAACATGCAATGCAAGGAGGTTCAGTGAATGGGCAATACACTAGTCATTTTTTCCTAATTTCTTGTGCAATGCAGAAGTCTTTTATTTGGAATTTGAAGGGCAAAAAGGTAGAGAGAAACATTTGAAATATGGGAAAAAGTTTCAAGTACTTTGAATTTAGAATTGCTAAATAATAGAGCCTAAAGTTAGAAGAAAATATTTTTTCTTGAAATTGCCCGGACATAGTTATCAAAGTTTGGTTCCTTGAAGAATGTGATTTGAGTGCTTGAATGTTTTTCTGACAATTGTATACCATATTTTATTAGTTACATACATGTCAAATTTCAAAAGTTGATGAGGGTTTTAGCATAAGATTCTCCAAAGATGCCCAAATTGCCCAAGTTGCCCAAAATCTTTTGAGCAACATAACTTTTGAATTGGGCATCCAATTGGGGAAAAAATTACATTCTCACTTGGGAGATACGTATTTACACCTTGTGTAACAATTTAGAGAACATCCAAAAAAATGACTTTGTATGACCCTTACCCAAGTTCTCAAATGTTTGTTGAATGGACACTTGGTCCTTTAAGGATTAGCGCCACAAGTTCAATCACATAGGGGGGACGGGGAAGGGAGAAGAAAAGACATTCAGTAGGAAGATGAAAATTCATTAAATTAATTTTCTAAATTTTGTTTTATGAGTTTGAATTTTTTTTATCATAAAGTATTGAGTATCAAGCATTGGGTGTCTCTCCATCACCCAAAATTTGAAATTCAAGGGAAAGGGAAGGGGAGGAGAAGAAGACATCGGAGAAAATTTCACGAGGGAAGGAAAAGGTAGACAAAGTGAGGGTAAATAAGCTCTCGAAATGAGAGACATACAACAAAGCGCGTGCAAGGCGTACTTGTACTTAAAGAAAATCTGAGTTGGGTGGGTTACAAAGCCCTGCTAACCAAACTATTGTACTACACAATATGGAAATTACTGAATCCCATACACGTCTACAAAAGTTTTTAGTTTTTTGAGCCTAGTGTGGGGGCAAAGAAATCATTTTGGAGCTTAACTTTGTAGTACTTGGTCATGGGTTGTTAGTACTTTAATAACCAGAGGTTCCCCAGCTTTTGGTTTACTTGGAGCCCCCATTTGACCACCCCCCCCACCAAACTCATTCTCTAGACTTTTTCCATGCCGCCTTTGCTGCCGCCCCCATGTCGCTCCCATGTTAGAGCATCCACACCCTTGCAAGTAAAATTTGACTATACCAAATAGTGTATTTAGGTTGCCTTAACAACTAGGTTGTCTTATTTTGGTAAAGTTACCTCATGACTCACTTTGGTCCATTTGGAGGTGCATGCAACTCTCTTTATGTTATAATAATTTCTAATTTTTGTTTAAAGTTTCAAATTTTGTGCTCCTTGATTTTGGCGTTTGTTGTTGTGTCCAACCTTTGCTTGCTTTCTCCATTGTTTATCATAATAAGTGTTGACAAAAATTATTTTAGTCATAGTAAATATTTAAATAGTGTGAAATGTCAAGAAATTAGTATGAGGCAACCTAAATGCACTATTTGGTGTAGCTAAGAGTTTGTATATACTTTTGAAAATCCTCAAAATATTTGTCTCCCACCTTTGTTCTTCAAATGTACCCGTCCATAAATAGTCAATTGATCAATCATCAATTGGAGTATAGGATAAAACTCATTAGACTTAGAATGAATTGTGATTTCTAGGATCATTTCTTGATGCAATTGGTATGAGTGTCAAAATAACAATATAAGGGGCCTTGAATGCTTATCATCCAAGCATTGCATGTGTCAAATCTTTGCATGCAAGGGTGCAAATACTCTGAACCCTTGACCACCATCTAGCATAGAGTACCAATACTTCAAAATTGCATCTTGGGAGCTTTATAGACAAATTTCTAGCACAAAATTACCTCATTTTTACTGGCTACTTCAATACTAAAACATTGGGTGAAAAATCGTTGAATTGCCTGTTATTTCTCAAAGAGACATTGAGTGCACCAAAAATGGGATATTTGTTACTAATATTCACTGATTTTATATATGGACAAGCATCCGTGGATGATTCTATCCATTTTTCCTTACTTGCGTGCATTTACTTATAGGCTGTTTGTTGCTTGAGTATGAAGAAGCAAAACAAAAAATATATTATTTCATGTAATTAGCTCCTAACGGTTGTAGGACCTCTTCTTATTAAAGATAACATGGATCCAATACAAATTACAAAAAGAATTGTAAATGCTATATTTAATCATTCTTAAACAATATTAGACAACCCGTAATCTAGGAATAAAGTATATGTCATAAAGGTCTCAAAAATTGGAAGTGTTTGTTTAGAGCATCTCCCCTGGTGACTCCAACATGCTCAAATTGGATGAAATATGCTTAGGCCCCTCTCAAAACTCTCTCTAAACATAGGTCTTGCCGTGTCTAGCAGGGGCCCTTCAAGCCACTATTCATACACAATTCATCCTAAGTTTAATGAGCTTTATCCTCTACTTTTCTTGATAAGTGGGCAACTACTTATTTATGGGGTGTGTTGGAGTGTAAGGCCACCTTTTGAAAGAGCATGGGTGGAGATCAAGGGGCTTGAGGGCCAGCCAAAATAGATGGAAATCTTGAAAGTGCCCGTCCAATGGAGATGCTCTTAACCCCTAAATGCCCAAGGCACCACACTTTGGTGCTGACAATATTTTGTAATTCAATAAAACCTACCTAAGCTGCTATTTTTAATATTTAGTATTTTAGAATTTTTCTTTTTGATGTCTAGTTTTAGCATCAAAAATCTGATTTTGAAAATAATTGATTTTGAATTTTCTATTTAAGATTTTGTGCAAGGGTGTCCATTGCAATCTTGATTTTTTTAGTGTTGAGGGCTCTTGGGAATGAGCCTCATATACACTAGATTTTGGAGAAAAATTCACACTAGCAATTCATTTTAAAAAACCATAAAAGAGATTTTGAAAAGCCATAAATGGATTGGAGTTATGTATGTTATGTCCTTTAACCTCATATTTTTTTGGTGACCAACATTTTAGATTTGACATGTGAAAAGAGGATTGAAAGACTTGGAGTCATACTTGCAGTTTTAACACCCTCTTGATCAAACATTATAAACTTTCAATTCATAAGTGATTTTATTGTGTTTTATTTTCCTATGTGATGTCTAATATATCTAGTTTGAATTTGTGTGGTTACAATTTTTTAAAAATTGATATTACTTATCAAAATGTTGGCTTTTTGTTCAGTTTAAAGTATACCCGTAGAAACTCAAAAGAGGCCTTGGGCATTTAGGGGTTAAGCCGTAGGCGGTGTGGCCCCTATTTATTGCAAGGGGAGGTTCAGTGAGAATGGAGTCAATGAATGGAGATAGTACATGCTTGGAGATTTTAGTTTGAATGGATGTAAATGACATTGGAATATCTCCCAATCTCAATGTTGTTTATACAATCCAAATTTTCCTTTGTTTGCTTTCCTAAATTAGTTGAACACGGCATATAACGTATCATATCATTTGGAGGAATATTTTGAAGCTCATATGTGATATATATAACTAAACATAGACAATTCAAAGTAAAGTTCAAGTTTAATAATCGAGATGCAAGGCATTGAAATTTTGCATATATTGTATACAAAAAATTCGGGATATATATGCAAAACATTGAGAAATCTTCCAATATTTTGCAAACAAAGTGCTATATTCATGAAATAATTTAGATTTAATCAATTGTGGCATATGTATAATTGAGAATTGTGGACTTTCAAGTTTAGTTTCTAGTCACTTGGAAATATGCCTCTTTGTTGTATGGTTGTACCAACATAAGTTTTGAAGTTGATAATTCAAACTTCTCTCTAGAATTGTTTTCTAGCACTAAATAGTGACTATTTCAAGTGGAGTTTGTTGAGATGAATTTGAAACTTGATGATCTCATTGTTATGATGTTTTGGGGTTTTTTTGTACATTTCTTTAATTACAAAGTTCATTATTTCAATGACACTCTTAGACTAAAAATCAATTTTGTAAATTTTTCACATACTTTTATTTTCAAACTTATGCCATTTTTTTCTACCTAAGTACTATCTAAAAAGCCCAAAATGACCAAAAGTAATAATTGAAAGAGTACTTTGGTTGCCATTAGCAAAGTTTTGAGCCCTCCAAGAGCCCCCTCCAAAACACCAAAAATGGTCCCAAAGCATGTACTTCTTACAACAAACAAGTGTGCAAACAAATCTTTAATCCCCTATTTCCGCTCACCCTTGAGTGCAATGCAATCATGAAAACTATACTATTATGGTATCCTTATTGAACAAAAATTATGGGTACAAATGTACAATAGGACCATAAATTCTACTTTACTTTACTTGAATAGATGAGTGAAGTACTTGGATAGTGAGTAGTGAGTACATTTACATATTTTATGAGTACAATGCCCTTTTTAATTGTTTTGGGTTGTGCATGTGGCTTAGGTCCTTCATACAAGAAAGCTATGGGTATGAGTGCCCTTTTCTTGTACTCACACTAGCCAATTAATAGCTTGGTTTGTCAAACCTTGGGGAGCTCTTGGAGGGCTCAAAACTTTGCTAATGAAAACATTGAAAGATACTTACAAAAGATCAAGAGGTACTTGCAACCCCTAGAAAAATAGATCCAACTTAGAAGATATAGGGAAAACATGAAGAGATACTTGCAAGACATGGAAACATATCTAGATGGTCAAGGACATTGATAGTCCATAATTACATGAATAGTTTAAAAGTAGTTCAACATGTCTTGCTTCTACTATAGCAGATATTCCAACATTGTTAGAACTAGGCTTGAGCGTTATGTTACTACTTTGCTAAGCTACTTTGAAAAGGAATGCTCACACCAAAATGTATTATATGTTATATTTAACTAAATATGGTTCATAAAGGAAAACCTAAATTGTACTAGATTATAGTAATCAAGGTAGCCATGATGGTCATGAAATACTTCAATATGTCTTGCACATTCTCTACACTAAAAATTGTGTTTAGGTTGTTCCACACAAATTTCTTGACATTTAACCCTATATAAATACTTATTGATACAACAATAGCTTTCATCAATAATTGTTGCAAAAAGAAAAAAATTAAAAGATTTGACAATAACATTGAAGTTGCAAAAAAAAAAATCAACAATGCCCATGCAGTAAATTATGTGAAACCCTAGTATCTAGAGAGTTGCATTGGTCCCTCCAATTGACCAAGCAATGAGTCATGAAAATATCTTTTCACTATAAGGTAGGTAAGGCAACCTAATTGTTAAGACAACCTAAATGCAATATTTAATATAGAACTAAACTCTCTAAACAAGCACTGACATCCTATGAAAGCTTCATTGGGCACACAATGACAAACACTTCTAATTTCTCTTTGCATTTACAGCATGATTTTAGTATTTCCTAAACTGTGGATTATCTAAGCAACTAATTAGGTGTGACATTTTTCTATGAAAGTGACTAAATTTTGAAATGATCCAACTACCTAAAGAGGACTAAATGACTAATGGGGTTTATATACTTTAAAACAAAGTTAAACCTTTTTCAAAGTGCTTGTGAAGTAATTCAGTTAAAGCACTACGAAAAAGTAAATTATTTACAACGAAGAAAGTGCATGCAACATGATTTCATTGTAGCAAATGTAACGATTAATCGATGACAGCATAAGGGCATTCATTCCTAAGGTAGTACGCTCGAAAACCGCCCATGTTAGGGCTCATCCCTCTTTTTCATGGTCTTCCGTGGATGGAAGGATTTTTAGTTCATTTTTCAGATAAGAGAAATAGATGTTGAATGCAACACAAGTCATTTCATATTTTTTGAAACATTTTTGAGTTATTTATGAATTCTCAAAGTGTATGTGTCCTAGGTACCTATTATTAACCTTAAACTTTCTAAGAACCGTTCACTTGCAAGTTGCAAAGAGATTTGAGAAAGCAAGGAGAATGATTGGCTTTTGCAATTAAAAACAAAAAATTTTCCATGCATTCAATGAGTTGTAAGAGGCTAATGTAAGAACCACCACTGCACCATTTCACAACAAGCTACTGAATGGTTTGAAATGAGCAAATGGTTTTTGAGCGTACTACCTTACATTTGCTCAAGTTCTCACAAGAAGTCTTTTGGGCCTCTCAAAATGTTTTCATAGCAAATATTTTTAGCACGTATCAAGCAATAGTCCTTAAGGGGATGACACTATTCTATGAGCTTAAAATGGTGAGCCCATGAGCGGTGAGCTAAGATTTTGTGAGCTAGAACCAATTTTGAACTCAAAATCAATCAAAAAACTTTAAAAACAACAAGTTTTTCAAGAGATGAATGTTTGTTGTGCACAACTATAAATTTGGGCATTGCAAATGCAAATGCTCTAAATCAAACCAAATTTTTTTGCCACAAGTTTGCCTCATTTTGACACTCACTAGTACCTAACTTCAACTCTAAAAAAAAGTAAAAATATGGAAAAAATAGCCTAATCCCTCCCAAACACACACCAAATCTGCTAAATTTTGGATGAAGCATAGAAACACCAATAGATTGTATAGATGAACATGCATACATGTTAAGGTAGGAGGCTCATGAATGGAGCATCTAAGGGCTGAAACTGAATATTGGGGAGATGAAACTTCTTGAAATGTTTTTTAGTAAATTTTCCTTGGAAAACAAGAGGAATCAACATCTAACCAAGTTGTTTCATATTTTTTGGAGCTTTGAGGAATTAGTTACAAAATTTTGAAGTGGAAAGACCAATTGGCTCTAAAATGGTGCACCTCCTCAAATGTACGTTGCTTGTACATTGTTGAAGGGCTATGAAAAAAACATGTACAAACATAGTACATTTGAAAAGGTGCACCATTTTACAGCCTGCACGCTTTTAGAACCTCCTACATTAGACTCTATTACTCTTCTCCTTACCTACTTGCATTCTTGGTTGCATGTAACATGACCAATGAGAAAACAAACAATATCCTATGTTCTGAAGGCAAGTTTCCGTGATGCGCCAAAATTAGCCACTAACATGATATTAGTTAATTTGAGAAAAAATCTTTCCCAAAACAAATTTTGGGAATACTGAATTTTGTATGTGTGAGAATATTGTGGTGATTTAAAGTGAGTTTTTTGATAACTCCTTCAATAAATTTCATCAGTGATGTAAGGTCTTGAAGAAAGCATCATAAAATTCACTATAGATCACCAAAAAACTCTTAAGAGTGAAAAAATTCAAAAGTCCCAAAATTGGTGTTTTTCCCTAAATCAACAAATATCACAATGACTGATTAGCGTTATAAAAATTCAAGAAAACCTCAAATCTCCAAGGTTTTTTATTGCTTCTTGCTACAAGATATTTGCCTAAATACCATTTCTTATTCCAAATTTACTTGTTTTCCAAGATAATTTCATGCTTCTTGCAAGAAAGTAGCTAAACATCATTTCTAAATTCCCGATTTGGTTGTTTTCTATCACAATTCCATGCACAACTTAGTACTCCCTCTGTCCCTCTAAAAAGCTCTAAGTCAGACACATTTCTTGTACCACTAAAAAGCTCCTTTTTGTTGATTTCAAATGCTCAGAAAGCATTTGTCATGTTTGATGATCTCATGGGGACAAGTTAAGCAATTAGAGAGCATTCCTCTCCTAATAAGCTTGGCTTTGATTTGCCCATACTAAGTACTATTGTTGCTACTAATCTTTAAATCATCAATAATGAGGAGTTCACAACATGCACAAATATGGTACTTTTGGTATGAAATTTAGGTGCCCTAATGGCAACATCAAAGCTAGAAATTTTGCATACAATTGGGAGATGATATATTGATTCTAAAATGCATGTGTCACTAGCTCAAAGACTAAAAACACTATTAATCCTTTGCAAGGAAGCCTTTTGGACAATTTTAGAGGGACGTAGAGAGTAACTTTTTATTGTTTTGACATTATTGCATTTCCCCAAGTTCTCCAATTCCAATGCTACATGGAAGTTGGTCCTAAGATAGGAGGCTCATAAACCGACCATCTAAGGGCTGAAACTAAATTTTGGGGAGGTGGAACTTCTGGAAATATTTTTCTAGTAACTTTTCCTTGAAAGACAAGAAGAATTGGCATCTGGGTGGATGCATGATGAGGTGGACCAAAATGCATGTCCCATTCAACTTTCAGGAACATGTTTGATTGCATGGCTTATTTCTTATAGAAGAAAGAGCTTGGAAACATCCTAAATTAGTGAATCTATTCTATACTTGTTCATAAAACAAAACATGTAATCAATGTTTGTTAAAATTGATAATATAAAAAATAAGGGACTTTTCAATGCATATATTTGGATTGTCCCATTCACAGCATCCTATGAAAATGATAGACATAATGTATCAAGTTAGCTATAATGTGTACATAGGGATTACATATGTGATTTAGCATCTTTTAAGTATTTCAAAAACATGCTATAATTTTAGAGAAGTGATATACAATAAAAGCTATGGACTTTTTAGTGCCCAAATTAAGGCTGAATGTTTAGGCGACAGTATTTTGATGATTTTAACAATTTTTTAGTTTACTTATTTTTCTTTTGCAAAAACCTTCCAAATGGCTACATGGGCTTGGTCCTATTTTTTATAATGCACATATTTTTTATAAAGGAAAACAAACACTTTGCGATCCATACTTGCAGAAATCTCAAAATTATGGACTTTCTATGGCATTTTATCTGCCGTTTTTGGTCCACTCGACCATGCAAATGCCCATCTAACCCAAGTTGTTTCATATTTTTTGGAGTTTTGTGGAATCGGTTATGAAATTTTGAAGCTGAAGTGGCATAGAGCTCTAAAATTGCTCACCTCCTCAAATGAACCTTACTTGTACATTTTGGAAATCTATGGAAAAAAGCATGTACAAAAAGAGTACATTTCATAGGATGGGCAGTTTTATAGCCTAGACGGTTTTCAAGCCCCCTACCTTAACCCTTAAAAGACCAAAGAACCTCATATTCAATAAAATGGGAGGTTGGGCACCTCCCAAAATAACCAAAGGAGACATAAAACTTTTCAATTTCAGGTTAGTTTTGAAAAGTTTTATTGCAATTTAGGTCAAGTCAACCTAAATTGCAGTAAAACCTTCTAATTCTAGGTAAAATCTAAAAGGTTTTATGTCAATTCAACTTAAATTGAGTTGAATTGACATAAAACCTTTTGTCAACCTTCCTTTACATTACCTGTCATTTCAATGGAAAACTCCCATTTTATTGAATATGAGGTTAAAGAGCCCAATATGGCCAAATAGGGTTCTTGGAGGTGTAAAAGTAGACCAAAAAGGCATTGCATGCTCAAGTTTTGGTCTGCCACTCAAGTCCAAATGGACCTAAAAGTCCAGCAAAAGTTTTGGATAGGCTTGTTGTTTCTTGAAGCCTCTAGATTTTGCACCCAAACATTTGAATTTACTATTTTTAATATTAAAACAATTAGTGGGAGTGTATATAGGCATTTTACATTGCATTGAGGATGGAGGAATTTTGGATGGGATGGGTCGGAAGCCCACACTCCCATGTATAGGGGAGAAGGTTGGTGATGTATCATTTTTTTTCTCTCGATTGGGCTAGGTTTTTGTAGCTCTAAAGTAGTGAGCTAGCTAGTTCCACTTACTTTGAATGACCATAAGTTTTGGTGTTCTTTCCCATTTGAGGAGTTTTTTTCATCAAATATAGCTAGACACAGTCTCATGAGATCAACTATTAGGTTTTTTTTTGGGAAAAAATTGTATCAAAGTCCAAAATCCATATTGTGAACTGCTTCCCAAATTAACAAATATAAGATTCTTAATGGTAGGAATTTTGCAAATTTACTTGAATTTGAAATCAAACTAGCCTTAAACTTTTGATTTATAATTGGATACATAATGACCGGTTTAGATTATGTGCATACTTGTTCAACTTTCTAAAAATTGAAGAAATGTGCTGAAGGTTTTATATTAAAGGTATGCTAAATTTTCTTAGCAAGACGCTTAGAGTACATGTGGCAAGGATGAAGGCTCCTCCTTGGAGGGGGGCTCCTACAAACGTAGAAGTATGACAATTTCTCATTGGCAATTCAGAAAATGCAATGATGAAGATTCTCCAAAGAATTTGAACAAGTCACATATCCAAGGTGGATGCTTGCCCACCTGATGATTGGGTGAGAGGCGGTTGCCCCTACAACCATAGAAGTGCCCCCCTCACTTTTCCTTTTTCTTTTCCTTTTTTCTTTTTTCTTTTTTTCTTTAAATTTTTAAGTCTACAAGCAGGTTAAGACTGGGTTTGTGGCTGCTGCTCTCAACAAGCCCTGAGCACCCGGTCAATAGATTTAAGCTTACAGCCTATAAGTTTGGGAATAAATTTCAACTCCGAAGACACGGTCCACAAGGTTCTGGGGATATCCCTGGTGGGTCACTTGTAAATGGATGTGCATGTGTTTTTGTTTCTGGATGGTTATGTCAACATGATGTCCCTTTGTACAGTATGCCATATATTTAGTAATCACCCATCTCACCTTTATGTAATTTAACTACTCCGTTTTTATTTCACTCAGGGCTTTCAAATTAGGAATAACATGGTATTTCAATGTATACTCTTGATTTTTGGAAATTGTGGGAATGCCGTTGTAAGGCTTTAGAGAGCAAAGTATCAATACTCCTGTTTGTCATAAGGCGAGTTGTTTGTGTGTGCATGTCAAAATGTGGTGCGGCCGTAAGGGTCGAACAAGTTTCACAATTTGCCATAAAACAAGCAATGCTTAATGCTTACGTGCACAATGAACGCAATTTTGATAACATGATGAGCACATGTTGAGCACATGTCAACACCATCTGACAATAAACAAAAAGAAGTTGATAATACTTGGTCAAGGATGTGATAATCAAGATTGCAAACATGTCATTCCTTGAGCTCTTTGCAACCTCAACATTCTCAAAGGTATTCGTGGAGTTTCTAAAAAATCAAGGGTTTCCATCAAAATATTGCAAAATCCGTGGGTACTTGTCAAAAATTTCCTTGAAAGTGAGCTTGTGAAATAAAGGGTAGTTGCTCACATTTTATCCCACATCCCATAGAATTCTTGAAATTCCAAAAGTTAAGATTTGGCAAATTGTCATATTAGATAAATTGGGAAAAAGGGCACATTTTGGGACTTTTGTAGGTTGTACATGATCACTTACAACTAAGTTTAGCATTTTTTTTTGTACATGTGTCCTCATTTGAGAGGAGGAATTTGCGAGGGAAAGAATCTTAGTGGCTTAGACTAAATCTGAGACCTTCAAACCTGGTTTTGGGTGACTTCTCTAGATCTCGGTGACGTACAAATTGGGACCCCTCACTACAAGAAAACCATGGTCAAACCTACAAAAAGTTGACAAAATTTGTGACCTAACCTACAGTATACCGTAGGTTAGGTCATGAATTTTGTCAACTTTTTGTAGATTCGACCATGATTTTTTTGTAGTGCCCCGTTTTCCCAATTTACCTAATATTGTGTTCAATTCTCATTACGTCTCAAGTCTCATGCCTTGGTTTGTTATAACCCAACAATAATTTTTGAAAGTTTTGGTGTTAGGAAAATGAAACTTTGCTCAAGTCATTTTGTTGAACCTAGCTTTTAGTCTTTTTACTTTAAATACCACCAATTCTTTTGCATAAACATTTCATAAATGTTTTTAGTATTCCTTTTTTGGGATCATCCAATGAAACTTGGATCTTGTTGAGGTGGGACTTGCATAGATAGGACGTGGGGATGAGTGTGAATTGCCCCATGAGCTCACCTAATTGGCAAAACATGCAAGTATTCAAAGGCCACATGGAAAGGTGACTCCCTTTAAGGTAGCCGCACCCATGGGCGTGACGTCCCTATGGGCGTCACTGACAAAGTAAGGATGGTTAGGGGTACTTAAGTGATATTTATGGGTGACAAAGTGATGGTTGTGGGTGACTCCATGACGGTTTTGAGTACCCGTCTCACTATTTAAAAACCAACAAGCCTTGTTTCTAGCATCTCTTACACATGGTTCTTACAATTTTAGTGGTTTTGGACTTTGAAAAATCTTTATGAACAAATGCTTGCACTTGGAACCTTGAAATTAATGCCAATATTTTTGGTTTCCATTTCCTAACTTACAATATTTTTTTCAAAATTAATCAAATGTTTTACCTACTCCAAAACCCTTATTTCCACGCTTATGGGTGCTCCTACCTTAATACTTTCCAATTCTTTCCAATATTTATTGGATTGTGCATGCCTCATAGTACAACTCAGTAGTGATAAAATTTAAGATTTGTGAACAAATTAAAAGCAGGGAGAGATGTGATGGGAGGTATGTGCAAGTGTGTCAAGTTTAGATCCATGGATGGATGGGCTCTCTTGTTGTACTTGGAGTGCCACTAGGCCATGAAGAATCGGTGGGTCTCTTTCACCACCATGCATAGAAAAATGAAAAAGTCTAAGCTTCTCTACCAATGAGAAGTGGCTAAATTTGCTTTATTGCATTTGACACCGCATGCATGGAGCTATCCGACTTCTGTTCAAATCATGAAAAAAAATTCAATATTTTGCGGAGATTTTCAATATTTTGCATAGTTTAAAATCGTATTAGTAGTACAGAAGTCTATTAACCCCTGAAGGACGAAGCTCTTTTTTCAATGAAAGTTATTAAAAACTGTCATCTTTGGGGAATGAGGGTGATTGCAAGAAACACTTGTACTATTTTTTGTCCCCTTGATTTTTGGCGGGTGGTTTTTGGGTTATGACTTTTGCATCATAAACTTTTTCTTACTGAAATTTGAAAAGAAGGTATATGTGATAATCACATATATTTAATAATTTTTTGAATATTTATAAAATTATTTTGCTATTTTTAGATAGCCCCCAATAAGGTGTCTATTTTGGCCATTTTGGGGGTTTTGAGTACTATTTTTGACCCTAAAATGAAAATTTGAAGGCCAAAATTCACAAACAAGTTCTTGTACTAAAATTACACAATCCTACAAAAAAATTCAAAAATAGTAAAATATCTACCTTCTACATGTGCTCGAAGTGCACTACTTTTGCGCAAGTGCATAGACCACAATTTATTTTTCCCCAAAATTTAATTTGATAGAAAAGGATCACCTTCAAAGTAGGAAAAATGGCCAATTTTTAGTTTATTATTTTTGAATTTTTTTACTATTTTCTAAAAAGAAAAGAACAAAATATCCTTTTTCTTGGTGTTTTTGGTCTCTCTATTTTTATGCATAACTTTTAGAATTTTTTTGTCTAGGTTTGAATTCTCACAAGTGTGCTACTTTAAGTGCTTTGCAAATTATCCATACTTTATTTTATTTATAAAAAATTATTCCAAAAGCTCGTAGAACTACTAATACTAAGGCTTTTTAAGGCTATTTGAGACAAAACTAGCAGGTGTTTCTTACAACGACCCATGAGTACAAAGGTAGGAAAAATAGTTATTTTTGGAAATTTAACCGTAAGATCTTGCCCTAGACTATGGGAGATACTTGTAGGAAAAAATCAGCTCATTCTAGATGTAGAGGAGTGAGATATTGACATCCAAAGTAAAAAGAAAAGTTTTTTCCCTGGTGCCCAAAATTTTGAGAAGCCTTTAATGGCTCCTATATCAAAAAAATTGCTCTACTCAAAGTTGAGGTTTATTTTTTCCATGTAGAAGACCAAATTAGGTAAGTGTGGTAGAATTTTCAAATGAATTGGAGAAGTGAATCATAATTTATAAAATCTTGCAATGCCATAAGGACATCAAATTTGCATATACACTAGGCAAAATTGGATAATTTAAATAAAATTCAGAAATCTGAGTTACTTTTATCCAAATGGTGAAAACCAAGGAATCTTAGTCTACTACGACTTGGAAAAAAAAAGAGTCAACAAACAAATTCACAAAGAGATAAAAAACAAAGCACTAAATAACAAAGGTATGGGAGTCCTGCACTTGCCTGTAAGCTAAAACTTTTCACTTAGAAATTGAAATTGAATGATTCAAAGCTCTCCACATATGTATAAATCTAAAGAACCAATTTCAGATTTTTATTTTGAAAACATGTTGTTTTAAAAAAAGTTTTTGGCTGCTCACTCTCCCTTGTTTTTTAGAAATTCAAGCATAACTTTGTTAATAATTGTCAGAATGAAGGGAAAATTAGATGCCCATGCAAATTTTTGAATTCCCCATCTTCAATAAAAGTTTTAAAAAATCACACAAAGTATTTAGCCATACGTACATGCCCAAAATCCTATTTGTCCCCCAAAGGGACAATAGTCCTTTAGGGGTTAACAATCCAAATTTGTTTAACCCTTGAAGGACCCTTGGGCTCTGGAGTTACGGGTACCAAATATGGTTGCAACCAATATTTAAAAGTTTGAATTAGTTGGAAATTAAGTGTTGCAACCATACAAACTGAAAAGTTGTATGATGGTGGGTGCATAAAAAAATTTGGAAAACTCTAAGAGTAGCTCAAATACGTATGTACATACGACCATACATATGGCCGCAAAGAGCTTTTGGGGCGTTCGGGGGTTAAATATTGCATATTCTATGATTTCACGGGCGGTTGTAGTTCCCATTCAATTCAGTTAAAACAATTAACATCCCTTAGGTTTTTGGTTTTGGTTTTGTTTTTTCATGCCCTAACCACTAAATCGATTCGAGGCGGTTGTGACCAAAGTGCAATCAAGCAAAGCAAGTGCTGTGATTGGATGGGATTGCGTAACTTATGAGGTTTTCTCCCGACATATCTAATCAAAGGTCTTTTACGCGGTCTTGGGCCTTGGATCCCAAACCGCTGCCCGCATACGGGCATCAAATGGATCGTATCACCATGTCCGTCGCCCATCAGTCTTAGTCAAGGGGGCGCTTTGCTAAGGGGCTTTAGTGTTTGGACTTGGCCAGGAGGCAACTGTGGGGTTGCAGCTCCATGGCAATGATACCAAGGTTGTTGAAGGTCTCGCAACACCACATTGAGCCATGGCCATGGGCTTGGTGACTATGAAGGGTAAGGGTCGCTTCGCTTTATGGTCAACTAAGTTGATATGGGATTGAGTGGTCAAATTTTGTTGAGAAGTCAAAGAAATGGGTTGAAAATATGTAATAAGATATTGTTTTTGACATCTTTGGCCGCCTTTAGTACAAAGCCTCCAATCCAAAAGCCAAGTCCAAAGGTCAAATTTTTGGCAATGAATTTCCATATCCTCTCAACTTGAATGGCCATAGTGTGAAGCCTCCAATGTCAAACTCAAAGTCCAAAGTCATAATATTCATTAGGCCTTCCAAATCTAACGGCCAAGATCTTATTGGCTTTTGATTATTTTATGGGAAAAACTGACGTCCTCTCAACCATAGTTTGGTCTCCATTTTGGCATGACCCAAAATTTTCTTGAGAGGCTATTGCTTTGGATGATAAAATACTACCATGCAGGCATTTGGGGGGTGACATGATTTGGATTTTATCCTCTAGTGTGAAGGGCCAAGAGATCAAACTCTTTGTTTCTTGCAATTTGATTTGCAAAAACCAATGACCTCTTGACCTTTAGTCATAGTGTGAAGTTTGTTTGCACTTTGCCTCCTAGTCCCACTAAATTCTCATAATTTCAATATCTCATTGGTAGCTAGAGAAATCATAGCTTCATTCCATCCACCCAAATTTCCAAAATTGGATTTTTTTTGTTCAAAATAGGTACAACAACTAATTGGTGGTTGGAGAGAACTCTTAATCTAATAGGCCTTGGAGGATTAAACCCATATATGTGGAAAAATATGGGGATGAATTGTGGCTAGCTAGGGACTCAAAGGTAGTTGGTTTTTTGCAAAATCTTTTGAGATAAAGCATATAATTTATATGACCTAAATTAGCGCACTCGATGAGCTAGGGTGCTCCAAAGCTTAATTGACTCTAAGGAAATTTCAAATACCAACTTGACATATTTTGCACACTATTGGACCCTTGTACCTGCAGTTCCGGCAGAGGGCCATCACGGGAGGGGGTCCTAGCAAAAATATTAACATGACCTTCCTCATAATCACCTCCTTCATGCTTCTTCTCCTTTTCGTTACAATGAGCTTACTTGTACTTTGCCTACCTACGCGCTTTGCCTCCTTCTCTAGGCATCCACACATGTTAATCTTGTGTTTTCCGGATGCATTTTCACCAAAGATTGTTCTTTATTTTTAGAACTTTGTACATGGTGGTTTGATATATTGCACATACGTGTTTGTACGGCCAAGGTGGAAAATCGTATCTTCTTTGACAATTAAAGATGGAAATATAAAGATGCCTTATCTTGGAATAGGTTAATATTGTTCTCTAGCGTGATTTTGGAATAAATTACGGTCTTTGGATCCAAATGTGAATTCATAATCCCCAAATTCTATTTCCTGATGGTAAATCTACATTCTTGCGTTTTTTGAAAAGTGATAAATCAAATCTTTTCCACCTTGGTCCCACAAACATGTATGTACAATAAACCAAGACAGACATAGTGGGGATTTTCTTCTTTTAATTTAAAAGTTGGTGAAATTGTTGGAGAGATGATTGAAGGAATGCCACTTGGATCCATGGCACATTGAGTGTTATTTAGTTAATGAAAATCAATGGCATGGTATTTTCATCACCCTCCACCATTTTGCACTATCTCAAGTCTTGGATTCTTGGTCCACTTAGAAATGCCTACATAGCAAGGGTTTTTGAATGTATTGGAGGGTGATTGCAAGAATGACATGTACTACATTGTGTCCCCCTCACTTGTTGCGGCTTGTTTTTTGCTTGTAACTTTTGCAAAAGAAGTCATGTTTGTCCTTTTAGGATAACGTGAACTTGTAAGTTATTGACGTTCAGTGATTTTTTGGTGTTTTTTAAAATTATTTTGCTATTTTTAAGCAGCCCCAAAATAGGTGTCTACCCTAGCCATTTTGGGGGTTTTTAGTACTATTTTGGGTCCAAAAAAGCTTTTTCTAAGGTTATAAATCAGGGATGTTGTTTATGAAACATGCTTACATGCATTTATAGAAGGGTTTTGCAAAATTATAAATTCCATAGCATCTACATTGTCTCAAAGTGGGCATCCTATCGCCCTTCATTGGCAAAATACAAAAAATTCCTCAGCAAAGCAATTGTACCATATGAATGTGTTTAACGGGTTTTCACACGGCTTATTTTTATTTTATTTTATTGAGTTATTTTACTATTTTCTAAAATGCAAGAAAGAAATTGGCTTTTTATTGGTAATTTCTGTCCCTCTATTTTTGTGCAACTCTTTTAGAATAAATTTTTGCTAAATCTAAATTTTCACAAGTATGCTATTTTAAGTGCTTTACAAATTTTCCATGTTTTTTTTTATTTTTAAAAAAATGATTTCAAAAGCTCATAGTACTACATAGCACTACCAATCTTATGGGTGTTTGAGACAAATCTGGCAAGTCATTCTTGCAACTACCCTAGAGCCAAGAA
The DNA here is from genome assembly GCA_963920765.1 of Ulota crispa. Classification (NCBI taxonomy): domain Eukaryota; kingdom Viridiplantae; phylum Streptophyta; class Bryopsida; order Orthotrichales; family Orthotrichaceae; genus Ulota; species Ulota crispa. The sequence goes on from OY987243.1 coordinate 15,550,641, forward strand.
AGTGGAACATTCTCCTTCAAAAAGACTTTCTAAAAATAGAATTATAATTTGGGACTCAACCAAACTTACAAATAAGTTGCCATACTTGAGTTGGATGCACACAATGGTTTGTTTAATCCACTAAAAGACCAAGAAGCCCACTTTGGGCTTTTTGAATATCTGGGCAAGCGTTTCATGTGTAAATACATGAGATAAATTTGTGAAAAAAATGGTGTATATCCTCATATTGAGAAGCTTACATTCCCTCCAAAAGAAAATGTGGAATTGAACAAATTTTTAGTGAGATATGCTACTATGTCCATGTTAGTTTTAGATTTTAGATGTCAACTTGGGCATCCTTAAAAAAGCCAAAAACAAAAGGATTGGGGAAGGGCATTGCCCACATCTTGTACAATGCAGTGCTCACAATGGCTTAGCCAATGGGAAAAATTTGCAAGTCAACTCTCCTTGACTATGTAATGGCATCCATTTTACATTTTGTTTAAAAAATAACTACTTTGGCAAATACTCCACATGATGTTCTAGATTTACACTATATGGATTTTGTAATTAAGATTTAGTGCCATAAGAATCAACACCATTAAGGTTCTTCAATATAATAACAATATCAACAATTTAAGCAATTCCTACTTTCAAAATTTTCCCACTGTGTTCTAAGCACTAGAGGATCATGAGATTTGCAATGCATACACCCAACTTCATGCTCTACAAGAAGTCCAAATTGCCCGCAAGAATTCACAAGGTGGAAGATATCATTTTGGATGACCAAAAACAATTTGACAGCTCAAACAAGCTTCAAAAAAAATTGACGCTATTTTTAGTATTATGGTCTAATGAAACATGCACTTATAAAAGCTAAAATTTTGAGAAGGTGTACATAAGTAAAGGACAAAATAGATCTTATGGTTAAATTGTTGCATTGAAAAAGTTTCAAAAATTTGACTTGAGAGGGATCAATTTCAAGCCATTTGAGCATGTAAACATGAAGGAATTTTAGGGGTTAAAGTACACCAACCTCTTTCTTGCTTTACAAGCTACATCTTCTCCCTCATGTGATGATGGTGCACATTTTATAACACGTTTGTAAATCAATAGCCCATGAGAGCAGAGAGACTAATAGTTCTGAAGGTGGCTATAGGTTGGTCAGTTGGTGTAGGGCCACATTTAACTAAATATGCACTATTCAAAGTCTATAAGTGATAGTTCAAAGACAATTTCACTATGCAAAACATTGAGAGGTATTTGCAAAGATATGCCCAAGTTGGAGATATATGCAAAATATTGGGAAACCAACAAGGTTCATGAACATAGAAAGTCTTGAATTACATGCCCATAAGTAGTTACATTTGTTGTTATATGCTATTGAATGACAAATCTAAAATTCGAATATTTTGCAAAATTACATTACATATTTCATAACATGGGATTAAGCTTTTAAACGATCTCAAGATACATACCGCATTAAATTTAATTAAAATAGGTCAAAGTTGAAAAATAAAAATCCAATATTTATTTTTTGAAAACATATAGGAATTATCAAGATATCTCCCGTCTTTTGCTTATATAATGAAATGTGTGTTGATGTTATACCAAAACCATCTTTAGTTCTCTCAATATTTTGCATAGTCTGAAATTAATGGAATGATTAATTTAATTTTAACACGCAAAAAGCTGGCCCTTTTGGGAGATAAATGGAATTTTGGGCATGTACTTACAACTAAACTACTTTGTGTGATTTTTTGAAATTTTTGTGGAAGATAGAGAATTTAAAGATTTGCATGGGCATCTCATTTTCATTTCATTCCAACATTTATTGAAGAAGTTATGCATGAATCTTTGGATAAAAAGGGAGGGCGGGCAGCCCAAAAACTTTTTGAAAATTTTCATTTTTTATAAATAAAATGCAAAATAGGTTCTTTAGACTTATGTATATGTGAGGGGCTTTGAATTATTTAATTTTGATTGATGAGATGAAAATTATGAGAAATTTTAGTTTGCAGGTAGGTGTGGTTTTGAGAGAAACCATATCTACTTGCAAACTAAAACATCTCATAACTTTCATCTCATCAATCAAAATTGAATGATTCAAAGCCCCTCACATATACATATAAGTCTAAAGAACCTGTTTTGCATTTTATTTTTAGAAAATGAAAATTTTTAAAAGGTTTTGGGCTGCCCACCCTCTCTTTTTATTTAGAAATTCAAGCATAACTTCTTCAATAAATGTCAGAATGAAGGGAAAATGAGATGCCTACGCAGATCTCTGAATTCCCCATCTTTTATAAAAATTTCAAAAAAGCACACAAAGTAATTTAGTTGTAAATATATGCCCAAAATCCCATTTGTCCCCCAAAAGGGCCAACGGTTCTTTGTGTAGTCTACGTCTCGACTTTACTTGGTCCGATTCAATGCCAAACTTGCTAGTTTGTAATTTTGTCAAAAACGTAGAAGGCAAAATGACATACTAGAAAAAAGTTTGAGCAGCCAAGCAAAAACTTTCTAAGACGTGGTTGCTAAGTTGGGCACTCGTGCCTTCATTTTTTCTACACCTAATTATCAATAAAAATCCCACTTTCGGTTGATGCCAAAACTTGCAAAATAGTACTATGCTAGTAACCATTTCATAACCCTTAAAGGACCAAGGAGCCAACTTTGGGCTTTTTGGGTATTTGGTAAAATGTTTTTCATATAAATACTTGAGGTGAGAGTATGAAATTAAGGGTATATCCATGTATGTGCTCATATTGAAAAGCTTGCATTCCTTCCAAAAAAATTATGGAATCGGATACTTTTTGAGTGATGTAATGGTACCATATGTGATTTAGTTGTCAACACAGGCATCCCTAAAAAAATCAAAAACAAAGAGATTGGGAAGGGTATTGCCCACAAACATGGTTGTCACATTGGACCGCCCGTCCGAGTGCCCGCCTGTCCGCCCGAAGTGTCTGATTGAGGTCATGGTCGGTTCAATGAAGTCAACTCATAGTTGACTTTAAAAAATAATACAAAATGATTAAAAAAACTTACTTCGTACATGTTAGTGACACTCATTGTTGCCAATATGAAGTCAAAATGTGGATTCAAAGCCATATCACATAATAAAAATTAAAAATGGTGATGTGATTCTTCCATTTTTAGGTCAAAAACCCTAAAAATGCCCTAAAAAATATGAGAAGACAAACACGTCCACTTGTGCGGTCCAATTTGTCTGCCCATCTTTGTTGTCCGACAGCCTCAACTCGCCCAAAGTAACAATGCTGCCCACAAAGTGTTTGAAAGCACTTTACAAATTACAATGGCTTGGTTAATGGAAAAAATTTGCAGTCAATTCTCCTTGACTACGTAATAACTTCTATCTTACTTTTTATTTTTAGAAATGGTTTCTTTTGGCAAGTACTCTACATGGTGTTCTACTTCTAGGTTTACACCATATGGATTTTGTAATTGATATTTGTTATTTCAAGAATCTCTTTAGTGAAGCTTTCTTAGTGTAATGACAATCTCACAAAGTAGTTCCCACTTCCAATTTTTTTCCACTATGTTTTAAGCATTGAATGATCATGAAATTTGTGAGACTTATAGCTAGCTTCATGTTTTACAAGAAATCCAAATTGCACAAAAAATTTAGAAAGTGGAAATTAGATATCATTTTGGATGAGCAAAATAAAAATTAACACTTTAGAGAAGCTTCAAAAAATGTGTTAACCTACTTTGAGTGTTATCATCTAACAAAATATGCCCTCACAAAGCCTAAAATTCTAAGAGAATGTACCTAATTAACATAAGTAAGCTAAAAAATAGATCTTATGGTTGGATTATTGAAAAAGAGAATTTTTTTTAATCCACTGACCGTTTAATTAAGAGAGGTCAGTTTCAAGTCATTTGATTTTGAGCATGTAAACACAAAAACACCATATTAGGTAAATTGGGAAAACAAAGGGACCATTTTGTACTCCATCTTAATCTTACATACAGTAAATGTAGGCATAGCTATAGCTCAAAGTTGTAGTTCTTTGAAAATTTTGGAGGGAAATGACAATCACTAAGATTTCAATTGTGTACAAGAAATTGAATGCTTGTTTTTTTGTAATATGCTAAATTTTACATAATGACATAACTAGTGAAAGTCCTAGAATGTATGATTTTTCCCAATTTACCTAACATGGTGTTCAAAGGACTTTTAGGGGTTAATCCTTGAGTGCCCCAGTGACGGGATCTTGTTGTTGACTGATTTCAAAGACTTGTTTGAGGCATAGGGTCTACTTTATTTATCTTGCTATAATATACAATTATGAAGGCATTTAAGTTGTCCGTGCCATCGGAGTAATGGCAAGGCAAGCCAAATGTTGTATAAGTGTTGCAAGAGACTTGATTAGGTGAAACACCATATAGGGCCTGGTGGGCCGGCAGCAAGTAGCATTTTATAGGTTGCAACTAGTCAATATCCCTTGCAAGCTTTCTTGTGTGTGCTTTGTGGTAGCAAGAAATTGTTGGCAAGGGTTCAAGCATATTCTAGACCCTTATTAGGACAATCCTCACCAATTGTGCTGGTCATTGTTTTCCGTGCAATAGCAATCTAAGGCCCTAAAACTTAACATAAAAAGAAGCACAATCTTCAATAATTTACAAGTGTGTGCATTCACATCTAATCTTGCTACTCACAAGTCACAAGAATTGAGATGAATCAAGGGCTTATAGAATTTTGTAAAAACCATCTTGCTACTCACAAGTCACAAGAATTGAGATGAATTAGGGGCTTATAGAATTTTGTAAAAACCATCAAATAAGCAACTACCTACCAAAAAATGAGATTTTGTCATCACATGTTGTTTGATCAAATGTTATAATTTCCTATCTCCCACAGTTAATTGTTTCCAAAATTTGCAATCCATTTTCTAAGTAGGTGTTCCACTATTTTCAATGATCATTTTTTGTGGATCATCCAATTGAGTCATCAAAGTTGTAAGTCTCCCAAAACCTTGATTTTTGTGAAAATGGCCTGGATGCTCAGGGGTTAATGAATTAGGACAATGGGAACCTTGATTCCTTGAATAGAAAGTGAGGTTACAAATAACACCATATTTGTTAATTTGGGGAAAACAGGTCATTTTGAGACTTTCAAATTTTGATAAGATTTTGATATGAAAGTTTTAGGTGGCCTCCTAAAACCTACATTTGTCCGCACCTGAAAAGAGGAATTTGCGAGAAAAAAAACCTTACTAGCTCAGATTGAATCTGATACCTTCAAATCTGGTTTAATGTAACTTTTTGGGTTTAAGGTGGAGTACAAAGTGGGACACCTGTTTTTCCCAAATTAACGAATATGGTGTTAAGTCCTGATAAGTGTGAACTTACAAGTTACAAGTCATGTTGGATGTGAAGTTACAGGTAATGTTAAATGTTTAGGTACAAGTCCTAATTGCTCTCCACCAATCAGATTACAAGTGGGTTTCCATTGTGACGTGGAACATAGTATGAACCACCTCCCTACCCTTCTAAAACGCCCGGTTTATTCTTCCTTTTGAATTTGTCTGTTGAATTGTCAGCTCTTGCCAACGGCAGAATATTCCACCTCTTGGAGCCTAGCGTGGAGAACTTCAAGCTCGGTCGAATAATGTTGCCGGAAGCTCTATTAATACGCTCATATCCAATCCAGTTGCTACCCCAATTCCAGCCAACGTTGGTATCACCAACAAAAGCAAACCCCTCAACTCCGCTTCTCAAAACTCATGTAGCTCCCACAACATTCCCAACTTTCAACAAAACGAAAAGCAGGGAATAAAAGCAGAGAACTCAAAGCAAGAAGACAAACCTCTCTTGAACAGTAAATCAATCTAAACTAGAAAGTTAACACTTGTAGCTGCCAAATAAACGAGGTCAGGACTTTTGCGAAATTCTATGGCTTGTGCTTTCCCCCTCCCCCATGCAATCATTGAAAACGGGAGCAATGTTTGCTGCTACACCAGTGGTAGTGATCAGTATTGCTAGTAAGTATTACTGTTGCAAGTTGCTACGAACTTTACAAGATAGCAACGCTTAGATAGAGCCTTCAATGGTGCATGCATTATAATTTTTCCTAACCGGGGGCGGTGCCACACACCAGGCAGATCATGCTAACCTTCTTACAAAAAACACATACAACATTCTACAACTCCAGAGTACCGAAATCCTCAAAGTAACTGAACGAAGCATGATTGTTCAATTGAGTGTACTGCAGGTACAAACGAAACGACTAATCAGATCTCCGTTCCATAATCTGGTAAATTTCTCAGTTTGAAAACTACATACTAAGTAGCACTTGAAGAGTTTGAAATGGGAGTGATGCAATGATTTTGCAAATCTGCTGGGTTTGTGTGTGTGTGTATGTGATCGATCGAGGCACTGACTCACTCTAGTCTGAGTGTAGTAATCACTGAAGAAGTGAAGCTTGATCCTCTCTCATCACTGGCTAATCCAAATCATTATGTAATTAAATAAGTAAGGAAATAAGAAAGTAAGGGAGTAAGTAAAGGAACCAAGGGGGGTTGATGATGCATGGGGTGTCAAGTCTATCTATCAATCATATCTCTGACCCAGTCGGAGCTCCAAGTCCAGGCCTGAGTCGCCGCCGTGCGGTGGCGTGTCGAACGAGGACCTGTATTCGTAAGGATCGGAATTTCGAAAGCTGGGCGAGGAAGGAGCACCATACGAGGAGGGAGCCCCATACGAGGAGGGAGCCCCATACGAGGCGGAGTGGAGGTAGGAATCGTCGACGACAGCGGAGGAGGCGTAGCGGTCGTAGGGATTGGACGACGACCCGTACTGATGGTGATCGACGACATGGGTGGTGGAGTCGCGAGGGAGCCAGTGGCCGTGGTCGAGCGGAGGAGTCGAGGAGGGATTGCCATTAATCATGAGGTTGTTGTTGTTGGGGTATTGGGCTTCGGTGCCCGAGCTCCGGAGCTGTGCCAACTGGTTGGCCTGAGCCCGCTCGCGCCTGTGCACGTTCATATGCCCCCCAAGCGCCTGCGCCGTTCGGAATTCGCGTTGGCAAAAGCTGCACGAGTACGACCGCGGCGGCCATTGCCCGCTGGTGCTCACGTCCTCCGCAAAAGCGCGCACTTCCCAGGAATCCGAGTCGCTGTTGTTGTTGTTGTTGGTGCTGCTGCTGTTGTTGCTGCTGTTGGCGGCCAATCGCTTGCTCCAGGTGTTGCCGCCGCTAGACTGACTGTACCCAGACATCATCCACGGCGGATTGCCCACGTCCGGATCATGCATTCCCCCCCACGACGACGACGGCGCTCGATGCATGTGCTCCTCTCCCGGAAACAGCAGCATCCGCGTTCCCATGGTCGCTCAAACTACCCACCCTCTCAAGCTCTCTACCAAACCTCAAACACTCTCCCACTAACCCAAAACTGCAAAATTCTACCCCGCACTAATTCGACACGTAATTTACGCACTTAATACACAGAGCCCAATTCCTGAGAAAAACCTAGATGCGACAGTCACGGCCTTCGAACCTCCCTGCAGCACTGAAACTAACGAACCCGTCTCATTCAATCAAACCTATCTGTAAACCCCGGCATCATCGACAGACCCTGTCTAGATATTCTACTCTAGTTTGCCAAGCCGAGCTAGCAACTCACAGCAACTTTGAAATCAATGCAGTCACTTCACTTAACCTGCACAAAGCTTCAATCAGCAACCACGGATCGATACCAAAGTTACGGAAACCTGCACAAGCACAAGCTGTGCCATCAGTACCATGTCCCAAACTAGCAGTGAGAGCAGGAGGAAGACAGACGAAGTTTGTCCCCCGCCGGTTCTAGTTTCAATAGAGCTCGAACGCAGTAGTCAGCTTCAATTGGTGACATCAAGTACGAGGTACACCCACTTTGACACAAGCTAGCTAGCTAGCAAAGCTAGGCGCTCGGGGCAAAGTTTCTGAAAGCTTCTTTTCTTCTCTGGAATCAAGGTCCCTGGCCTGATGTGTACATGCAGTTGAACTCCCTGGAGTCTTTGAAGCAAACTGAGAGTCTAGACGATACTGGAGAGCTTGTTAGCAAGTAGCAACAGTCCTCGTGGAGGGTGTTGGGAGAGAGAGAGAGAGAGAGAGAGAGATGTGTGTCCAAGTGCAAGTCCAGAGCGTGGGCCTCCACTTCCACGCCATCATCATGGTTGTCGTTGCAGGTCAATTTCGTTGTCGGTCGTCTTCCTTTCGTTCCACTGAAGTTGTACTTGGGAGTGCGTGTTTTCTAGTCTTTTTTTAAAAGCCAGGGTTCCAGTCTATCCCTTTTGCAGTTTTTTCTACTTGCACTACACTACCCCAAGTCTAGTCATTGATCCTAAATGGCCGTCTGAATATGGCTTACAATAAGAAAGAAACACTCAGTCTGCTACTCTGCTATATGTACCAGAAAGTCCAGTCGTAGCTTTTTTGTTCGAAGTTTTTGCTGCAATGGTTGTTCCTTGGTCAACTTGTAGTCAATGTGGGGTATATGTAGGCTTTTAGCAAAAATCGACTTTGGATCCAAGCCTCCTTTGGAAAAAGGCCAAAAAAAAATGTTCCAAGTCTGTCTGTGGTCTGTACTCATTAGTTTGTCTACTGAAACAATACTGTACTGTACATGATTGCATACTGACTGTTGTAGTGTAGCGTAGAAACTGTACCCCGGAGTTCGTCAAACTTCAGGTTCATCCTTTGGTGCTATGTATGTATGTGGGAGACTTTGCCAGAGATTCCAGCCTTTTGCTTTATGACAAGTGGCACCTTTTGGTAAAACAAATTCCCGGCTGTTTTGCAGCAAAAGTGCAAAACCAGTCATTGTGTAATGACTAAAGCGTGGAAAGAAACTGGTTCGTCTGCAAATCATTGTTTGTAGGGTTAATACTCTTAATTATCTTTCACACATTGGACGAAAGAATGAATGAAATCACCAAATCCCTCTAGAAGAAACTACAGTAGGTTTGCCAAGATTGGGATGAAAGACATGAACAATTATGTCCATATTTTCCCTTATCTGCATGCATGCTACTGATGCTAGTATGCGTGTCAATAGAGTAATAAAAAAGCAAAATAATTTTCCTTGTCTCTGGGGAGGAGATGGTGAGTTCAGAAGAAAAGATTTTGCATCCAATGCCCAAAAAAGAAAAGGGCATGGATAATGGGTCTGGTGGGCATTATGCAACATGTACACAAAGTGGAGGCAATGTATGGGGGGGACTGGGGACTGGGGAGAGGGGGGCGCATGGGAAGAGAGCCAATAAGTACAAGGGGGCAGCCAGTGGTGCGCTGCCAGGTGCGCAGAAGGCACCCATGCTGGGTCTTGAATCTGAGGGATAGCCGATAGCCCCAGCCAGCCCCAGTGAGTGCCACTGTTGCAGTCAGGGACTGCAGGGCAGTTAGGCTCTTCAGTCCCCCACTGACACAATTCCATGTTGAGAGGATCAGAAGTTCTCAGAACAAGCAAAACTTTCCTCTTCCAGCCTGTTAGTTGTTCCCTTGGAGTGTCAGTCCGGATCCAGCTATTTCCAGAATCATTCTTGGCACCATACAACCCTTCCTCTCCACGTTTCTTACTTATGGCCGCTTTAGGGCCGTTCTACATTAGGAGTCAAGGCCATGAAATTTTAGGGCCGTTTTAACCCGTACAGGATGTTGCCTACCAAAAGTGTTGGCTGTATTCATACAAGGATCATTTAGTACTTGAAAAAGTGGCTTCATGACAAATGTCAAAAATTCTCCCAAAAATCCTAATTGATCAATATTATGTTTACAACTTGCCTCATTATTTACAACTCCAATGGGATTCATGTGTTACCCAAATATCCCATTCATATGCAATACAAGAGAACACATACAATACAACAACATTCTTTAGGGGTTAACCAAAATTTTTAAAGCCCAAATGACCTTAAGAACAGCCTCAAGGGCCCACGATTTTATGAATATAACAAGGGGGCATTTCTCTTGTGTAAAGTTCTTAAGGCCAAAAGTTGAGGCCAATAGAACAAACTGTGAAATTTCAAGACAGAAAAAGTTTAAAAGAAAGAGACCAAGGAGTCAGAGCCATTGATAATTTTATTTCATCCAATGGTGTTGACTATCTCAAAATAAAATCAAATAATCATATTTTAATAAAATTTAACAACAACTCCTGGGAGAACTGGCTTTCCATTTTTGGGGAACCCAATTTTTGAAGTTGGAACCTTGTCAGATCTTGTTTTTTAAATATCAAAATATTCTTTGAATATATGGTCTTAACTCGTAGTGTAAAAGGCCTTAAATTTGTGTTTAAAGAATCTATCAATGGAAAGAGTATTAGGAGGGTCAATGGCACCAAATGAGCATCAACTCGTAACGTAAAGCATCCCTTATCCATAGCCACATGCCTTATTGTTATGGCCAACGTACTCATGGAGTAGCTGCCATCAAAACTTGGGTGCCCTTTGAACTAATAGTTCAGCTCACAAGACGGGAATGAGCTTTAAGGTAGGAGGCTCATAAGCCGACCATCGAAGGGGTGAAACTAAATTTTGGGGAGATTAAACTTCTTGAAATATTTTTCAGTAATTTCTCCTTGAAAGGCAAGAAGAATTGCTATGTAATTCAAGTTGTTTCATATTTATTGGAGTTTTATAAACTTAGTTATGAAATTTTGAAGTCAAAGTAGCATAGGGCTCTATAACTGTCCACCTCCTCAAATGTACACTACTTGTACATTGTTGAAAGGTATGAAAAACGACATATAAAAACAAGGGAAATTTTCATGGATATCCTTGAAGTTTGCAATAATTTCATAGATACCCCTACTTTTTCAGAAATTTCAGAGATACCCTTGGACCAAAATTTTCAAGTGTTTTTTTTGTTGTGCATGTCACTTCCCTTCTTCTTTTGTGCACACACTACTTCTTTCTTATTATGCAAGCATACAAGGAACAAGGAAAGTGGCATGCACAACAAAAAAATTGCTTAAAAATTTGATCCCGGGATATCTGTGAAATTTTTGAAAAAGTAGGAATATTTGTGACATTATTACAAACTTCAAGGATATACATGAAATTTTCCCTAAAAACAAAATACATTTGAGAAGGTGGACGGTTTTAGAACCTGAGCGAAATATGAGCCTCCTACCTTAGCACTCACCCTGTTGTATCCTGAAATTGCATTTTAGGTCCCAGGAGGGCAGCCCTAAGAATCATAAAAAATAAGAAGCAAGTATAGGTTATGGTATGCATGCATGATCAACCACGATATGGAAACAACTACTTGAATAATCAACTGGAGACTTGGTCGATAATCAAAAAAATCTTTCAAACCTCTTTTGTGCACATTGTAAGCAAATATGAAAGAATTTGATTTAATAAACAGGTACAATGAATAGTTTACATTGAGCTCAACTGAAGAACTCTTGCCTAGGCTATTACAACTAAGTGGTACCGTCTTGCAGAAAGAAAGATTTTGTAACACCAAGCCCTAGAGTAAGGTATGTTGTTTTAAGGATTAAAAATATGTTTACTGAGTTCCGTATTTAGCTATGTTTAGTCTAAAAAGGTTAGTTTGGGTTGTATGAGGTCATGATAGTTGGAAGATAATTCAATGTCATGTACAATCGGGTACCAACTGCTTAGGAATGGCTCATTTAGGCCAGCCAGTTTTTTTATAAAACATGGAGTATAATTATTTGGTCCATTTTGGTAAGCAAAACTATCATTGCATATTTACACAATTTCAATCAAGTATACCAAAAATCAATTTAAAAAAAGAAAAACTTTGTTTGCAATGGATTTCAAGAAAAAAAATTCTAGGTTTTTACGATATTCTATTAAAAACAAATGATGATGAATTGTTTAAAATTGATGAAGTAGATGTGTAGAGAACATTCATACGCATGTCTCCTCTTCAACAAGCATCTCCAAAAAAGTTTCAAAGTTCTTTCAATAGAGCTTTTAGTATTAGAGGGACAATGTCTAAATTTTGTGAAAATTTGATATTTCATTATTAAATTAGATTTTGGCAAAATAATTGTACCACCATGCTCAAATGTCCAAAATTGAAAATTGGAGTAGGTTCCTATGAAGTTAATTTTTGGCAAATGTTCCTTAAATTTGAAAACAAGGTGGAAACAATGGACGCCTTTGTGTGAAGAAAAAAAAACTCCAATCAGATGCTAGAGTAAAAAGTTATGTTGCCCAAAAGAATTTGGCCACCTTGGGCAATTTGGGCATCTTTGGAGAATCTTATGTTAAACTCTCATCAACTTTTGAAACTTGGCTCATACATAACTAATAAAATACAAAACACAATTGTCAAAAAAAAAAAAAAAACTCCCAAATCACAATTTAAGAGGAGTAAAACTTTGTTAACTGTGTTTGGGCAATTTCAAGAAAAAAATAGTTTCTTCTAACTTCAAGCTCTATTATCTTGCATTCCATAAAGTCAAAGTTCTTGAAACTTTGTTCACAAATTTCCAATGATTGCCTCTAACTTTTCACCATTCAAACTTCAAATAAAAGACTTCTTCATTGCACAAGAAATCATGAAAAATTTATTGCCTTTTCACTGAACCTCCTTGCATTGCAGGGTGATTAGAATAAGTTAGATTTTATATTTGCATCTGAAATTTTCCATAAGTGAACCTAATGTCATATACTTGTGAAAGGTCAAAAATCTTGTTCATGTGTAGAGAAAAAAATTTAATTTAGGAGGGCTCAAAGTTTCCTAACCTTGTTCTGCAAGAATGAAAAAGAAGTTGTTTTCTCACTTCAAACATTATAACCTTACAATCTACGTGGTCAACTAGGCTGAATTTTTTTTTGCACATTGTCTTACATGTATGTTACACTTTTGTGCAATTGAAACTCAAAAAAAATAAAATAAAATAAAATAAAATAAAATAAATCATCAAAAATGGCAGTTTTGGTCTTATTTCTCTCTACAACACCCTTTGGACTTTAGGGGTTAAGTAATATAGAAGACTTGTATTTTTTGTTTCAAATTCAAGCATCTCCCATTTTTTGAAATATAACCTTAGAATGATAAAGATGAAACAATTTTTTTGATCCAAATCAAAAAAAATAGCACCAATTTCTCACATTTCATACTCAAAGCACACCTTGGGATGTGGCTTTAGCAATTTTGGGTGTGATTTTAGTAATTCCCTATATGTATATGTATATATGTATATATGTATTTATATATATATATATATATATATATATATATATATATATATATATATATATATATATATAATAATAAAAAACATTATTAGGGAATTACTACAACAACACCCTAAATTGCTAACGGGGCACCCACTAAGAGTATGAAATTTGATAATTTAGTGCTTTTTTTTATTCATTAAGTGGTCCATCATTCATTCAATCACGACATCATCACGTTCTTGAAAGAAAACATGACAAATACAAAAAAAAATGAAATATTATTGCACCAATACTATCTATTGATATATTTTTGCTTTATGTAACTCAAAAGTCTTATATTTTTAGTTTGAAATTTAAACACACCTACTTTTTTTAATATAACCTTAGAATGATAAAGGTGAAACAAATCTTTTGATCCAAATAGAAAAATCAGCAAAATCCGCATTAAAAATCTCATTTTCTTGCTCAGAGGAGGTGTCTCGTCACCAATTTAGGGTGTCGCTGTAGTAATTCCTTATTATTATTATTTATTTGATTTTTATCATTACTTTTTTGGTTTGATTTATTTTGAATGAGTAAAGTGCATTGCAATACTTTGTGTGGGGTTGCAAACAACAATGCAGAGTGACTGTTGGTCGAACATTTCTATTGGTCCCTCCAAATTTAGGGAGCAATCTGAGACATTCCTTAGACCCAGTGAACTCTACGCAATAACTGCGGAGCACTTTGTTCCCCTTCTAAAAGTTTAGGATTGAATTTGTATCACTCAGAATCTAAATAATGGACCATGTTTTTTGTCCCCTTTGTCTCCAAGAAAAACAAAAACACATTTTTATTTTTATTTTTATTTTTATTTTTTGGAAGAAGATCAAATTGTGGAGACCCTGTTTTCCGAGTGGTCCTTGCTTTTCTCTGGTTGATTGGATATGACAAATCAAACCCGAAAGGTAGAGAACATGATTTAGCATATGCTTTTGGCCTTTCTTGCAAATTCGAGTTACTACAAGTGCAGCTAGATTCTTGTTATTTGTTTGTGCTAGTTTTCATAAGGGTCTTCTCTCTCTTTGACACTAGCTACCTTAGCTCTAAAGAAAGTGGGTAAATAATATGAATGCAATTGGCAATCCCTCTTAACTCTTAAATGCTACACCAAATAGTGCATTTAGGTTGCCCCATACTAATTTATTGACATTTCACAGTATTTAAATATTTGCTGTTGTTACATTAAATTTCAACAATAATTATTGTTACAAGCAACTTTTAAAGGTCTTGGCAATAACAACACAATTCCATAAAGACAAATTAGCCATGTTTACATTGTAAACCATGTGAAATTTTAATATTTAAACATTTATAGAAGCCTCCAAGTGGCCAAGCCATGAGTCATGAGGTAACTTTCCATGATAAGCCAACCTAATTGTTAAGGCAACCTAAATGCATTATTTGGTGTACACTGAATATTGCATTTAGGTTGCCTTGACAATCAGGTTGTCTTACCTTGGTAAATTAGAGCATCCTTAGTCCACCCCGGCATAAAGGCCTTTATATCAATCTTGATTTGTTAATAATAGATAATTAATCACACAAAGATTATATGGTTTGAAGCGCATGAAAATTTCTATTCTAAAAGTGCAATAAAATTTTGTTGTGGACATTAAATGATTTAGATATATCACATCAAATGTTAGCAAACTTCCAAAAAACTTAGAGGCCTCTCCAAATCAAGCCTAAATAAGGAAATTTTAGTAGAGGGTTGGTACATTTGCTAGCCACTTTACTAAAGTTTCCTTATTTAGGCTTGATTTGGAGAGGCCTCTAAGTTTTTTGGAAGTTACGTAATATTTGATATGATACATCTAAATCATGTAATGTCCAAACCAAAATTTTATTACATTTTCAGAATGGAAATTTTCATGCCCTTCAAACCTTATAATCTTTGTGTGATTAATTATCTATTATTAATAGATCAAGATTGATATAGTGGCCTTTATGCCAGGGTGGAATGAGGATACCCTAACCTCATGACTCATCACTTAGCCTCTTGGAAGCTCATGCAACTCACTAAATATTTAGATTTTACATGGTTTATGACTTGGAAGCCACTAGTTTGTCTTTTTGCAGCTTCATTGTTGTTGATAGGCCCTCTAAAAATGATTTCTTGTAGTAATGTTTGATGAAAAATATTGTAGCAGCATTAAATATTTTTAGAGTGTGAAATGTCAAGAAATTAGTAAGTGCGACCTAAATGAAGTATGCAGTGTAGGCTAGTCATCATCCTCTTAAATGCTAGGTTAGTCATCATGGCTTCTAGCTATATCACCACAAGAAAATTGTGTCCAAATTGACTAAATTTGTCCTAATTGACAAAAAAGTGTCCAAATTGACATGTCCAAATCTACAAAAAATGACTGAATTGACAGCGTTTTCTTGTAGTCATATATATAATGATGTGACAAGTGCCCGCACATTTTTGTATTGTTTCCAAAAGCTATATAAGTCAACATTGCATGTTGCCTTCATGAAATTTACAAGAAAAAAAACATGGGACCTAACAATATGTTTGTGAACCTTTACACAATTTGGATCATTGTTTAGGAAATGTTTGGGTTTGACTCACTGGTAGAAAACTCTGTTGAAGTTAACATAAACTACATGATGTTTTCATGCTTCTAATGCAAAAATTTGGGTTAGAAACATGAAACATCATGTAGTTTATGTTGACTTCAACAGAGTTTTCTACTAGTGACTTGTTGATTTCTTTCAATTCCCATATCAAATTTGTTTATCAAGAAATCATTTTTTTTTTTTTTTCTATTTCATATTGTAAATCTAAAAAGAAAATTTTATTTAAGTGCTATTTACAAATTGCAAACAATATTTCTTGGACTCAACCGGCTAGCTTTGAACTGGCCGCCTGTTCTTCCCGGAAACTGATTTGGGTTACTTAAAAACATGAGTACATTTAGTGAGGCTCTTGTTTACCTTCCATGATGGGTCATGTTTCCAAGATTGTTTTATAAAAAAAGTGGATGAAAAAGAGCTTTTTTTATTCATCTTATGGAGGGTATTTTTTGGGTCCTCCATCAAACAAAAACTGAACACGTTGACGTTTAAGCTTTACTGGTTACAAAATAGCAAGTTTGTCAATATCTAGATCAAAGTTGCTACACTAGTATCTAATTGTAATTAGGATGAAAATGTTCATGTGAAACTGTGGACGATCAAATCAATTTTTTTGTTGTCTCTAGACAAGTGGACAATATAAAATAAAATTAACTGTTAATTATAATGGACTATAGTTGTTAGATTTAACACCATATTCATTAAATTTGGAATTTTGTAACATTTTGGGATTAAGTTGATCAACTTCAACTAATCATTAGGGTACAACTTGGGAATATGGTTTTTCCAATTCAATAAATATGGTGTTATTTGTGAAAAACACTTGTTGAACATTGACACCATTTTGTGAAATTTGAATGGATAGTGATGAAAAAGACCATCTCTTTGATCTTTGTTAATTAACCCAAAATGATTATTTTTTAATGCACCAACTATCTATGTGATATCACCTCAAACATCCATTCATTGATTTTGAATGTCAACCAAGTTCTAATATAGGAATGTTTGTGCCAAACAACAATACTATTGGGATATTTTGCAACAAGTGGTTTGCCTTGGTTTAACATGTGTCATAATTTTGCTTCTAACAAATTAGTTAATGCTTACTAAAACCAATTTTCAAATTTTAAGTGAATGTTTAATTTTTGAAAAAACGTATGGAGTTAATCAAACTTACATTAAAATATTTTACGCGTGTAGATAAATGCAAACACTATGTTGCCACAAATGATAGTTTGGTTCTATTCTTGTAAGATTTTATGAAGGTGATGTGGAGACATCTACTTTTATTGTAATTACATTATGTGGAGTAGTGGTAGAATTAAATGCAACGTGTGTCCACTTTGAAAGTTTTTGATATTATGTGAGTGTCACCAATGTTGTTCCATCATATCATAAGCATACTAGACATTATGTTAAATGTATAGATATGTTTTTTAGAGGGGCATCCAATATACTAAATATTAATGTTCATAAACACTAAAATGTTTTCAAATATTTCCAACAACTAGGAGATATTGCATGTGTTCCAATAGGATGTTTATAAATATCATGTCAAACATACTAGACACCATGTTGCTTTGTGTATGACTCTGTCTATGAGGATATTTTTGTGTGGCACTCTTTGACAAACACCTGCATGCATAAATATTAATTTTTTTTTTACTGATTATTTATTTTTACTTTACTTTCCCAACATTCCTTTGATCATATCAAGTGATTATTTTGATTGTTAGTGCAATATCATTTTATGAGCTAAAACAAGTAACCACTTCCAAATATCCAAACTTTCAACAACTCTTGCACTACAAATCATTTTCATCAAATTACCTTTCACAAGACTACATGAACAATTTGATCTCTCAAGATATTTATGAAACAACCAAAGACCACTAACTCTCCACATGTCATGACTAGGGAGGCACTCACCTTTTTTCACTTACATATTATTTAATTACATTTTCTAATATATCTACATGGATATATGCTCAACGTTATATTCATAAACACTTCCCTAGTACCATCTTGTAAACAAAAGCAAGCTTTCTTTTTAAGAATCACATTTTCTCCCACCCAAAAAAACAATTTTGTAAGAGAGGATTGAGTGCCGTTAACCGGCAAAGTAATAACAACTCATAAGCTCTCAAGTTTAATTTGCTTTCCCTTTTAAAATAATAAAACAAACTAAACTAATACTAAACAACCGGGGGTCGTCCATGGAGCTAAGTTGAAAAAGTCATGGAGGAATGTCAAATCCCTATTTCCACACACTTTCATAAGTTCAACACAAGCAAGCACATTGCAACCAGCTATTTTATGATAAGTAACGTTTCATAGGAATCTTAAAAAAATACCAAAAAATAACCTCAATCAAAAACTCAATAATTAAATCATTGAGGATTTATTTTACAAAAACAAACGTCTTTTCCAACAAAAAGAACATGTATAAGTCTTTTTTTAAGGAAAATCCAAATTAACAAACTCATCATGTCTTGAATAATATAATTTATTTGTCTTAGACCAGGTGAAGCTAGAGTTCTCTTTAGATCTCTTGTATCCCTAACATCATGCTTGGTTTTGTGTCTAGAACGGTCAGAAAGTAAGGACTTTTGATAAAATACCTTTGTAGCAAAATATTGGTTTTCTATTTATTTGTTTTTTATATATGATCTCAATATCAACTTGCCTTTGCAAATTTTTGAGACCATGGATCCTTACCATTGATCACAATCATAATATTTAGAAATGACCGTTTTATTTTTCATTTTTGAAGGTAGCTTGTAGAAAGAAAATTGAATTTTAGAGACTTGCAAGTCTAAACCGTGTATTTGAGGGACTTGTGACTCTTGGGATTTTGTTGCATAAGTGTGTGGAAAATATGTGCAAAATGTTATAGATTTATAGGACACGTTTATTAATGTGAATAAAATCATTTGTACAAGGTGCTCCAAAATAACTCATCATTTAACACATAGATTTTGAAGGGGGAACATTGCTAGAAATTCTCCTCCTTGACCTTCCCCTAAGGTTTGGACTATTGGAAAAGCTTTTAAGTGTTTGACTATATTGTTAAAATTGTTGCTTGTGCAACTCCCATAAAAATTCTTAAAATTTCAAAGTCTTGCACCTTGTACAATGCCCTTTGCAAACATTTGCACCCATCATGTTCTACCATTCAAAGAAGTTTGCATTTTATGGAATAAAATTGGCATTTTATTATCTTGTATCAATGATCTTTAATACTTATTCAATCCCAATCAAGCATACCAAGTTTTGAGATTTGAAAAACCAAAACCCTCTTTGTGGTGAATTGTTATACATAATACTCATGGTTTTAAATGATGACTGGTTAAAAAGAATTGGTGATGAGTTTTCTAGATTTGATTGCATGAATGTGTAGGAAACACCATATGCACATCTTTCTTTATAACAAGACCTTCAAAAAAGCCTCAAAATTTCCTTTTGTGGAGATTTTAATATTGAGGTCACCATGAACAAATTTTGCAATATAGATATGTCTTTATGGTAATTAGGTTTTTCTATTTGACTCATATACTATGATTGAGTTTGTACCTTTGAGCATGATGGCATGTTTCCTTTGTCAAAAGCTAGTTAAAAAATAAAGATGTTTATGTTACAAAATTTGGTCATGGTGACCTCAACATTAAAATCTCCATGGAAGGAAATTTTGAGGCTTTTCTTGAAGGTCCTTGTTATAAAGAAAGATGTGCATATGGGTGTTTCCTACATAGTCATGCAATCAAATCTAGAAAACTCATCACCAATTCTTTTTAACCAATCATCATTTAAAACCATGAGTATTATGTATAACAATTCACCACAAAGAGGGTTTTGGTTTTTCAAATCTCAAAACTTGATATGCTTGATTGGGATTGAATAAGTATTAAAGATCATTGATACAAGATAATAAAATGCCAATTTTATTCCATAAAAGGCAAACTTCTTTGAACATGGTAGAACATGATGGGTGCAAAGGTTTGCAAAGGGCACTGTACAACATCTATAATTAAACTCTCTAAGCATTTATTAGCCTCCTAACACCCATAGATTGGCAAACGCCCTTGAAATATTTTTATGCAGGGCTTTTTATTCTGGACTTAAGATTGTCCAAAATGTACTAAAATTGGCATTCTTGTTTTTGAAACTTGTCATTTAATATCTTTTGTTCTAGATTTAATTTTCTAAGATTTATGTTTGCAATTTTATTTTGAGAACCATGAAAATTCTTAAGGGGGTGGATCCTCAACAACAATCTACAGAAGGAAAAGCACAGTGGTTGCAAAAAGGGGCAAATTCACACACATTTTTGTTTTCATGGGATAGTCCATATTTTGCTAATTTTGTATTGAATGGTTCAAAAGCCTAGTCACACTTACTAATTCTCAATCTCCTACTCACCTCAAGAGTCAAAGGGTAGTACTTGGTCATGTTTGTTTGTTTAATTATTTATTTGTTGTGAGACTCACCAAATGGTGCTTTGTCCTTGTAGAATAGCCCTCTTTAAGGAACATATAATCCAAGCAAACCATGAGGGCCTTTGTCCTATTAGAAACTCCTACCCAAACCAACAAACACATATATATTAATTTATGTTCATGAACCATTTTGAATGTTGCTTTGGGCAACTTTAGCATACAATTCAACCCCTAAACACCCCATTATCAAATCTTTTCCATGGTCAAACTTCAAATGCTTGAAGTTCCAAAATGAAAGCTCATTGCAAAATATTCTAAATAATTTTTTCCATATTCAAATTTGAAGGGATTGAATCCCAAGTTCATCAAACCTTTCTATTGATGGTTGAACTTCATTATTCTTGATGCAAAACGAAAGCAGTTGCATTCTCTTGGATGACTTGTAGAATAAGATTGTTGTGAAGCAAAATACAATACTCTTGCATTTGGATGAATAATGACAAGAGTCACCTTTTCATTGACCTTCATTAATTAGTTAACCTTTGAAGTACCTTGCATCCCAGTGCCATTTTCTCAATCACTTCTATACCAATTTTACTTTTCATTTTTTTTTATAAACAATAATCATGTATTAAGTTTTAAAAGAAAGGATGAACTTTGTTAGACTATCTCAAAACCATGATGTCACCCACGTATTACATGTGATTATCTTACACCTCAAACCAAGTGATTGCAATTGATTAATCTATTATGGGAGAAATGAAATCCAGTTTTGTATATTCAACAAAGCAAAAACAAAGACTTAGTCATTAGACATCCATCAAAACTTTTGGAGTGGTTGAATTTTAATACTTTTGGGTACAAAAAGGAAAGCATTTTAATACTTTTGGGTACAAAAAGGAAAGCATTTACATCCAAATACTTTTTTTGTGTTTATTCTCCTTTAAAAATAATCTATATTAAACCAAATGTTGCACTTACGTTGCCCCACACCAATTTTTTGACATTATACATTATATAGATACTTATTAATACCTCACTGGTTTTCATCAATAATTATTACAATAAATTTTTTTGAGGCTCTAGAATCAAGTAACCAACAGCAAAGTGTGAGAAAAACAAACTATCATTGTCTAGATTGTAAAACTGTGTGAACTTCTACTATAGTATCTCTTGAGTTACATGCTCCTCCAAGTGGCCAAGGGATGGATTATATTTGTAACTTTTAAGGGTAAATCAAACTAATTGTTAAAGCAACCTATTTGCAATGTTTAGTGTAGGATAGGGGCTGCTATGTGGGCCACTTGATCTTTCTCAGAAAAGCAAAGCCCTGGGAATGTTTTTGCCCTGAACTTTTGACCTGGAATTATTTGACCTTTTCAAGGTGGGGTCCCAAAATCTCAATTTTCGAATAAGACGCACTTTTGTAGCAAATGAAGTTGTGGTTCAGTTTGAGATGGATCTGCAAAGCCTTTAAAACAAAAGTAACGAAGGGTTTCAATCCACACATTGGAGGTTTCAATCCACACATTGGAGGTTTCAATCCACACATTGGAGGTTTCAAATCTTGGAGAAAAACAGAAAAACATCTTCTGGCGTTTTTTAAAAGAAAATGGGATTTTTTACCACGCAAAATTACATTTTCTTGATAAAAAATCTCTAATGTTTCTACTTCCAACGAACCAGGTGCGGAAAAGTGTAAACATGGGCTCTCTTATGTGAGGAATCGAGGAATTAAACAAGAAACTAGCCTTAAAACCACTTGAGAAAAAAATGATGATTATTCTCTTGCAAAAATGGATAGAAAGAAAAAAAAGGTTCTTTGAGAAATTTGCCAAACAGTAATATTCCCTAACTTGATGTTTATGAGTAGCTCAAATGGCCTACCAACATTGCTAAATGTGCTAAAAACTTCAAACTCAACGCTATCAATTCTTGACTCTTTTTGTCCATTAAGAATTGTTAAGGACAATCCAAAGAGGGGTTTTAAAGGTTTTCATGCATTAGCTTTTGTAGTAAAGGTTCATTCAAAAGCTTCCAATATTTGTTATACCTTTGATAGAAATTGAATAGAAAATAATGTCATTTGCACTAGATGACATATTTAACTAGTTATGAATAGTTAATATTATTATAAACTTTGAGTGTCCCTAAACATCTAGAAATCTCTCCATGTTTTAGGCACATGTCCCAATGTTTTACATATATAACTTTTAATTTGGATGTATTTCTTCATATTTTGCATGTGTCTTTTGATGTTTTACAAAACATCGTAGTTTGTAGATTATTTCTTTTGAATTGCAAATAGTTTATAAATAGTAAGATGTGGCATATAGGCAAGATGGTTTGGAGATTTGACACCGGACTTTGAATTATCACCATTCCCTTGAGCATGATTAGTTTTCTCTCTTCTTTATCTTTGCAAGTTGCTTGTGACTTGGTCTCTTACTAACTCTTTTTTCTATTTACCTTGCACTCAACCAAGGCAATGACATTGTTACCCAATGTAAGACATGCAACAAATCTTTGTAACAAATTTCATTTATTTGTCAAAACAACTAAACATTCAACACATTGGTTTTTAAGTAAGGTAAGTACTACTCAAAATTGCTTTGGGTAACTCCTCTTTTCTTGATGCAAAATTTTCTCCCTTATGGATTAGAGTCCATAAAATTCAGAAATTAGCATTTTGGGGACAAAAGCGTTGATGAGATGGATTTGTTGAGCAATTATGATGATTTTTCTTCACAAAAAAGATTGGATCAGCTTCATAAACACAACCTTTGTTGAAATTTTGGTGACTGAGGCAATTGTGTACATTTTTTGTTGACCTTGGATTGCAAGGAAGGATGCATTGTATTAAGAAAAACTATCTTGAGAAAATTTGAATAGCTTCCTTACTCAATATGAAAGCTAATTTTATAGGGACAAAACCGCTTGAAATGCAATTGCTTATTGCAATTACAAAAAAAGGCAATCTTCATCAAGGCTTTTTTTGCTGGGATATAATGTTGCGCTGTCCCTTCCAGAGTGGCTCATACATGGAGGGAAGGCCATACACTGGAAGAATTTAGGGAATTGTCGCCAGCAAAAAAAAGCCCTAATCTCCACTATGTTTTCAAGGCCCATTGAATTCTCCCAACATAATTGGTAAGAGGGTTGATAAGTGGGGTTTATGGCTTCATATGTTTCAAGTACGAGTCCAAAATAATATTGAGTTAAGAAAATTTCATATGCTGCGTGGTTAGATATTGAGGATTACCTTCACACTATATTCCAAGACTTAGAATCTTGTTCACTCCAAAATAAAGCATTGTAGCAAATTTTGAAAATTGTGGTGTCAAGAAAGCTGGACTTTGCCAAGAGATTTAATCTCGTAAACACAAAAACCAACTTTAGAATTATGTCCCAAGATTTTTTTGAATAAAAGCATTCTAGCTTCTTCTTTTTTTAATGATTTATTTGGCCCTTTACAATCCAACAAAAGTTGAGATATTGCATTGAACTTGGACTAGTAGAATTGGGTATGGAATACAAAGTGAACTGCATCTAATTTGGTTTATGATTTGGTTTAGTAATTTATTAGCATGTCATGAATGACTTATAATTAGTAAAAATTCTATATCATGTCCTTTACTAGTCAAAGAACAATCAAACTCATGCAAGTTATAATAGGAAATGAAAATTTTAATAAGATGTCTTGAGCAACTCTAAATTGGTGGAATCTAATTTGATAGATGCTTGAGAACTATATGTCACCATCCTCTACAAATAATGCAACTTGTAAGTGTACTTGGATTACAACACCATGAATGTGTTATTCATTAATTTGGGAAAACCATGGGTACCATTTTATACCTCACCTTAATCCAAAATAGTCACCTTAATTTATGTCAACAAACCACATGGAACCTTATTCATTAAATTTAGGAGGTCACCTTAAACCTAATTAATGAACTCTTGTCCAAAATTTCAAAAGTTAATAAAAACAATTTGTCAAAAAGAGCATATTTCTAGAAGATATATATCTCACATGCCTAATATTCAATTTAGTAGATTCTTTATCAAACTTTGTATCACCTCAAGGTTGCCCCTTTTTTATACTAATGGTGAAGTGTATCATTACATTCCTCCCTCTCTATTCACAAATTTTTGCTACTAAAACGCTGATGGTGAGTTTAGGAACATGACTCCTTCATGCCTACTTAGGTTTCACTCCTATCACCTCAAAGATCAACATCAACAATTTGTCAAAAAAATAATAGAAGAAACACAATGAAAATCTAATTTGAATCTAAAAGTCCATTTAGTATATGACTTAATTTTAAGGTTCACAAGATTGTAATAAGAGTTGTACAAGCATGGTTATCTGTACATCCATGATTTATTGATGGACACTCAAGCTTTATCCATTCATATATAATTGATTTGTGGATATTATCATCATATTCTTTTGGAAATTATTAGGTTTTTGGATGCATGAATTTTTGCACAAATTCCTATGATATATTCTCCAATAGCTCAAATGAAACAAGTAAAATCTAGAATTAGACTTTTCAAACAATATTTGTGTCCTAGATTTTGTTGTATGAACATAGGTGTCTGTAATACAAATAAGGGGTTAAACCGCCACTAACATTACCAAAAATGTACATTGTTTTGGCTCAATGCTGAAGCAACCAATTGGCATTCTAGTAAAAAAAAATTTGATACGTCCTTACGTATAAAGCCCAGTACCCAACAATGGCAATGGCAAGAGGTTAGTTGTCTCACAAATTATTTCCTTGAAATTTATTAATGCATCTTCATTCATTTGACTAATCTTTTTAGGGAAGATTTCATTGACACCCTTGAGGTTTGCCATATTTTCAAAGATATATATTCCTGTTTTTTCAGAAATTTCAAAATTATCCTTGGACCAAAATTTAGGCGTTTGTTTTATTGTGCATGTTACTTCCTTCTCCCTTTGTGCGCACATTATTTCTTTCTTGTTACGAGTGCGAATAAAGAAGGGAAGTCGCATGCACAACAAAACAAACACTTGAAAATTTGGATCCAAGGGTATTTGTGAAATTTCTGAAAAAGCAGGGGTATATATCTATGAAAATATGGCAAACTTCATGGGTATCCATGAATTTTACCTTTTTTATAAGGCAACTTGATGACAAAGCACTTTTGCTACAATTTTGGTGGATTCGGAGAGGGGAAGAGTTTCTTTAAAATAACAACTAAAGTTGGTGCACTTAGCAAGTTAAGAAAAAAACATGTATCCACAAGTATGCCCATGATACTCAAATACTCATCAGAGAATGTTAGATACTTGTTGGAGTGTTGAACATTTATTGCAATGGGATTAGACAATCTACCTTTTCTTGACCGCAAACAAAGTAAATTGAGATACCACCTTAAATGTGCCGTATAAAACTAAATTATGACTACTTAAAGTATATAAGTATTAACTCAAAATCTCCTCTAGTTTGTTAACTTTGGGAAACATTTGCAAAACACTAGAAGATATGTCCATCTTAGAAGACGTACAAAACTTACAAAAAACTAATGTAAGATTTTTCTTAGGTTAAAGCAACTTATGTAACATACTTTGCTTTGTATCAAATTATCCATATCTTTCATCCCTAAATGTGAAATTGGTCACCATGACTACCTCTCTAGAGTTGCTCTATAGTGGTGCGGCAAGTGCCTACCACTATATTACTATTTTCAAAAGTTATAAAAGTCAACTATACATATTGTCCTCATGCATATTGCAAGGTCAACAATGGGACCTAACACCATGTCTATGAATCTCCTCACAATTTAGACTATTTAAAAAAACATGTATATTCAATGAGGTTGTTTTTGCCTTTCATGATAGACCATGTCTTTACCATCGCTTCTAAAGTAAATAGATGAAAATAGGTTTTCATCCATCCTACAAATTGTGTTTTTTTATAAACGACAGACATTTTTGTCCGCCTTGTTGTTTAACCCTTGAGTGCCCCAGCGCCCCACATATTGCCTCCCCTTATTCAAAGCTTGGTTTTGAGGCATTGGATTTAACTTTTTGGTATTGCTACAAACTACAATTATGAAGGCATTCAAGTTGTCCATGTCAATGAAGTAATGGTGAGGAAAGTCAAATTGTTGTACAAGCGCTGCAAGAGATTTGATTTGGTGAAACAGTGTACGGGGCAACAAGGGCATGGTAGCAAGTAGCATTTATAGGCTGCAACCGGTCAATATCCCTTGCAAGCTCCCTTGTGTAAGCTTTATGGTAGCAGAAAAGTTATTGCCGAGGGTCCAAGCATGTTCTAAACCCTTATTATGGCAACCATCACCAATTATGCCGGTCATTGTTTTCCATGCAAAAGCCATTTGAAGCCCTAAAACTTGACATAAAAAGAAGTGCACTCTTCAATAATTTACAAATGTGTGCATTCGCATCTAATCTTGTTGCTCACAAAATTTGAGATGAATCAAGGGCTTATAGAATTTTGTAAAAATCATCAAATAGCAGCTACCTACCAAAAAATGAGATTTTGTCATCATATGTTGTTTGATTAAATGTTATAATCTCCTATCTCTCAAGGTCAATTATTCTCAAAATTTGCAAACCTTCTTCTAATTAGGTGTTCCACTATTTTCAATGATCACTTTTTATGGATCATCCAATTGGCCGAGATACGATGCATCAAAAAATCCTGATTTTCGTGAAATCGGCCTGGGCGCTCAGGGGTTAAGAG
The DNA here is from genome assembly GCA_963920765.1 of Ulota crispa. Lineage (NCBI taxonomy): Eukaryota > Viridiplantae > Streptophyta > Bryopsida > Orthotrichales > Orthotrichaceae > Ulota > Ulota crispa. The sequence goes on from OY987243.1 coordinate 15,577,585, forward strand.
TTAAGGAAGAAAAAAATGTATAATTGACTATTTTCTTCAGAATGAATCATGTAATACTTCAAACGGTGATATTGCGATCAAACATCAACTTTTTGGTTATTGACTTACTTGATTCCTGGTCACAAAGTGAACCAATATGAAGGTTCACAATATGAAACTAACAAATGAAATTATAAAAATAATGTGAATATCATTAAACAAGACAAACAAAGGCTACCACTCAGTCCACAATATACAAATGTTTGGAACAATTCACTGATCAAAATCCTAACAAACTTCACGGAAAACAGAAGTTAAAAATTAGTAAAACCATATATACAGAGGGGAAAACGGATTATAGAGGTGCTACATTAGAATACAAAACTCTACTGCAATTTCACAAACACATTCACAATGCATTTGTCGTAAATAATAAAAGATAGCAAATCATTACCAGTTGTGATTTTTACATTTGTTGCAAGGTCTGTGAGGTACTGACCCTAACATAGTCCAACTACAAAAAATAATAATAAAAGAAACTACATTCTTTCAACTCCAACAAGCCATGATCTTATAATGCTACGCTTGTTTTGTGATTCACATCATAGGTCTCAGTTTCAAACCTCCACCAGGATTAAAGCCTCAGAACACAAACTCCTAGAAAACCACCACCAAACAACAAGTACCTTAAATGCACCGCTACGTACCTGTCTATATACATGTATGCAAGTCAACCAAAATCTTCCTATGGTCATAGTGTTCTCTTCATAGACTCCTCAAGATGAGATGAGAAAAGATACACCTCTATAATGAAGATAAAAACACCGCACTTTAGATCTTACTGATCTCAAACCTGTTTTGTATCCTGATTTGGGACTTGTTTTGAGTCCTCCTCTGTATCCGGTTGTTCTTCTTGCTTCATCCTGCACTTGGCACACCGAAATGGACCTTCCCAAGAATTTCCTTCTACTTTTGCAAAAAATGATCCCGCGTGGACAGATATTCCTGAATCAGAGGCCAACTTGCAGTGGCAAATGGCACATAGAAATAGGCTGTTTCCAGCATGCACTGATGCGTCTGGTGACAACCTGCATACGAAGACAAAACACTGTCCACTTCAGACATGGCTCTGTCAAAGGTAAGTCTACCTAATTGTGACTTGTTTGCAAAATAGACCCACCTAAAATGTAGGACCTTTGAACATGAGAGCCTAAGGCAAATTTGGGTACACCAATAATCAGCACTTTAAATATTATATAAGAAGACTCTGCAAATCTTGTAGCAAAAGAACATTCATATAGAATCTGGAAACGTATGGTATCAAAATAACACATACAAAGAGGATCTGAGATTTTCTTTCTGTTTCCAAAAAAACATAACAAAAATGAAGACAATTTAATGATAGGAATCATGTTCAAATGTTTATTTGGATGATCTTAAGTGGAGTTGCATAATTAACAGTACAGCCACCTAAGCATACAAAAGATTAATATTGTGCAGGCAATTCAAACTTAGTATTGACATGTCATCCTAATCTGAAAACCCACCTTTCAGCAAGTGCCGCCGAATTCTCCTCAAAGAGTTCCTTCATAATGGTTAGGTCAGTGGCAATTTGCCCTTCTTTGATTGATTTGCCGCGCAACAATCTCATTAAGCTGGTTTGTCTCTTAATTGCTGGAGCAAAAGGCTGAGAACTGCGTGGAGCAACATCAATGACTAGACATGTCGTGTCATCTCTTAATCCACGGCTCCTCAACGCTTCCTGGCATCCAAAAAAATAAATTCTCTCTGTGATTTATTACAAAATTAACAATAGCATCATGTTTATGAACCACAGGGCTTCGCTACAGAACGACCATGAAAATTGCCCCTCCTGATCTCTGGGGTGTTATAAAATGTGTACCGAACCAATTTGGAGTTAGAACCATATTTCGAATGAACTAACATTGCTATCCACGATGACCATTACAAGTTCGTATGGTCCAATGCACTTCGCTTTGACAATGCTTGATGCTATTGTAGAGACACAAGCATTTCAATTTGAGCAGTTCAATGCGTTTGTCAGAAAAATTACATTCTTTACCTTATATGTCAGTTTGGGAATGAGTTGTGAGTACAAAAAGGAGGCCAGAAGAATCACCCACCTTCACTACATACTTGGCTGCACTTTCAGGACGCTGTACCCCGCGACAGCATTTTGCAGCCGTTCTCGTGCTAACAGCATCCCACACTCCATCCGAAGCTATGATGAGCCTACCTCCAGCAGGTGCAAGCTGGAGACAAAATACATGTGACATTCAATTTGTAACACAAAGCTTCAAAAACATACAACTTCCAAAAATGTATATGATTAAGTAATGAGCTGCACTAATTCTTGAAATAACAAGCAGGAAGGATTGGACACTCAAAACAGCGGGCTACAACTATCATTCATGTCAATTTTGGCTCCATATTTTTTACATACCTTAATCTGCTTCACATGAGGCACAGCCACTACGTAATCGCCCACATCCATATCGCCAATAGACCTTGAGAGACAGAGACCACCCGGCCAAACCCTAAGTGGACCGACCTCAATTCCATTACCAGCTTTCAACCTGGCCACTTCCCCTCCGGAGGCTTTGATGCGCTCCTGCCTGCAAATAAACAATCATTAACATATGAATCAGATATAAGCTAGGAACTTCACTAAAAAAAAAATCCAAAATCGTCAGATAAAACCATAAAAAGACAATCAACACAAAAATCTCCCAATGGGGAATCGTATATAAGATTATTGCGACCGTGAGAAGACCTCCTTATGAATCATAAGAAACATTATTTTCATGATGTTGTTCAAAATTAGTAGAATGATTTTACTGAAATTCTTGTGAAGGCAAGAGACCACTTACTCTTCTTCATTACCGTCGAGTCGGTGATCAATAGTTAACGGTGTAGCTACTCCTTGAGCGTCTAGCACACACCGCGAATCACCAACACATGCAGCCGTGATAGTCCAACCATCCACTATCACTAAAGTCGCAGTCGTACCCGAAGTTTGCCCTGCAAATACCCCAACAAAACAGAGTCTTAAATAAATCCCTATACCGAGGCACTAAACCCTGAGAAATAAAGTTAAAATAAATGTGCATGAGTAGATAAGAATACCTAACGTCTGCCACTCCTTGTCCGTCTTCACAAACCCCGCAACAATAGCTCGTGGTAGAAAGGTCAGCCACTCTTCTCTAGTGAGGTTTGGTGGCATACAGCTCATGACATCCTTCAAAAGGTTCTTCTTGGTGTATGTGGCTGCTGCAGGTCCATTATGACCATCAAAAATCTGCAGACAAGGTACAGAATTATTAAGTAAGTGCCAATCCTACTGTTCGGGCACACAACATTCTAGAGGCGTGGTCAGTTTCCGCCCTTTCCACTGTGGCGCAAAAATAATCTAGAACACTAAAACATTGAAGAACAGGCTCACCTTGAAAGCAATTTATTCCATTGCAATCACTATTTGATGAGTCCACACGTAAACATGCCAACTGAGGAATCAATGAAAGGAAGCATATACTTCTAGGGAAAATTTCATGGATATCCCTGAAATTTGCAATAATTTCATGGATACTCCTGCTTCTTCAGAAATTTCACGAATACCCTTGGACTGAAATTTTCAATTTTTTTTTTGTTGTGCATGCCTCTTCCCTTTTTCCTTTGTGCACACACCACTTCTTTTTGTTATGCATGCGCACAAAAGAAGAAGGGAACTGGCATGCACAACAACAACAACAAAAAAATTGAAAATTTGGTCCAAAGGTACCTGTGAAATTTCTAAAAAAGCAGGGCTATCTATGAAATTTCTAAAAAAGTAGGGCTATCTATGAAATTTCTAAAAAAGCAGGGGTATCTATGAAATATTGCAAACTTCAGGGGTATCCATGAAATTTTCCCATAATTAGTAATGCAAGCCACACAAACAGACTATGATCTTAAGATCGTGAACAAAACGAATCTAGATTCCTTTTCTTGGGTCACTGTTTATTGAGATCAGCTAGCTTCTCAAGAATGTCCAGCAAGTAGGATATGCAATGATAGGATTTTGGTTCACGTACCGCAAAGGCTGCAAACGTCGTGGACGGATCACCAGGGACTCTCTCGCAATCCGTCTTCACAAAAGAGAAGTCTTCTTCTTTTAAAGTTTCGGATACCTGGCCATGAGACACTACAGGGTACTCTTCTTCTTCTTCCACATGCAGCTGTAGAGAGTCCAACTGAGGAAGGCCCATTTGCTGAGCAAAATTATCTGCATCCATGATGATGCCGTCCGGTTGCGTTGCTAGCCCTCTTGGAGGGAGTCCCATTGCAGCAGGGTATACACTCACAGACATGGCTCCTTCCTTTCCAGTCGGCCAATTTTATGTGAATGGATAATGACCTTCTTCAAACGCCACTGATAACCCTGAGATTTCGTACATGTTAGGAATTTGTGACTGGTATTAAGTTAACCCATAACATTTCAATCGTAGAAACCTCCACATTAAACCCTGCCTCATTAAAACATCATTTTAATCGCAGTTTTCTGACCAACATAAATTCTTCCAACTAAAAAACAGAAAAAAGATCTGGTTGCTCCATTGAAACCTTAGCATGTTCTCTATCAGTCGCAAGCAATTGCAGACTCTGAATTCTTGAATGCCATCCGTAAACCGATAGCAAATAAAAACTGATAAAATCTAAACCACTTGCAAACTTCTAATAACTAAATGTCCAATCCTGAAGGGAATCAATATAGCTCCAGTTCTGACTTCTAATTCAACAGCATCTCATATACTCTACCAAAACTTACAAACTCGCTGAATTAAGTACCACAACACAATCTCATAAACTTCAAAGACACTCTATAGATCTAACTTCTTTTCAATGCACAAACTTGTTAAGCGAATAAATAAATCCTGAGCCGCAAGAGTTTACACTAGGGATCACTGTAAGTTCCAAGAAAGCTCAAGAAAGACAACCGGAGCTTTAAAACACTAAGCCTTAAAACATACTCCCTCTGTCCCTCTAAAAACGTCTAAAAAAAGCTTCCTTGTAAAGGAATAACTGTATTTTTAGTCATTATGTTAGTGACACATGCATTCTAGAATCAATATACCACCTATCAAATGTATGTAAAATCTTTAGTTTTTATGTTCCCATTTAGGCACCCAAATTTCTTGCAAAAAGTACCATTTAGACACTCAAATTCCATGCAAAAAGTATCATATTTGTGCATAGTTTGTGAATGCTGCCAAAGCCTCATTATTTTTAGTCTTTGTATTAGTGACACATGCATTCTAGAATCAATCTACCATCTACCAAATGTATACAAAATTTCCAGCTTTGATGTGGTTGAGCACCCAAATTCCATGCAAAAAGTACCATATCTGTGCATGTTGCTAGCTCCTCATTATTGATGATTTGAAGATTAGTAGCAACAATGATATCTCATATAGGCAAGGTCAAGCTTGCTATAAGAGGAATACTCCCTAATCTCTTAACTTACCCCATGAGATCATTGAACATTGAACATGACAAATGTTTTCTAAACATTTGAAATCAGCAAAAGGGAGCTTTTTAGTGGTACAAGAAAATGTGTCTTTTTTGGACATTTTTAGAGGGACAAAGGGAGTAAACACCATATTTGTTAATTTGGGTAAACAGGTGTCCCACTTTGTACTCCACCTTAAACCCAAAAAGTTCCCTTAAACCAAATTTGAAGGTATCATATTCAATCTGAACTATCATGATATTTCCCTTGCAAATTCCTCCTCTCATGTGAGGACACGTGTACAAATAAAAAACGCTGAGCTTGGTTTTAGGAGGCCACCTAAAACCTTCATATCAAAATTTGAAAGTCCCAAAATCTACCGTTTTTCCCAAATTAACGAATATGGTGTTAGTAGTAAACTAAAAGCCATCCGTAAGCACACTCATGCGATTCATTCAACGCAGAATACAAAACCGAACTCGAATCTTTTCTCAACTCAAGTGAAAAAAGAGGCCACAATGCAAGATTGTTAGTAGCACCTGATGAAGCTCCGAATGCAAGATTCCTCGTCGACGAACAATGCAGCACGCTACTCCTCTTCATTTGCTACTTCAAGAGCGAACTCCCTAACAAGTCACCGAGGGGAGTGGTGATCCCAGACTACTACCAGCAGCAGCAACAGCGTTTGCATTCCTCTTCCAAATATCAGTGACATAATTCAACCATGACGTCGGACGCTTCCTCGGGTTTCGCAAGAAGACGCTTCCGTTCTGCTTGCGCTCCACCAGCAAGAAGAATTCCCGTGGATTTGCGACTCGTCTCTCCCCGAGTGATACAATGGAATGCGCTGGTGCTCGCGACATTCGAGCACAACCTCCACAGCTCCGAATGAGGCTGGCTATGCAGAGGATGCAGAGGATTTTGTGAGAATGAGAGTGCAAGGAGGGATGCGAGGAGGTGCTTTTGGGAATGGCCGGAGTGGAGAGGAGTGGACGCAGCAGAAGCGGAGCAGGAATCCCCCGAGGGCGGAGGGGAGGGGGAGAGTGGAGAGCGTGAGCCTGTGAGGAGCGATCGGCATCCGACTCTTGGCTGGCGCGGGCCGAGCGGGAGCAACGGCGTCCGGTTGCCGCATACACGTGAAACGGAGGCACCTTTCTTCGAGATTCTCTTTTCCGCAACTCCTACTTTCTGGGGTTTGGCTACTTTTTTTCCTGCTACTTTTTTCTGCGATTCCTACACCAAATAAGGTAGCAGCACCCATAACCATCAATGTATCCATAACCATCACCTCTAAAATTTTGAAAAATATGTGAAAGTGAATACATGTAATTACAAGGAGGTATTGTATAACATGTGAACATGAAACTTTAGTGTTGGTATTAGGCATAATTGCAGTCGGCTCTTTCAAAATTCACAACTTATTCTCACAATATCCAAATGGAAATTGATATGCATACCACACCTTCTTGGCTATCCCACCACACCCCGGGGTAAATTTTAGATTTCTATCATCAAATACCTGAATTTGAGAATTTTAATTCAAATTTGGACTTAGAGACTTGAATTTTGTTTAGAACCATAAAAAAACGTTGTAATTGAACAACACCCAATGATAAAGCTTAGCTTGGGGGAAAAATAATACTTTTACTGTTTATAAAAAAGATAAGCTTTTTCATTGGGTATTGTTCAATTAGAACTTTTTTGTGATTCTAGACAAAATCACGGTCTCCAAGTCCAAATCTAAATTCCAAATTCTCAAATTCAGGTTTTTGATGGTAGAAGTTTAAAATTTACCCCAGGGTGTGGTGGGATAGTCAAGAAGGTGTGGTATGCATATCAATTCCCTATCCAAATGATACATATGAAAGTGCAAACTCATCATTTTTCTCTTGCTAATAAGATCTTATAATTTGCTAGATGTTTATTAATAATCATCATGTTCAAAACCCTTAATTTGACGATTATAGGTGCTGCTATTTTAATGCATTTAGAGCATCTCCACCAACCTAGGCTCATTCAAAATTTTCTATTTGCTTTGATCAACCCTTGAGTCCCTTGATCTCCATCCATGTTCTTCAAAAAGGTTGCTTTGCACTCCAACACACCTCATAAATAAGCAGTTGACCACTTATCAAGAAAAGTAGAGGATAAAACTCACTAAACTTAGAGTAAATAGTGAATGAACAGTGGCTAGCTTAAAAGGCCCTTGCTAGACACGGCATGACACATTGTTAAGAGAGGGTTTTGAGAGGGCCTGTCACAGACATGAACAGATTGACCTAAAAGGTTCTAGAAAGCTTTAGAAAGATAAAAAGTTTTGGAAGTTTCTAAAATGTTGGAAGCCTCTAGAAGGTTAGAAACTTCTAAAAGACTGGAAGCTTTTAGAAGCTTAAAGACTTCTAAATGATTGAGAGCTTTTAGTTTGAAGGCTTTTAGAAGCTTGGAAGCCTCTAGAAGGGTTGAGGCCTCAACCTTTGAGTATATATAGAAGTCGAAGCTGAGAGGTTCCTCAGTCTCGACAATTCATCTTGCCTCTTTAGTCTTTGGCCTTCAAGTCTTAGCCTTTTGCTTTGCTTTTATCTTGTATCACTATCATCTAAAATACATTTTCAGCTTTGGTTCTAGTATTCTTCTGCATTCTTATCTTGATTTATGACTCCCAAATTTGTTCTGGTCCTTGAGTACGTCTTTGACAGTTTGTTGAGACTGCCTTTAAACATTATCAAAACTTCCTGATTTGAAATAGAGCGTGGATTACTCCTCAATTTGAAAACTGTAAAGTGTCTTAAAAGTTGTAGATTACCCACTTTTAAATTGATGGTGCTCTGCTAATATATATATATATATATATATATATATATATATATATATATATATATATATATATATATATATATATATTTTTTTTTTTTTTTTTTTTTTTTTTTTCCAAGCATTTATGCTTAAATTATTTTCAACATATTACTAAACTAGTACTCGTTCATTATGGAAGAAAGAAGTGAAATGGTGGTGAGCGATTCGAAACTTGATATTATTATGTCTGCAATTATTTCCATGAACATTGAGCGCTAACAAATGTTCAAACAGACCGAAGATCTCAATGCAAGACATTCTGGCCTTGAAGCAAGATTACAACAAGTTATGGAGCAAGGATCTGTTGTTGCACCTACATCAACTATTCAAGCCAATAATCTTTCAAATTCTATGTTTCAAACTTCAAGTTCCAGCAAGAACAAAGAACCTAGAGTCAACCTTTCGGATAAATTCAATAACACGCATTCTAAATTTCGTGGTTTTGTCAACCAAATTCGACTTATTACGCTCCTTTAATCCTAACGATATTTGACAGACGCAGCTTGCATTGGATTGGTACGGACATTGTTATTCAATAAAGGATTTTTTTGGTTTACACCGTTTTTTGAGAAAAATTCTCCAATATTCAACAATTTTAAAACATTTCTGGAAGCGTTTGAAGAAGCGTTTGGCAAACATGACAAAATACATTCTTCAACAACAAAAATTCAAAGCTTACGACAAGAACGGTATTCAACATCAGTCTATGCTTTCAAGTTTTATCAACTAGCATGCGACATCAATTAGGAAGAACAAGCTTTACTAAATCAATTCTATTATGACTTACGGGACGAAGCAAAAAATTTATTACTTTCATTACCAGATCCTACAACGTTGAACGATGCTATTAGTCAAGCTGTTAAAAGTGATAATCGGTTATTCGAACAACAACTAGATAAACAAGGTTGGACTACGTCTCGACCATATAATAGTTACTCTACATCTTCTTCAACTTCAAGTATTGGTAATTGGACGGAATAAAAAGAACATGCACATTGATAGAGTTTGATTTAAACCTTTTACGGAGCAAGAAAAGAAACGCCGACGCAAAGAAAGATTATGTCTCTATTGCGGAAAAGAAGGACACAAGGTTAGCAATTATTTTGAAAAGTAACGACGCATGACGCAACTTTGGAGCACAAGACAGAAAAACAAAAAAGTCCAACCACAATAAAGTCCGTGCGGCTGGATTTGGCAGTATCATCAACATCTTCAGGTCTTATACTATCTGCAAATCCTACTCCTTGCTTAACCGTACCCATACGTCTGGATTCAAAAAATATTAAAATTCAAGCTTTGATTCATTCGAGAGCCTCAGCTTGTTTCATTGATGAATTTTTTGTGAAACGTCATAAAATTTCTACTATCCAAAAATAAAAAACCGTTCACGTTAAATTTATTGATGGACAACCGTTATCTTCTGTCGATGTTATCCATGAGACAATTCCTTTACAAACAACAGTAAAAAACCATAATAGCCATGTGGTTTACAACATTATCTATTCTCCATTTAATCTTGTGATTTTAGAACTTTCATAGCTTGAAAAATTTAATCATCAAATTGATTAGACAAATTGTAGTATTACCTTTTTACTTGAAAAACCTTTTACAAGTATATCAATAATTACAGCCAAAGACCCTTCTAGCCAGAAAATATTAAAATCTTTATTTCTTGAAGCTTGAGCATTTATAGAAGCCGCTAAAGACACTGATAAATTTGTGGTTTATACAATTTCAATATCTGAGCAAATCACTACAACAATTTTGCTTCCAAAGATGTACAAGGAATATCAAGACGTTTTTTTAAAAAAAATGCGGATATTTTGTCCAAGCATCGACCATATGATTGCGCAATCAATCTTTAAAATGATGCTCAACCACATTTTGGTCCCATATACGATTTGTCGCAAAATGAGCTATCCGCATTGAAAGAATATCTTAACAAAAATTTGGCAAAAAACTTCATTTAACACTCTAAGTTTCCAGTTGGTGCACCTATCTTATTTGTAAAAAAAAAAATGGATCTTTACATATGCACGTGGACTACCGCGGGCTCAACAAAGTGACAATTTAGAATCAATATCTCTTATCTTTAATCAGCGGATTTTTGGATCAAGTCGGACAAGCAAAGATTTATACCAAAATTAATCTAAAAGGAGTTTATAATCTTGTGCAAATCAAAGAAGATGATGGATGGAAGACAACTTTTTGAACAAAATATGGCCATTTCAAATATAATGTCATGTTTTTTGGACTTACAAATGCACCAGCTATCTTTCAATATCTCATGAATGATATATTTAGAAAATTTTTGAACGATTTTCTTGTTTGCAACCTAGATGACATCCTAATATATTTCAAAGATATAGTTAAACATGGAAAACATGTAAAGCTAGTATTTGAAAAGCCTTGCAATATTGGCTTATACGCTAAACTTGAAAAGTGTGTTTTTCACATTACTGAAATAAAGTTTTTTGGTTACTTTATTTTGAACAATGGCATTTTCATGGATTCCAAAAAAATTCAAGTTGTATTGGATTGGGCAACTCCAAAAATGGTACGCGATGTTTAGTGTTTTCTTGGTTTTACAAATTTTTATCGAATTTTTAGCAAAAATTATTCTCAAATTGCTACTTCATTTATACGGCTTACATGCAAGGATAAATTGAAGTGGAATCCAAAAGCAAACACGGTATTTCAAATATTGAAACAAACTTTTATTATAATTCCAATATTAATCCATCCGAACCTTTCCAAACCTTTCTTTATAAAGACAGATGCTTCGGATTTTGCATTGGACGTAGTGTTATCACAGCAAAAAAAAAACAGAAAACTTCATTCAGTTGCTTTTCATTCAAGGAAATTTAGCGCCGCGGAGATCAACTATGAAATTCACAATAAAGAGTTATTTGCTATTGTAGAATCTTTTCAAGAATGGCGTCATTTACTTGAAAGCGTCGCATATCAGATAACAATATACATGGATTACAAGAACCTCAAATATTTTATATCTACTTGTATTTTGTATCGTTGACAAGTCCGTTAAAATATGTCTTTATCTAGGTTTGATTTTGACATTATACATCAACCCGGAAAGCTACAAAGGTTATCTAATGTTTTATTGAGAAGATTCAATCTTATGTCTAAGGAAAAAAAAACAGCATATGACTAACAATGGACAACGCTTTTGAAGCCTGAACGCTTTCGTTTACGAGCAACTCAAATCTCGTTTTCAGTTGATTCCAATTTTCTTGATCAAATCCGAGCAGCCTCACCTACAGATGCTTTAGTACTTAATATCAAACAACGCTTTATCAATACCATGAAGGATTCTAGCAAATTCAAGATTGAAAAAGAATGTTTGTACTTTGAAGAACGCTTTTATATTTTTGATGAACCACATCGCTTTCAAGTCATGTAAGCACATCACAATCTTCCAGCCATTGGTCACCTTGGATTCAATAAAACGTTGGAACTCATTTCTTGTATTTTTTGGTGGCCTCAAATGTAAAAAACCATCAAAGACTTTGTACTATCTTGCGATTTTTGTTCTTGTTCAAAGAATCCTCGACATCGACCGTACGGATTTTTACAACCTTTACTAATGCAAAAACAACCATGGTCATCTGTTTCTATGAATTTTATTACAGATTTACCAATTTCGGCTAAATTTGATTCTATTTGCGTGATAGTCGATCGGTTTTCAAAAATGGCACATTTTGTTCTATGCAAAAAGACGATTACGGGAGAAAAAACAGCTAAACTTTTTATTAACAATATTTATTGTTACCATAGATTACTCAAAAACATTGTATCAGACAGAAGACCTTAGTTCATCTCTAAATTTTGGCAATCATTATTCATAATCTTGCAAGTGAAGATTAAGCTTTCATCAATATTTCATCTTCAACCAATAGTCAAACTGAACGCGTAAATCAAGTTTTAAGACAATATTTGAGGTGCACTATAAATTATCAACAAGACAATTAGGTATTTTTACTGCCACTTGCAGAGTTTGCATACAACAACAAAAAATATACATCAACTTAAGGGACTCCATTTTATGTTAATTATGGCTTTCACTCAAAAATTGATATGTTACCAGCTTAAAAGGGGGAGAGTCCTGCAGTAGAGATTTTAACAAGACATCTAAAAAAGTTACACACAATAGTACAAGCTTATTTAGAGAAAACTTAAGTACGTTATAAAGATTGTGCCGATGTAAAAAGAATATAGCAATTAAAGTTTTGAATTGGTGATAAAGTGTGGCTAGTGCAACATAAATAAAAACAACTCGTCCAAGCAACAAACTTGATTATTGCCAAATTGGGCCCTTTGTTATTGAAAAACAAATCAATGCTGTTGCATATTAACTATAATTACCGGTATCAATAAAAGTACATCCCGTATTTCATGTTTCACTTTTGGAAACTTATAAAAAATCTAATTTTCCTGAAAGAATTCAACCTCCGCCGCTTTGCGTTGAAATGGATGATATTATAGAGTATGAAGTTGAAAAGGTGTTAGATTCAAGAATTCGGAGAGGACAAATTGAATATTTTATTCATTGGCGTAGATATCCAATTAATGAATATACATGAAAATCAGTTTCAAACTTAACTAACACACCTTTGAAGATCTATGAATTTCATCGCCAACATCCATCCAAACTAAAAGCAACAACATTGTGAACTCTTTGAAGGACCTTGGAACTAAAAAAAAAGGTGATGTCACGGACATGAACGGATTGACTTAGAATGTTCTAAAAGGCTTTAAAAAGATAAAAAATCTTGGAAGTTTCTAGAAGGTTGGAAGCCTCTAGAAGGTTAAAAGCTTCTAAAAGACTAAAAGTTTTTAGAAGCTTAAAAGCTTCTAGATGACTGAGAGCTTTTAGCTTGAAGGATTCTAGAAGCTTGGAAGCCTCTAGAAGGATTGAGGCCTCAACCTTTGAGTATATATAGGAGTTGAGGTTGAGAGGTTCCTTAATCTCGACAACTTATCTTGCCTTCTTAGTCTTTGGCCTTCAAGCCTTAGTCTTTTATCTTGTTCTTGTCTTGTATCAGTATCATCTGAAATACATCTTCAGCCTTGATTCTAATATTCTTCTGCATTCTTATCTTGATTTCTGACTCTCAAACTTTATTCTAGTCCTTGAGTCCAGTCTTTTAGAAGCTTCTAACTTTCTAGAGGCTTTCAACCTTTTAAAAACTTCCAAGACTTTTTATCTTTCTAAAACCTTCTAGAACCTTGTAAGTCAATTTGTTCATGTCTGTGATAGGGCCTGCAACACATTTCATCTATTTTGTGTTTGTTGGAGTCATTGATAAAGCTGCTATTATCAATCAAGTTGTCATACCTTGGCAAAGTTACCTTATGCTTCAGCCTTGACCACTTGGAGGGGCATGCAACTCTCTTTATGCTATAATAAATAATGATTTTGCGTAAGGTTTTAGCTTCTTTGCTCCTTGGCTTAAGCACTTGTTGCTGTATCCAACTTCTACTTGCTTCTCCCACTATTTACCACAATAATTATTGACAAAAGTTACTATAATCTTGATAAATATTCAAATAGTGTGAAATGTCAAGAAATTAGTATGAGGCAACCTAAAAGCACAATTTGGTGTAGTTTCTTGCTCCAATAAGTACTTTCTTCACATTTGCTGTAACATTTACTTCATCTTTGCTTTACAAAACAAGGGTAAAATTTAGTGTGATTCTCAACTTTTCATGATTATGTTTTGAGAGCATCTTTAGAGCAAAAGCCCTACTTGACCATTGTAATGCTTGTACACTAAATGGTGCATTTAGGTTGCCCTGCACTAATTTCTTGACATTCTACACTATATGAATACTTACTGATGCTACAATAATTTTCATCAATAATTAGTGTAGTAAACAATTTTAAAGGGCTTGACAACTAAGGTAGCAACACCCATAACTATCACTGTATCCATAACCATCAACTCTAAAATCTTGGAAAATATGTGGAAGTGAATAGATGTAATTACAAAGATGTATTGTACAACATGTGCACATGAAACCTTAGTGTTGGTATTAGGTGCAATTGTAGTCGGCTTTTTAAAATTCACAACTTATCCTCACAATATCCATATAATACATTCTAAAGTGCAAACTCATCATTTTTCTCTTGCTAATAGGATCCTATAATTTGCTAAATGTTTATTAATAATTATTATGTTCAAAACCCTTAATTTGATGATTATAGGTGCTGCAACCTTACTACAAAGTTGTAAGTGAACAAAATAACATCTAAGTTGTAAATCATGTGAAATTGTCATATCTAAAAATTTGCATGCACCTCCAAATAGGCATAGTGGTGAGTCAAGAGTTAACTTTTTAAATTAAGGCAACCTAATTGTTAAAGCAACCTAAATGCACTATGCATTTAGTGGAAAGAATAGCCAAAAGGAACAGCAATCAAGAGACCGCAGCTTGAGGAAAGCTAGAGCAGGTTCGAAGCCAAAAATCTCAAAATAACCCTAAGACGGTACGCCCATGGTATCTATTTTCTTTGGCGATGATGGTTGTGAGATTTTTTTGTCCTCCCTCTGACCCTAAACCCTAAATTGATCCTAAGTTGTATTAATCCTGCAGTTATTCCAAGAAAAAAGCATGTCCTTGGTGACACTGAATGTAAATTTATTGAGTATGATTAGAGGTGTAAAGAGACTTACTGTAGGATCACTTCACACTATGGACCATCGAAGTTGACCAAGAGAAAATTGATCATTTATTTCCATGGTCATGATTCTTGGTCTAGAGCCGTGACCATGGAAGATAAAGATTCATTTTTTGAGGGTCTCGGTCACTTCCCAGAGTGTGAAGTGGATTTGGACCGGGACGGATGTGGATTGATTTTCGTAAGTTAGATCTAAAGAGGGTAGATTTGGGGTTTAAATTGTCCCAATACTACAAGGGTCACTAACATAAAATGTACAAACCACGTGAGAGATATTGTTAGATGAATTTTATTCTTAAAACTTAAAAACTGAAGATAGCCTACTCATTTGATAGAGTAGTAATAAAATGTTTTTTTGAGTCAGAATATATAGCGTATGGCGTCTTTTATTCACCACAATAGAACATGATTTTCTTTACGGTGGATTTAAATGCCAAAAAAAACATACACAAAAGATTCAATAACGAAAAGACCCTTATCTCTCTCACAGGGTACATTAAATTTTCAAAGAGTGACCCCCAGGCAACATACGCTTTGTGTGTTAATTGTAACCTCACCTGGGAACGTACATATCTAGAGCAGGAGATGCTGATGCAACTGCAGTCAAACATTCCCCCAGCCAGACCCAAACAGAAGCTCTTACTAATCGCCTTTGACAAATACTTCCAAATCAAAACAAAACAAAACAATACAAAATCGTTGTAAAGGTGAGCCAAACACATCTTCTTTGAAACATATGCATCGTAAACCAACCAATACCCACACAACGTTTACTGAAGCCAACACTGTGTTAGAAACTAAAACAATTCTCGCACTTTTGTTTTGAGCTCTGGGATGTAGGCATGATCTAATTTTGAAGAGATTCAGGAATTATCTAGAGTTTGGACATACCCTGGGTGCTACTCCACAAAGACTTCCCAACTTTAGACCCCGAAGTGCGGCTAATATGTTCACAAATGAAGTTTCCAGCTTCTTCTACTAGTGCCACGTCAACGCCAGTCTTGATTCCAAGGCCCTCTAATAAGTAAAGAACTTCCTCCGTGGCGACATTACCTGTCGCACCTTTGGCATATGGGCAGCCCCCCAAGCCTGCTACTGACGAATCCACCACGTTGATGCCCATCTGCATGTTGTCAAGATTTCAAAACCGCTCAAAAACTTCACACCAAGACAGACGTGACATTGTGTCGCATTTAACTAAATATGGACAGCTCGTGTATTTACAAACTTTCTATGTTCCTAAACATTGGACATTTTCCAGTATACTGCACGTGTTTTGCTCAACGTTTTGCATATACTTTTCTTTGGACATATCTCTTGATGTTTTGCAAACACCTCCCAATGTTTTGCAAACCAGAGGATTTTTTGTAATATTACTTGTGGACTTCGGACAGTCCATATTTAGTTAGATGTGGCATATAAAGGGTTTTGGCAAGTGAGCATTGGACATAAAGAAGTGCTTGCCAGCTTGTAATATGAAAAGAAAAAGGTTTTGGGATTTGCAATGATTTGGACTCATACTATCTTGGGGAAAACTTTGCTCTTTTTTATATGGGAGTGCTAAGACTTAGTTGGTTCATCCATTAGGGGCGGATATTCGTACCTGAAGAGCAACAACTATATTGACGAGAGCTTGTCCATAAGTGTTGTGCAAATGCACTGCCAAATTACTTGCAGGAACTTCTCGCATCACTGCCTCAAGCATCCGCCTTACCGTTCCTGAGAGATCAAGCCTCTAAGGTCAGCACCAAGAGAGAGAATCATAGAAATTTTTTGAGCAACTCTACAGAAACTGATTGGAAAGAAAAGAAAAGAGCTTTACCAGGATTGCCGATTCCAATGGTGTCACCGAGAGAGATTTCATAGCAGCCCAAACGGTGAAGCTCTCGTGCTACATAGGCCACTTTATCAGGAGATATAGGGCCTTCAATAGGGCACCCCACAACACAAGACACGTACCTGAAAAAACCAGGATAAGTAACAATCTAGTCAAGAACACAAAAAACCCATATATTTCGCTTTTTTTCAAAAAAAGACCACATATCAAATTCAACTATTTATGACTTATTCATGTAATTGTGGACTTTGTATGATGCTAAACATTGAAGACTTCCCAATATTTCACATGCGTTTTTCCCAGAGATTTGCATGTCTTTTGATTTGGACATATTTCTCAATGTTTTTCAAGTACCTCCCACTGGGACAACACTATTTTGCAAGCGTAAAACAGTGAACCATGAGCAATGAGCCAAGATTTCAGTGAGCGGAAACCAATCTTGAGCTCAAAATCAATGCAACAACTACAAAAACAGTAAGTTTAGCAAGTTTTTCAAGAGATGAAAGTTTAAAATGCACAATTATAGGGCCCTATGTCCACGGTTATAGGTGAAATTTAGTATTTTGACAAAAGATCCAAACTCACGGCTCCTGGCTCACAAATCCCCGCTCACGGTATAGCATTCCCCTTCCCAATGTTTTGCAGATCAAATCGATTTTTGAGACTTCATTTATGTACTTTGAATAGTCCATAGTTAGTTGAATGAGGCATCCATTCAAATTTCAAAGTTTTTTTGGGATAGAATTGTCATACCCTCGTACAGGAATATCTTGCTCCTTGGCCGCATCGCACACTTCTCGGAAACGAGTAATGCTTTCCTCAATGGTGCAGTTCGTGTTGGCTTTAGCAAACGACTCCGACGCTGCAGCAAAGATTGCCACCTCTTGTGCCCCCGCCTCTATTGCTGCCTTGAAACCCTGCCTTACAAACATGTGAGCACATCACTACCACAAACTACGTTGCAAGCTAACAGCAAGGCAATCAATCAATCGACACACTTTGGAATCAAACAAGCAAACTTACAAACCTTGCAAAAAACTTCAAGCTTAATGAAAAATAGGACATCATTTTCATTAGAAGTGGACGTGATGTTTCTACAAAATCATCATTGCATTGAGGGATTGAGGACTGCCAACCCAATGGGTTGACACCCACCAACACAATTGTAGAACTGTAGATTCTTGTGGCCTCACAAACAGACATACATTGTAAAAGAGAATAACTTATCATAATTAAAAGCAATGAGTTTTAGACTAGAATCATTTACTACTACAGACACAAAAATCAATCCGCTGTAGAGGTCCATTTGCAAACTAATATAAAAAAATTGTCCGCAGCAATTTCTCGGTTGGTTTTTAAAATACTGCAAAGCAAAGAGGGATTTTCAACCAACAATCGCTTTGAAAGATTGTAAGTCTTGTACTGTATTTATTGAGGAGTTAGTGGTTGTCAACAAAAGTCTTCTGTTTGTTGTAATGGTTGCAAACTTATTTCTTGTTACATAGAAATGGTGTTCTTTTGCTGACAACAGCCTCACGTAACTTTTTTTACCTTCAAATTCGGTACCAAAACAGGTAATCGGCTTCGTTCCAAATTCCGAACTGCAGCCATTACGTCCTTTGCATCTGCTAGCTACCACAACAAGCACCAAATTCATATCAGTAGTCTTGTAAGCTACGCTACGCTTGTGCCCAAGGTCATCAATTCTGACAAGTCCGGGATATGAAAAGATTTATTAAAAGAACGGTATAGACCACCTCATTCCTGCTCACAATAGGGGTAGTTACACCTTCTCTTAGAATGAAACTTTTAAGAAGAGTGAAAAGTTGTGGAGTGGAAGTAAGAGCCAATGGGAGCACTTCTCTATGAAAGAAGGTGTAACTCCCCTTTTGTGGGCGGTGGAGAATGGAGGATGAGTTTACCTAGAAAATGGTGATGCGATAAGAAAGCAAACTGCATTCACTCACTCAACCAAGGTTTCCAACTACAATGAGGGTGAAAGCGAGAAGAACGAGATGAAAAAGAGACACGCATCGGTAAAACTTCACATACAAAAACTTCTTCATGCCCATTCTTCTCCTTCAGAGGTGAAGAAGAAAACTTCTCAATCATCAAAGAACGAATCTTTGCAAATCAAGGAGAGAGTGCCACGTCCTCATTTTTTGAAGATTGAGAATAGATTGAAGAAGGTGTGACTACCCCTCATGAAAAAAAAGGTGAAAGAGGAAGCGAGCAGCTTTCACACACCTGAGGGACCCATTTGGGAGAGACGAAGCTTGTCGCTTCAACCACAGGTAGCCCAGCGGCAACGAGCCGTTGGATGAGCTGAACCTTCACAGATGTAGGAACAATTTCCTTTTCATTCTGCAAGCCGTCTCGAGGACCCACTTCTACGACTTTCACGTAGCTAGGAAGACCTGGCACCTACAACAACAACAAAAGAAAGAACAGCAAAAACAACATAAACATTCTGAGACAGATCATTCCAAAAATCTTGCATACTCAGTACATAGTGGTTTTGAGAATGTGCATGATCTCAACATCAGAACTTGCATCCCTTATTTTGCATATGGCACTAGTAGGACTAAGCTTTTAACCCTTAAACGCCATAAAGGACGTTTTTCATCCCCTGGATAACAAAAAAATACTCTGTAAGATGGAAAAAGGTCATTTTTCATCTTATTTATAAAAAAAAAGTGATCATAGATACATGGTCACCATGGAAGGCAAACAAACAACCTCGCCAAATGTACTCACATTTCTAGGTAAATCAAAATTGTGAAAAGATTCACAAACACAATGTGAGATCTCATGTTGCCCTTCTTGCATTTTTCATGAAGGCAACATGCACTGTTGACTTCTTCTTGACTTTTGCAACTTTGAGAAACAATATTATAATGGGTGGGCACTTGCCACACCACTATACAGCACCGTAGAGCTACTACTATAGAGGGGCAGTCACAATGACCAACCGGGCGTTTCGAGGTTAAGACTCACACTTGATCTCATTTGTCGTAAAAAGTATGCAAAAACATATTTCAACTAGTAAGGTATCCAAATAATACAGTCTCAGCTGCATTGAAAACCTCCTTTTATTTGTCAGTAAAATAACCTGGCCATAATTATGAAGAAAAGAGCATATACAGTGTGGCAAAGGAGGTGAGGTTACCTTAAGGGAGAACAAGGCGCCAGTGTTTGACTTGTACCCTCTGATAGAAGACCTCGGAAATGGAGTGGAAGGGAGTACACCCCTCATGTTCAAATATATAATTTTCCATACTATAGACAAGATTTTTGTGTTTTTTTTTCCCATGTGATCTCTAACATGTTTAGTTTAAATTTGTATGGTTACAATTGCAAAAATGCTTGATGATAATCATGAAAAGGTTGGTTGATTTTTTTGTGTCATGGAAATTCCAAAAAGTTAAGAAAGGATGTGGGCATTTAGGGGTTAAGGGCTGATTTACTTTTTCATGGTCTTCCAAAAACAAGCAACTATTTGTTTGATTTTCAAACGAAGAGAAATGGAATGATGCTAAATGTAACCTAATTTTTTTCATATTTTTTGAAACATTATTGAATTGTTGATGAATTTTCAAAGTTTTATGAAGTAGGAACCTATTTGTGATTCTGGATCTCCCATAACCGTCCCCATGTAACTTATAAAGAGACTAGGTGAAATCAAAGAGTGTGATTAAATGACACCCGTTCTTTTAACACCAAGGAGGATCCATTCAAAAACCACCTCATATCTATTCTTGGGCTACCTAAGGGACGCATTATATGTGAGGGGACGCTTTTTGAGCACACCACCTTAGAGAATAGCCAAAGGAAAAAAACAAGATTGCCACAAGAACACCGCAAGGAAGAAGGCAGCAGCTACAGAAGGAAAAACCCACAAAGAAAACTGCATCCAGAGCAGAGCCACTGAGGTGAGGCAATACCTTGAGAGAGAGGGAGGAAATTAATAGTCACTTGAAAACAGAAAAAATCCTACGTCGTACTTATCTCAGACCCGAGAGGACCAAAAATGAAAAGAGCCTGCATGTGCTTGGGGGTACATGTACCTGTTGCCAAAATACCATCTGGTTGCCTATTGACTTCCTCTAAAAATATAAAATATAAAACCTTCTCATTTTTGTGGTAGACTTCCTTTATTTATTTTTTCAATTTTTTTTGGGCTTTGGAGTCTAGACCCAAGGTGAGAATTGAGAATTGAGAAGGTGTTGCATACACAAAAAGTTACACGCGGGGAAATTTGAGTACGCCCTTCTAAAAGCAAGTCAAAGCAAGTCAATTTTGTTAGGAATAGAAAACTCAACGAAGTTACAAAAGAATATATAATCAAAGCATGCAAGAAGAAAAAATTGAGAAGTTATAAGTTATCTTATTCCAAGTAGGTTTTCAACTATATACTAAGGAGAGAGTATACAAGGGATTTGGACCCCCAAAGAGGCCCCTTGCCCCAGATCCGTGGGAGCTTTGGGAACACCTTCCACATGGGCAGTGTGCTATAGGTCAAACTGGCACTATGTCGGCCATGTCAGCCTATGTTATTTTATTATTTTTTACATTTTGAAAAAAAATTCAAAAAAAAAATCAAAAAATTTCTAATTTTTTTCTAAGATTTTGTTTTTTTGATTTTTTTTTAAATAATTTTTCTAACAACCAGCAGGGGCTGGTTTCCAACATCGGAACAGAAAAACTCACAACCCCTTTGGGGATCCAAATCCCTTATAATAATAAAATAAAAGTCCTTCCCTACTATTGGTCCATGGGATGCTTTTACTAAAATAAATTCTATTGAACTTTAGTAGACTATAGTGGAGCATGTATCAATATAATACTTATCTTAACAAATTCAATTGGCACAAGTAAAAGATAGAAAAAACACAACAACATAAATTTGCATCGATGGGGGGTTTCAAATCTCTTTTAACAGCCCCTTTTTGTAGGAGAATTATTTTATTTCTTGAGGTGGTTTCAAAGATAGTAATTCAAATTTGGGTTGTTAAGGTTGCCCTTTTTCTTCCCAATTCTCATGTAGAGTAGTGTTGGTGAATATTTTCTTGCAACCTCACATGTGCAAAAAAAATTTGAATCTTCTTGTGAGAGATGTGAAACTTGAGACAAAAAATTCTATCACAAAAATACATAAAATTGAAACAAATTTTCTCCCAAGCTAGGAAACTTCTTTAACCCCTAAAGGACCATTGTCCCTTTGGGGGACAAATGGGATTTTAGGCAAGTACCTACGGCTTCAATTTTTGTCTCAATTTTTTGAAACTTTTTTTGAAAACAGAAAAACACATTAGCTTTTGGGGAATCTAATTTTTATTCCAATTGATGCCAAGGAGCAAAAGTTATGCCCAAATAAGCACAAATTTGGGGACTAGGGGCAGCAAAAAAAATTCTTATAAAAACTTGAAAAACAAATTTAATTTTCTTTTCTTATAGATTATATCTTTGTCTACATCTAAAGCTTTGATTCATTCCATTTGAACTAGTTATGAGAAAGTTATGGACAATCTTGTTTTTTGGGCAACTCAAGCATCTTCTTGAAAAAATAACTTGTAAACTTCATTTTTGAATGCAGGTCTAACATTTTTTCAAAAAAAACTATTGGAGAGGGTGAAGTTTTCTTTCTAGAACAATCTTGCCATTGGGATTATTGCATTTCAATTCCAATCCAGGGTTGTTAACAATTTAAGTTTTTGTTCAATCTCATACCTTCTTCTATCTAATGTTTTTTTAAAGGATGAAAATTAAGTTTTTCTTTTAAAAAAAATTTCCCAAGATTCCCAACTCAACTTTCCACCATGCAAAAATAGAATTCCAAACTCTATGGTGCAAAAATTTTAAGTTAAAAATGTTCAAAAATAAAAAAATCTAGTCAAGCAAGGTGCAAAAAAAGTTCTTTTTTACACTTTAAATGCACATATCTTCCAATTTGTGTGATTAAAGTTATTGAGTTTTGTATGACACATTCTCATAGTAGTTTAATACAAGATCCTATGGTTAGATATGCAAAATGCCTGATTTTCAAAAAATTTAACTCTTTGCCATAGAGGTGACAATTTTGAGTGTCTTTTGACAGAATATAGGCCATGATCCTTTAGGGATTAATACAACTTTCCTCTTCTCACCTCTCCTATGTCGGACAAGCATGTGCAATGTCTTACTACAACCATGTGAAAATTTATGGATTTACAATTGTCACGTTGAAGGGCCATAGGAATTGCATGAGCACAAAATTTAATTTACATGTCAATAAATTTAATCCTATTTGACATGTACAAATTATGTTTTTAGAATTACCCTCCAGTGTAGTGAACAATTTTATAGTCAAAGATAATATGTGTTGACTCAAGAAGCTTTAACCCTTAAACGGCATGAAGGCTATTTTTGGCCGTATGTTGAGGACAGATATGAGCTTACGTATTCAAGTTTTCTCATGTTTTAGTGCGAGTCTGATCTGTTTTTGGAAGTGTATTTCAGACCGTAGCTCCATGCTCAAGGGCCATTTAGGGTTAAGTTTAATGAGAACTTGACATACGGACGTTGATTTTTGATGTTCGGTTTCTACAAATTATTCACGTATTGTTTAAATTTTACTAGATCTAAAACATTCACTTTAACATCACAAGCACAAAAAAAATTTCTTGCACTTTGGACATCACTTTAATCCTTGGACGTCGTTTTTAATACTACATTAAATATGGCATTTATTTTGCATCACCAATTAGGTTGCCTTACCATGTAAAGTTATCTCATGGCTCATTATTTTGTCACTTGGAGGAGCATGCAACTCTTTAGACACTAAAATTGATATGAGCATTTTTTCCTCCACCTAAGAGAAAAAAGTAAACACAACTGGGTTCTTTAGAATGAATAGGAAAAATTTAAGAAGTTGGGTGAATTGCATTAGTTCCAACTACACTAGTAATGATAAATAGTGTTATGTTACTAATAGTGTTACTTGCACTTTTATCACACTAATTTTAAATATCAAGTAGTTTACATTTAAGGTTGCCTCCTGCACACATCACTATTTTTATGTCCTTCTTACAAGATTCTTTGTTTTGCTGTTGCGCACTCTTGCCCTCCACCTCCTTGTGCGCTCCTGCAAGACCTGTGAGACATGTGCATACATAGCTGCACCATCTGGCAATTAGCAAAACCTAGGAAAATCCTCTGTGTTTTTGATTCAATAATTTGCAAGATCCATGGTGGAAACAGGAGGCCTCGTTGGAGGTAGCTTGATCTATAGAAGAGAGTGCACGCTTGCAAGATAGCAATATTTTTTTGTCTCGTCTTGGTTTTATTATGACAATTTTGGTGGCATTTTGAGCTAGGCGTTGCTGAAATCCATGGAGGTAAGTGAATCAAAGCCCAAATTGGATTGCCAAATCTTAGTCTTTGTTTGTTTTGAAGGAAATGGCACTTGAAGCAACGAATTGACGTCAATTTTCTTTGGAATGGTGTATTTAGGATTTTGCCATTCATCATTCAAGCGGCGGTGGATCATGCGGTTTTAGGGTTTAGGACATGAGGTTGGGCTTGATTGACAAGTCAATTGCATAGATTGTGGAGATTCTTTTGGTGCAAAAAAATCAATGTGGTCAAAGTGTTGCACCTCTCAAAATTGATTCAACCCCAAAATCTAAGTTCAGAAGAATGAGGTGGAATAGCAGGCTGCCATGAACAGAAGGAATTCAAGAGCCAATGTTGATAATCGTGAGGAGCTCTAAGATTAGATACATGTGTACTTACTAGCTCAAATGATTCGATTGGACAGCACTAAAAGGGGGAGAGACCACCCTTTTTAGACGTAGCTGCTTGCTTGTCTTTGAAGTCACAATACATGTGAATGCAATGTCAACATTAGAGGAGTATGGGTTATAGCTTGCTTGCTGGAAACAACAATCATTGCAAGTGTGAGCAAAGCTGCGTAGGGTAGGAGCAACATGCTTGTTTTGTGCTGAATTGTATCTGTAAGGAAAAGTGTAGATGTACATTGATTCTGGCAATTGATTTGCGTGTACACTATGACAAAGACCAATAATATCATCAATGATTCAAGACCTTGGGTTTGTCATGCTCTAGATGATGGGTGTGCGCTTCTTTAAGATTGTTATTGCTGACTTGATTCCCATCGTATTCAGCAAGTCAAGACTTTCCTGGCGTAAATGTCTAGAAGCAAAATCTTTTATGTACTTCAACCATGGAGCCTTTACACTGACTAAGCTTTTGAGCTTGGCGGTGTGTCCAAGGTCTAGCATTCTACAAATAATGCTGGATTGCCGAAGTTACTTTGCCACAAGTCCATTATGAGACCATTGTGTTCGATGTACCATTATGCATGTGTCTCCAAGTTTTTCTAAAGTACCCATTTGTGTGGAATGGCTGATTGCCCGCGTAGCGAAAGGAAGGAATAAAAAAGTGTCAATTTTCCTCCTTGAGTACCAACTTCGATATTCCTTTGATTTGTTTCTTCATTATAACCAAATGAAGTAATATCTAACACTAAACTTGTAAAAATTTCATACAATCACAAAAGTTACAATAATTGACAATTAGTGTATACGTTGACATTTAATGTTGGTAACATTATGGGGATTGTTGACATTTAGTGTTAGGCTTCGTTGCCAACACTACTTATCATTATTAATGTAGTGCCGCAACGGCCGCGTTCTGCCTTCGTCGCGACGTCCGATGCGAGCCCTTCTTGTAGCCTTCGATCGAATTCACCAACTTTCACGAGAATCTGGTTCGCCTTCAAGCGTCTGACCACTCCCAGAGTTCCCAGCATGCTTCCGCCGATCGTATTTGCACCGATTTCCTGACTCGAGTCGAAATTTTAGAAGTACGATATAAAAAAATCTGGCTTCAATTTACGTCAATTGCTGGGTCTTTGTTTAGGCTTATTAGAGCGGATACGAATTAATGACATGTGCGCCGCTTTTCCGGATTTCTCAAAACATAACTCCTCCGGAATTTCTTTCCTTTTCTTTTGAGTGCTTGATCACGGCACCTCATGATTCAGCACGCTTACCGGATGCGATCCATGCTTGCTACTGAAGGGATTGTAATTGGATCCAGCAAGTTCGACTATGCTTAGGGTTTAGAGTCTTAACGGTTCGTTCTGTTAACGCGTGGGGAAAACATAATCGGATATGGAATTTGGACGAGCTGGCTTCGTAGTTTTATGGCGTGCGTGAAGAATTAGGGTTTCAATTCCCGTTCTTAGTAAGCTGGAAATTCTGCACTTACTTTCCGCAACGCTCATTCTTTTGCCTTCAGCAAATAGGCTTTGATGAGGTGAGCGATGGTATGATGGGCAAGGAGGAAGCTGTAGTTTTCCAGCAGACCGTGTGTACAAAACTCTCATGCTGGATTGTTTTTGGCTTCGTAATTTTTGTTGTTGTGAAGAATTAGAGTTTCAATTCCCGTTCTTAGAAAGCCGGTAATTCTGCACTTACTTTTCGCAACGCTCCTTCTGTTGTCACAGACTCAGTGAACAGACCTTGATGAGTTGAGCGATGGTATGATGGGCAAGGAGGTGTGTATAAAACTCTCAAGCTGCTTGGAGGCGAGGCGCGTGGTCTATGACATGTTTTGAACCCTTTGTTGCAAATGGGATCAAGAGCCAGGTGCTGTTCTTTACATAGCCTTGTGCACACGGCTAATTACTGGAGAATGACCAGTGGGGTGTCTCTGGGAAAAGACCTGAACTCGAGAGGATTGAAAATTGTGTCTAGTTCTGTGGATTCAAAGGCAACTCGGCTGGAAGCAGATGACTCCATACTCCCTTCCACTCCATTTCCGAGGTCTTCTATCAGAGGGTACAAGTCAAACACTGGCGCCTTGTTCTCCCTTAAGGTAACCTCACCTCCTTTGCCACACTGTATATGCTCTTTTCTTCATAATTATGGCCAGGTTATTTTACTGACAAATAAAAGGAGGTTTTCAATGCAGCTGAGACTGTATTATTTGGATACCTTACTAGTTGAAATATGTTTTTGCATACTTTTTACGACAAATGAGATCAAGTGTGAGTCTTAACCTCGAAACGCCCGGTTGGTCATTGTGACTGCCCCTCTATAGTAGTAGCTCTACGGTGCTGTATAGTGGTGTGGCAAGTGCCCACCCATTATAATATTGTTTCTCAAAGTTGCAAAAGTCAAGAAGAAGTCAACAGTGCATGTTGCCTTCATGAAAAATGCAAGAAGGGCAACATGAGATCTCACATTGTGTTTGTGAATCTTTTCACAATTTTGATTTACCTAGAAATGTGAGTACATTTGGCGAGGTTGTTTGTTTGCCTTCCATGGTGACCATGTATCTATGATCACTTTTTTTTTATAAATAAGATGAAAAATGACCTTTTTCCATCTTACAGAGTATTTTTTTGTTATCCAGGGGATGGAAAATGACCTTTTTCCATCTTACAGAGTATTTTTTTGTTATCCAGGGGATGAAAAACGTCCTTTATGGCGTTTAAGGGTTAAAAGCTTAGTCCTACTAGTGCCATATGCAAAATAAGGGATGCAAGTTCTGATGTTGAGATCATGCACATTCTCAAAACCACTATGTACTGAGTATGCAAGATTTTTGGAATGATCTGTCTCAGAATGTTTATGTTGTTTTTGCTGTTCTTTCTTTTGTTGTTGTTGTAGGTGCCAGGTCTTCCTAGCTACGTGAAAGTCGTAGAAGTGGGTCCTCGAGACGGCTTGCAGAATGAAAAGGAAATTGTTCCTACATCTGTGAAGGTTCAGCTCATCCAACGGCTCGTTGCCGCTGGGCTACCTGTGGTTGAAGCGACAAGCTTCGTCTCTCCCAAATGGGTCCCTCAGGTGTGTGAAAGCTGCTCGCTTCCTCTTTCACCTTTTTTTTCATGAGGGGTAGTCACACCTTCTTCAATCTATTCTCAATCTTCAAAAAATGAGGACGTGGCACTCTCTCCTTGATTTGCAAAGATTCGTTCTTTGATGATTGAGAAGTTTTCTTCTTCACCTCTGAAGGAGAAGAATGGGCATGAAGAAGTTTTTGTATGTGAAGTTTTACCGATGCGTGTCTCTTTTTCATCTCGTTCTTCTCGCTTTCACCCTCATTGTAGTTGGAAACCTTGGTTGAGTGAGTGAATGCAGTTTGCTTTCTTATCGCATCACCATTTTCTAGGTAAACTCATCCTCCATTCTCCACCGCCCACAAAAGGGGAGTTACACCTTCTTTCATAGAGAAGTGCTCCCATTGGCTCTTACTTCCACTCCACAACTTTTCACTCTTCTTAAAAGTTTCATTCTAAGAGAAGGTGTAACTACCCCTATTGTGAGCAGGAATGAGGTGGTCTATACCGTTCTTTTAATAAATCTTTTCATATCCCGGACTTGTCAGAATTGATGACCTTGGGCACAAGCGTAGCGTAGCTTACAAGACTACTGATATGAATTTGGTGCTTGTTGTGGTAGCTAGCAGATGCAAAGGACGTAATGGCTGCAGTTCGGAATTTGGAACGAAGCCGATTACCTGTTTTGGTACCGAATTTGAAGGTAAAAAAAGTTACGTGAGGCTGTTGTCAGCAAAAGAACACCATTTCTATGTAACAAGAAATAAGTTTGCAACCATTACAACAAACAGAAGACTTTTGTTGACAACCACTAACTCCTCAATAAATACAGTACAAGACTTACAATCTTTCAAAGCGATTGTTGGTTGAAAATCCCTCTTTGCTTTGCAGTATTTTAAAAACCAACCGAGAAATTGCTGCGGACAATTTTTTTATATTAGTTTGCAAATGGACCTCTACAGCGGATTGATTTTTGTGTCTGTAGTAGTAAATGATTCTAGTCTAAAACTCATTGCTTTTAATTATGATAAGTTATTCTCTTTTACAATGTATGTCTGTTTGTGAGGCCACAAGAATCTACAGTTCTACAATTGTGTTGGTGGGTGTCAACCCATTGGGTTGGCAGTCCTCAATCCCTCAATGCAATGATGATTTTGTAGAAACATCACGTCCACTTCTAATGAAAATGATGTCCTATTTTTCATTAAGCTTGAAGTTTTTTGCAAGGTTTGTAAGTTTGCTTGTTTGATTCCAAAGTGTGTCGATTGATTGATTGCCTTGCTGTTAGCTTGCAACGTAGTTTGTGGTAGTGATGTGCTCACATGTTTGTAAGGCAGGGTTTCAAGGCAGCAATAGAGGCGGGGGCACAAGAGGTGGCAATCTTTGCTGCAGCGTCGGAGTCGTTTGCTAAAGCCAACACGAACTGCACCATTGAGGAAAGCATTACTCGTTTCCGAGAAGTGTGCGATGCGGCCAAGGAGCAAGATATTCCTGTACGAGGGTATGACAATTCTATCCCAAAAAAACTTTGAAATTTGAATGGATGCCTCATTCAACTAACTATGGACTATTCAAAGTACATAAATGAAGTCTCAAAAATCGATTTGATCTGCAAAACATTGGGAAGGGGAATGCTATACCGTGAGCGGGGATTTGTGAGCCAGGAGCCGTGAGTTTGGATCTTTTGTCAAAATACTAAATTTCACCTATAACCGTGGACATAGGGCCCTATAATTGTGCATTTTAAACTTTCATCTCTTGAAAAACTTGCTAAACTTACTGTTTTTGTAGTTGTTGCATTGATTTTGAGCTCAAGATTGGTTTCCGCTCACTGAAATCTTGGCTCATTGCTCATGGTTCACTGTTTTACGCTTGCAAAATAGTGTTGTCCCAGTGGGAGGTACTTGAAAAACATTGAGAAATATGTCCAAATCAAAAGACATGCAAATCTCTGGGAAAAACGCATGTGAAATATTGGGAAGTCTTCAATGTTTAGCATCATACAAAGTCCACAATTACATGAATAAGTCATAAATAGTTGAATTTGATATGTGGTCTTTTTTTGAAAAAAAGCGAAATATATGGGTTTTTTGTGTTCTTGACTAGATTGTTACTTATCCTGGTTTTTTCAGGTACGTGTCTTGTGTTGTGGGGTGCCCTATTGAAGGCCCTATATCTCCTGATAAAGTGGCCTATGTAGCACGAGAGCTTCACCGTTTGGGCTGCTATGAAATCTCTCTCGGTGACACCATTGGAATCGGCAATCCTGGTAAAGCTCTTTTCTTTTCTTTCCAATCAGTTTCTGTAGAGTTGCTCAAAAAATTTCTATGATTCTCTCTCTTGGTGCTGACCTTAGAGGCTTGATCTCTCAGGAACGGTAAGGCGGATGCTTGAGGCAGTGATGCGAGAAGTTCCTGCAAGTAATTTGGCAGTGCATTTGCACAACACTTATGGACAAGCTCTCGTCAATATAGTTGTTGCTCTTCAGGTACGAATATCCGCCCCTAATGGATGAACCAACTAAGTCTTAGCACTCCCATATAAAAAAGAGCAAAGTTTTCCCCAAGATAGTATGAGTCCAAATCATTGCAAATCCCAAAACCTTTTTCTTTTCATATTACAAGCTGGCAAGCACTTCTTTATGTCCAATGCTCACTTGCCAAAACCCTTTATATGCCACATCTAACTAAATATGGACTGTCCGAAGTCCACAAGTAATATTACAAAAAATCCTCTGGTTTGCAAAACATTGGGAGGTGTTTGCAAAACATCAAGAGATATGTCCAAAGAAAAGTATATGCAAAACGTTGAGCAAAACACGTGCAGTATACTGGAAAATGTCCAATGTTTAGGAACATAGAAAGTTTGTAAATACACGAGCTGTCCATATTTAGTTAAATGCGACACAATGTCACGTCTGTCTTGGTGTGAAGTTTTTGAGCGGTTTTGAAATCTTGACAACATGCAGATGGGCATCAACGTGGTGGATTCGTCAGTAGCAGGCTTGGGGGGCTGCCCATATGCCAAAGGTGCGACAGGTAATGTCGCCACGGAGGAAGTTCTTTACTTATTAGAGGGCCTTGGAATCAAGACTGGCGTTGACGTGGCACTAGTAGAAGAAGCTGGAAACTTCATTTGTGAACATATTAGCCGCACTTCGGGGTCTAAAGTTGGGAAGTCTTTGTGGAGTAGCACCCAGGGTATGTCCAAACTCTAGATAATTCCTGAATCTCTTCAAAATTAGATCATGCCTACATCCCAGAGCTCAAAACAAAAGTGCGAGAATTGTTTTAGTTTCTAACACAGTGTTGGCTTCAGTAAACGTTGTGTGGGTATTGGTTGGTTTACGATGCATATGTTTCAAAGAAGATGTGTTTGGCTCACCTTTACAACGATTTTGTATTGTTTTGTTTTGTTTTGATTTGGAAGTATTTGTCAAAGGCGATTAGTAAGAGCTTCTGTTTGGGTCTGGCTGGGGGAATGTTTGACTGCAGTTGCATCAGCATCTCCTGCTCTAGATATGTACGTTCCCAGGTGAGGTTACAATTAACACACAAAGCGTATGTTGCCTGGGGGTCACTCTTTGAATATTAGGGGGGTTCAAACATAAAATCTGGCCTACGAGTTTCTCACCTCACAGGGTCGTCGCTCACTAGTGAATTATTTTTCTTCATGCCACGCCTAAAGTTTGACACACCCGTGAGTCTGCGATTGGGGTTTTGTGCACAAGTTGAGGGTCTAGAGAAGATGAGCCTTGTGAAAGTGAGTTTCTGAAGTTCACTCCTAACGTGAATCACATATTTCGGGGTTTCAATCACAAAGTTTGGCCTTCCAACTTCTCACCTTACAGGATCTCCGCTCACTGGTGAATTGTTTTTGTTCTCGGCACATGCAAAGTTTGAGGAAGCAAGTGAATGAGCCCCGCAAAAGCCACTAAAGTGAATTTTTGATGTTCACTCCTCACGTGATTCATGTTAGGAGTGAAGTCCAAAGGTGAGTCACCTTGTGGTTCATTGGTGAATTCACAAAGGTAAATTGCACTTAAAAAAGTTAATATTTGAAACCCCTATTAGGAGTGAATTCCAGAGGTGAATCACCTTGATGTTTACTAATGCATTCACTGAAGTGAATTGCAATGTGAGTTACTTCAAAAAGTTGATGTTTGAAGCCCCTAATTAAGGTACCCAGTGAGAGTGACAAAGGTCTTCTTGTCTTCTTGTTGAACCTTATGTGTATATATTTCTTTGGCATTTCAGTCCACCCTAAAGAATGTAATTTTCTATTGTGGTGAATAAAAGGCACCACACGCTATTCATTCTGGCTCAACAAAACCTTTTATTACTACTCTATCATATGTCTAAGCTATCTTTAATTTATAAGTTTTAAGAATAAAATTCACCTAATAATATCTCTCACGTGGTTTGTACATTTTACATTAGTGACCCCTGTAGAATTGGGACAGCTACTAGGCGTGCCACCCTCCATTGCAAGACAATGAATCCTTTTATCACACTAAACCCATGGTCATTCCTGGGCCACCCATGTTAAAAAATGATAGGGGTAAATCTATGCTGCCCTCCGAACCATACATGGCTAGTCAAAATCAGGATTTTGTCCAAAATGCATGTAGGTAAGGAAAAATTGAGAAAAATTGGAAAAAATGAACAATGTTTGCAAGTTCATAAAAAAAAACTACTAATATAAGTTACTTTAATCTAAAATTTGATAAATGGGATGTTTGCTCAAGGAGGAATTTGGCAATTCCATCCCCTTTTTCACCCGAATTTCTTGGTGCAATGATAGCCAAAAACAATTTGAGGTAAGATTTAGGCAAAAATTTGCCCATTGAAAGCAAGCTACAAAACAATTAGAGATTAGAATTTTAGTTAAGAACTAAAATAAAAGACAGCAGTAACTCTTTTTAGAAGCTTGAACATTCTTGAAGAATATTAAGAGATTATTTCATCATCGTAATGAGCCTTTGTATTCTAAAATGTTTGACAAATCAAAAATATATATGAAACAAAACAGTTGTTACTGAAAAATTAAGTACAACTTAATAAAATAAAACAGTAAATTTTTTTATTATGTTAGGTCAAATTGGGTTCTTTAATAATGCCAAGAAGTCGACATGCTCAATAGCATCAAGCTAAAAAACACAAGAATTGCTATGAACTTGAGGCTCTAAACTTTAGTCCAAAAGGTAATAATCTTTTGAAATTTATTCATCTCAACTAATCAAACAATCTTAGGCACAAATGAAAAAGTGGTTTACATTTAGTATGGCCTACATAAGTAAATCATTCAAGAAAATTCAGCATCAAAAGTTCTTTTTATATAGAACTGAGTTGTGGTCATTGATAGAAAAATTCTAATGACAACTTTGGAATTATAAAAGACTCTCAAAATTTATAAAACATTCAGAAATCTAAGTACAAAGGATTCCATAGAGTAAGAACAATGTATACTAAACTTTTATCTTGCATGGGAACCTAAGTGCACCATCTCCCCCTCATGTTTTCAATCAAAGATACTAATAAGAATGCCCCAATTGCAATTCAAAAAACCCTGTGGCACATGCTTATTCAGTATTAATTAAATCTGTGTTGTAAAGATTCTTCAAGTTGTCCTACTTAGAATCACTGTCTGAGGAGATTCCAAGTTTCCTTGGTAAAAATCCTATGTTTTCCATTTTGAACCAATTTTTTAGTGTATGCACCGGATATTGCCCACATACATGTCCTATAGTCAAAACTTTATTTAAAAACTTAGTTGGTTTTTTTCCAATAAATTCAAATTTCAGCAGGTTTTTTTGACATTTCATTTAGTTGACTTTCTATTGCTTTTTGAATCCCCCGCACAGTGCTTAGAATACATATAAAAAACAATGATTGTTCATATATTATTGACCCTTTCTTATTTTATGCTTCTTCAAAGGCCATGACCATCAAAGGCCAACCTTTCAAAGGCGAGAAGTTTTATTTTTGGTCTTTAATGTAAAAACAAACTTCAACAATGAAATTCCATGCTATCCCCAAAATGAAGAAGTGCAAAAACAACAAAAACATAATTCATAATGCAAAAGGGAATTCACCCCTTCTTGCCTATTCTACCACACCTTACTATATATGGTCAATATTTACAATATTAAAATAGGTGTTGATCACAAGAAAAACATCATCAATTTGAAAATACAACTTAACATGAAAAATACAATTTTATTTTTATTTTTGGCTCTTAATCCCGCTCATAGTATCAATTTAAAAAACTTGAATTAAACTAAACATAATTTATATTTTTTAATTCATATTGTGAGTGGGACCTAAAGCTAAAAAACAAAATTAAAGTTACTACTTCTATGTCAAATTGTATTTTCAAATTAGGAATGCTTTTCTTGTGGTGCACACCTATTTTTAGATTGTAATTATTGACCACTAGTATAAAAGCACATGCTTTGCATGAAGTGGACATGCATGTATGGGTAATGCAACATTCAATTTTACAAAAAAATAACATCTCACAAATCAATTGGTCTAGAATCTAATCCTAATGTATTTTACAAAAAGTCAATATCTCACAATTGGTTTAGAATCTAACCTTGATGCACCATCATTTTGGTTCATTTTGGAAACCAAAAGTAGCAATTGACCTCATCACAATGCTCTTATTTTATACTTTGCTAGGGGGTGTTTGGTGTTTTGTTGTTTTTCTAACACGTAGTTGAAGGGTGTTTGGTGTTCCATATTGAGGCATCCTTTATGTTTCAACTTCCGCCTAAAAGTTCTAAAAGATTTTGGAAGAGAACATGGTTGGAGGGTGCTTGGTGTTTTGTATCTAGGGCACTTTTTATTGCTTCAATTTGCACAAAAAAAATTCTAGAAGGTTCTAGAAAAGGGCGCAGAGTCAATGAGGGTTAGGCTCCCACTTAGTAGTATAGATATATATAGTGGTGCTTGGTTAGCATCAACACTTTGGGCTGGTAAAAAGTGTTGACCTTATTCAAGCATTGATCATAAACAAACACTCCATTTGTATTGCTTTCCCTAGTTCTAGGGGTTGCAACTTTGGAGGTGCTTTCCCACCCATGTTTTTGGTACAAAAGAGTCAAAATGAGCATTGACGAAAAGAAAACGTTGACCGTATACAAGCACTTAACTTTAACCAAACTCATAATACATGCATTTAAGAAAAAAGAGGTGAGAGAGTGGGATTGTGATCTTATCCAATTGTTATCCAATTGTTGCTCTTACAAAGGCTGATGTTAACCAAGCACCACTCTAGTCGGGTGTGATAGAATAGTCAAGAAGGGGTGGTACATGTATCAACTCCCAATACAAATTTATATGTTGTTTTTGAGTTTTCCAATTCCCTACCAGCATGGAAGTTTGCCCTAAGTCCCTCAAAAATCCAAAGAAGGTAGTCATAAGATACACGTCATTCACTCTCCTCTATGTACCATTTACGCACATCTCTCCTGGAATGTACACCCCTGGTAAATGGAGATCTAGTGGAATGCTGGATAGGAGAGGGAATGTCTCAATAGGCATCCGCGTTCACACGGCGCAACAATGATTAGTTCTGGATCTCTCGTAAAACCCTAGGGTCGTAAGAAACCTTACTTCCGCTCCTCTGACACTTGGCTCGCGCTTAATTCCTCGCCCTCCATCGCCCGCGCTCGACCGATCTGCGCTTCTCCGGCACTTCCATCAGCTCCGCCTCCCGATTCTCGTCTCATCGCGCTTTTCCGTTCCCGATTTGGTGCCCTCTCGCCTCTCCAGCCTTTGAATTCGTTGCTCCTCTTTCATTATTGCTGTCTTAGTCGTCCCGCCTCATTTACGACATATTAATTTCTTCATTTTCCATCGGCAGTGTCTACTAGTGTTTTGTTAACAAAATTTCTGTTCTTTTGCTTGAAAATTGCTCCCTGAAGATTTTGTGACTTTCTGTAAGATTTTTGTAAGAAGTTCTGAGTTCTTTGCCGAAATGGTTAATGCTGGAGTTAGATCTTAGCTGTATATTCGTGCCTCGTATTTTTTCAGTTCTTATTAGTTCATGACCGTCTTCTGCCATTTTCTTGTTACGGATTCGTGTTTCCAGCCTCCTTGGTGTTAACTCCGCCCGCGCTCGACCGATCTGCGCTTCTCCGGCACGTCCATCAGCTCCGCCTCCCGATTCTCGTCTCGTCGCGCTTTTCCGTGCCCGATTTGGTGCACTCTCGCCTCTCCAGCCTTTCAACTCGTTGCTCCTCTTTCGTTATTACTGCCTTAGTCGTCCCGCCTGATTCACGATATGTTAATTCTTTCTTTTATCATCAGCATTGTCTACTAGTAGTTTGTTAACAAGATTTATGTTCTTTTTGCTTGAAAATTGCTCCCTGGAGATTTTGTGACTTTCTGTAAGAATTTTGTAAGAATTTTGAATCCTTCGCCGAAGTTGTTAGCGCTGGAGTTAGATCTTAGCTGTATATTTGTGCCTCGTATTTTCTTTATTAATTCATGACTGTCTTCTGCCATTTTCTTGTTATGGATTTGTGTTTCCAACTTTCGTGGTGTTAATTCCACGCTAGGCCTCGTGTGCATTTCAGCAGTTTTTGAGTAGGTCATACGAGAACTACATTTTGTCCAGTTTTTTTGAATTCGTTGCTCCTCTTTCATTATTGTTGCCTCGTCCCGCCTGGTTTACGATCTATTAATTTTTTCCTTTTCCATCGGCAGTGTCTACTAGTAATAGGACTACTGTTCTTTTTGCTTGAAAATTGCTCCCTGGAGATTCTATGACCTTCTGTAAGATTCTTGTAAGATTTTTGTAAGTTTTTTGAATTCTTTGTCGAAGTTGTTAGTGCTGGAGTTAGATCTAAACTATATATTCCTCCTCGTATTTTTTCAGTTCGTATTAGTTCATGACTGTCTTCTGCCATTTTCTTGTTATGGATTCGTGTTTTCGTGGTGTTATCTCCACGGTAGGCCTGATGTGCATTTCAGCAGTTTTTGAGTAGGTTATACGAGAACTACATTTTGTCCAGTTTTATAATTGTGAACTCATACATGAAAATATTTGTCACTGATTCTGGTGATATGAGTCTTGATCCTGTCTAAATCTTTTATTTCCAAATCTCGAATCCTTGGTTTTTTAGGACTTAAAATTTTTCTTACTCTGAGCTGTATTGTAGGAGTACTTGTTCGTTTTGTCTAAATGTCGTAATCAGAGTTTCTTTTGGTGTTTTCACTGGTTACTAAGCTTTAGTCTGGTCCGATTCCGGCCATTTGGCATAGTATTCAATATGTTGGAAGGAAGGCAAGACCTGCAGATGTAATCTTAAAATTTTCTCTGAAGTTTTTTTGCTTTAAATTATGATCTCAAGATTTGTGTCGTGTTTTCTTTCCCCCTTGCATCAGGTTGTTAAGAAGCTCATAGCGGTTTGTGGTAATCTGCAGCTGTGAAAGAGCTGTTTGCGGCCTTGGGGAGTCATGTCGAGAGTTCTTATTCGTGAGCTTGGAGGCCACAGTCCTCTCCGACCTTGCCTCTTTGCTTGCTCGCGTTCTCTGACTACAGTGGTAAGTATATTCATTGCATGTACTGCTATCACTATTGCTTGTTTTTGTAATTGGTGTTGATGTGAGATACCGTATCATATAAAGCAGAAGGTATTCAAAACCGTCATGAACCTCTTGCCTTCTCGTGTAGTACTCCCAGATAATCATCTTTATGTACAGAAATTTTGGTGTGAGCATGACTTGGCCATTAGTCCTTCAATGAAAATGAGGTTGTATATTGCCACTTATAGAGGTCTATAATCTCCGACTTTGAAAGTGCACAAGAAGTTCACTCATGGTGATTAAAATGTGTTCTTAAACAGATTTGGCTTGATCTCTCTACATTTTTATGCTGATCTCCCAATAATCATACTCCTACGTTTGATGGAATACTGAAAGTGATGCAAATGATGTCCTCTTCCATACGGCGAGAATGGCTCAAGGATACTCTTAAACTCTTGTATCGGTCTAGTTGCAGTTGTTTTTAGTCGGGACTTGCGCGATTGATTCTCAGATATTGGCTATGTGCTTGACTTCTTTTCTGTAAGAGGAAAAGACTATTACATCATCTAGCAGAGCCTTTTTCTAACAGTAT
Organism: Ulota crispa; assembly: GCA_963920765.1. NCBI lineage: Eukaryota > Viridiplantae > Streptophyta > Bryopsida > Orthotrichales > Orthotrichaceae > Ulota > Ulota crispa. Next base: position 15,615,437 of record OY987243.1, read on the forward strand.
CACTGTGCCAGGCCCAGGATGTCGGCGTTGAGAAGAAAGGACGTGGAGGATTGGTTGGTGCCTCTGCTGTTTTGGCCGGAGTTTCCATTGTAGGAGGGTCATACTACGCAATGACAAGGGAACCTCAACCAAGAGTTTTTCCTCCTGTGGATGTGCAGAGCGTGCCACCAGCCGTCCCTGCTCCCGCTCCTCCTCTTCCAACCCCATTCGCTCCTCCAGCCATTTCTGCTCGTGATGGATTGCTTCTGAGGGTGGAGAGCCTGAAAGCCGAGCTGGAAGAACTGCGGAAGCAAAAACGCGACAGACTCGTTGATATGAAGAAGAAAGCAATCAAGGACGAGATTCACACCATCGATACTGGCCTCGCTGCTCTGGACAAAAAGTCATAAAATTGTTGTTTTTTGGAGAATCGTTTCAACGACGACAAGGTACAGATCTAGGTTTAGCCATGAAATGTCTTGACTCATTGGCAGAGTTGATTGTACATTGTAGAACCTTTTAGTAGAGTCTCTTTGAGTAGCTATAGCATTTCCTTGCCATTTAGATTCTTCCTACTTTCGGAATGTATATGCGCAAAGTGATCACCGTCTCAAGTGCTTTGGAATCGAGGTGAGGTGGATCGACTCATCCGAACTTTGTCATTTGAGCAATGTGTTCATCAATAGGTGAAATGTCTCTGGTTATCGTTGGCTTGGACCAAGGCAAGCAGCGCAGATATCTTTGTAATGCTCCAAACAATGATTAGCAAGATGAAAGCTGCTACGGAGTTGTATGCTGGACTGAGCAAGTGGTGTGGTGTGTAATGAAGTAGAGAAAAAACTATGTACTTGTCAAATTCTTAGCTTACAACTTCACAAGTCTCTATAATCCGATTTTTGGTCCAGTTGCATGTCAACAAATACTGTGTTTTCGATAATATTAGATTCTTTTAACATTGCTGTTTCGATAATATTAGATTCTTCTAGCATTGCTGTGAGGGCAAGTAGACTTATGATTGTACGAACAAGGTAAACTATAGCATTGTGGACATTTCTTCCACTGTGGGCAGCGTGAATATAGCCTCATTTTGGTGAATGCAGTGTGTTCAAAAGATTTGTAGAAGAAAATTAGGGCCCAAATTCTGACATATTTCATATGGAATGAGAATCATTTTGACTGTTTAGGGACTCATAATTGTTGCAACGGGCATCAATGTTCTTGGTTTGCTATCGTTGCTTTGAGTTGATGCAATTTTTGTAGAGGGATTTTCACTTCACCACAATGGTCAAACAAAGCGGCCAAATCAAATTGTGAACAGCATAACATTCAGTAGCCTGAAGAGAGGCTGCCTTTCCCTCTCTTCAGGTATCATCCACGAACTTTATCATAACAAAAAAAAAAAAAAAATTTATAATAATTTTTCTCACATGGCTAGAGCCCACATCGACATATGTGCACTAAACTGAGCCTCTCTTTCATAAACTCTTTGACAAATTCAACCATGTGTCATCTAGAGGGAGGGTAGGCATAATGAGCGCTAGTGAATGTTATGAGGGTTTGTAATGGACATTGGTATTGTCCATTATGGCCATTTACTAGCATTTCCACAGGTGTTTTTTGTGGCGTTGGTGATCCACCTAGCGTCCATGGGTCACATGAGCCCAACACTCTTACAATTTTTAACAAGTGGTGTGTTGCTTATTCAATTTCGATTTCACCTTCTACACATTAAATGGGTTTCTCTTTGCACCATATTTATATATTTCATGTTTTATACTTTAGTTTAATATGTCAAACCAACAATTCTATCCACAATAGGGGTACTTCACCTTAAATGCGTAGAGGAGTTTTCTGGGGTATCTTTTGAATTGGCTACCAAAGGCAATATGTGTCGCTTGTTTGTGGATTGTTAGAATTGTAAAGGGACCTTGATGGAGGTAGATTTTTTTAATGGTGTTCAACCCTTGTATAGTTGCTGATGAGTGCTTTATATTTACGAAGAATGTGAGAATGTGTTACAAAGTGCAATCCAGAAGAGTAATCAAACGATGACTTTCTAACAAAAGTTTTGAAATAGAACCCATAGATAATATTTGAATCTTTTTACGGTTAGATCAAGTTTTATCAATATTGTTTGAAGAAAGTAATTCAATGTTCCTTATTCAAATTAAATATGGACAAAAAGTTGGTGATCTTCACAAAAGCTTTTTCCTTTACATTTACAACATTTGGTATTTGATTTTGGTGATTATTTCAGCTTTCTTTTAATGTGAGATTTTTTCAAGTTGTTTTTTGAAAGCCCTTTTTTAAACTAGAGAGGTTAGCTTTTGAAATGAAATTTGTTTGTACTATTTGAAGTGTGGAATAATTGCAAAAATAAGTTGTTGAGATCTCTATTGTGCAAGTGCAAAAATGTTAAATTAAAAACCTAATAACTTGTGGATGAACCAAATGATTCAAGGTTTGCAAACATGGAGTTAATTTACATAAGTTCAATGTTTAACCCTTAAACGTCCATAGGGCATAGTATATACGCTGACGTATAATTGTCATTTGTTACCAATAAGAAATTTTGAATTTGGGATCTCAAGTAGCTCACTACAAGTGCATTGATCTATTCTCCAACTTCTTTGTTGGTTTCAACTATAATAGAGATGTGGATCCATTCCAAATACAAAAAAAATATCCCGTATTGTTTTGGTCGGAGTGGCACGCTCAGACGTTTAGGGGTTAGAACTTTACTTGATCATAAAAGCATTAAAGTTCTTAAAAAGATTTGTTTTTCACAAAACCCATGTTCAACACCCAATACAAAGTATACCATAATATTTCCGATAAGTTAGTAGCTTATAAATTTAATTTTTTATCAGAAGCTTCAGCTCAAACTGTCCTTGCATGAGGTAAATACACGTGTATCTTCCATTGATTTAAAAGAAACCCCTACAAACTCTAACCTATAAAATAAGGGAATTGATATATGCACACTCAGGGGTTAGTATTTGCACACACCCCGGGGTGAATTTTAGATTTCTACCATTAAAAAGCTGAATTTGAGAATTTTGAATTCAGATTTGGACTTAGAGACCATAATATAGTCTAGAACCATATAAAAGTTGCAACTGAACAATATTCAAAAAAAAAATTTAGCTAGAGAGAAATTTGTTACTTTTATTTTTGTTTGTAAAAAATGGTAAGCTTTTTCATTGGGTGTTGTTCAATTGCAACTTTTTAAACGGTTCTAGACTAAATCATGGTCTCTAAGTCCAATATTTGAATTCAAAATTCTCAAATTCAACTTTATGATGGTAGAAATCTAAAACTTATCCCGGGGAGTGTGCAAATACTAAACCCCTTGGTGTGCATATATCAATTCCCTAAAATAAACATTATAACCATGAAAGTGTTAAAGATTTCTATATAACTCGAAATGAGGTAACTTTCAAAAGAAGCTGTGCTTAAACCTTGAAAGTATTTGAGGCATAATATACTCGCATTCTTTGTGTTATAGAATCTTTGTCAAAATGTATATTTCGAATTTGTGTTGTAAAATTGCTAATAAATAACTACAAGAATCAGCGAAACTTCGGATGGATAAAATTGATGTATAAAGAAACAGAAAGACAAAAACAATGCGTTTGGGATTCATTGGGTTGTCCAAGCTCATATTTTAGAAACACTTACATTACCCAACTTTATTGTGGATACAAAAACTAGGAGCCTGAGACTCTTAGGATCAATTTTGAATACACGTACTTAGCTCTATTTTATAAGAACTTCACAACTGATTGATATAGTATCCAAATAATATATACTAAGAATGTTCTTTCCGTTGCCAACAAGATCCAATAAAACTAATGCATTTTGAACCATGATCCTTAAAGGTTCATGTTGACAACAAGTCGAGAAATTCTAAACCTGAGAGCGCTCAACTCAAGGTACACCTACACACAATCCCTTTGGAAAATTCATTACATTAATATGCACACATTTGACATCCAACTAAGAAATTCTAAAATGCATATAAATCTTCTTCTTTACATTGATTACAAGATCCCAACTTTTTTGTCAATCAAATATATCCAAATTGACTAATAATAATGTCCAAGTTGACATTGTTTTCTTTGACATTAATGTTAGATACCATATTGTATCAGTTGCTCATTTCAATTGCATTTAGGGGGTACGTACATACTTGAACACTTTTTTGGTTTTGTTTTACAAGGGGAAGTGTGGCTCTTGCTACGGTGGGAGGCTCATATTCCGTTTAGGCTCTAAAACCGTCCACCTTCTCAAGTGTACCCTGTTTGTACATGTTGTTTTTCATAGGCTTCAGCAATGTACAAGCACAGTACATTTGGAGGAGGTGGACAGTTTTAGAGCCCTATGCCACTTCAACTTCAAAATTTCATGACTAATTCCAAAAAGCTCCAAAAAAACATAAAACAATTTGGGTTAGATTCCAGTTCCTCTTGTCCTTCAAAGAAAATTTTCTGAAAAATATTTTAAGAAGTTTCACCTCCTCAAAATCCAGTTTCAGCCCTTAGATGGTCGGTTTGTGAGCCTCCTACCTTACTCGCTCCCACGATGTTGCTCATTTTGTTGAGGGGCCTCGGTTTCTCGCCCTTTATTTATTTCTTGTTGTCATTCAAGGTGCAGCAGGTAAAGAGCGAGCATCAATGGCGCTGGATGGGGCAATGAGGATCATGACAAGAGCCAGCAGGCGGGCAAGCAGGCTTGCTTTGACCCATGGGGCAACCAGGCTCATGTCCACAGCTTTGAGGGCTGTTGTTACCCCCCCACGGAGGGCTGGGCGTGCCCTGCCCTTGTTGTTTCTGCCCACAACGTTGCGGTCCAGCCTTGCCAGCAGCAGCGCACTTGGGTGCATGCATGTGCTGCTCGCTGCCACAGGAACTCGAACCATAACTTCCCGGAGGCGAAACGTTGTGGGTGTGCTCCATCTGCATCAATATTCATTAAATAAATAAATTGGCACGATTTTGTGAAAAAAAGAAATACAACCATCACCAATCACTACCAGAATGCATGCAGCATGGTTGTTACTTTGAGCAAGTTTAGGTTAAAGGACAGGTGGGCGGGCAGCTCGGTGACGTCATGCTAGAATTTGTACGTCGAGGCACAAATGCAGAGTTGGGTTGCATCCATGCCACAAATTATAAAAAAAAAAAGACACTGCCTGCCTTAATTAAATGCATTGGACGAGCAGGCGGTTTAGGGTTAGGACATTGTGACAATCATGGAATGTGGTGCAAGGGGAAGTTACAAAGATTGCACAATTCCTTAGGAGTGCATAGTCCTAGCTTTTTCAAAGAAAGAACCAATTGTGCATATCTCATTTTGGCATGATTTGGTATAGGGTGTGTTGTATAGAAACTCTCATCACTTGCTTGTGTGTGAAGGATAATTGCTACTTTAGGCAAGTTTAGACCAAAGAACAAGACAAGCAAGCCATTTGGATAGGACAACATGGTTGTCCATGCTAAAATCAAGGCGCAAACATCAAGGCGCAAATGTAAAGTTGTATCTATGCCTTGACTTAAAAATTGCCAATATTTGGGCTTTGAGCATTTGCATAGAACAAGCAAGCAATTTAGGGTTGGTTCAATGTGACAACCATGGTGTGGAGCTTAGGGATCAAGGGGAATTTGGAAGGTTGGAATGATCTCATACTCCCATAGCACCACCATTTGGTAAAACATGATCCTAGGAATTTATCTCACATTTTTGTGCAACTCAGTAAATTTGATCGCATTCAGTTCAGTGAGTTGATTGCCTGTACCTTCTCCAACCGTAAGTTGAGGTTCTTCTTCCGTTCCGGGGGAGGATGAGGTGCTGCCCCACCGGAGCCTTTTCTGCCTTCCCCGGGCTTCCACCCGGCTCCTATGCCACTGCCAGTTTGCTTGTCACAGGTGGGTGACTGGAACTCCGGTTGCCCTGTGGAGGTGACGCAGCGCTGGTACATGTTGCTGCGAGGGTCCACCATCCGGGGTTTTCTGATCACTTCTGGGATGGGCAGAAAACAGTAGTGCGTGTTTACTACTCCCACTGTTATGTTGGTGTACCCTGCAAACCCTCCGTGAACCTGGATCCCACAATTATTCAGTCCTGGTTTAGTTCATATGGTAGGAGGCTCTAAAATGGAGCACCTCCTCAAATGTACTTTGTTTGTACATGTTCTTTTTCATAGCCTTTCAGCAATGTACATGTGATGTATATTTGAGGAGGTGCTCCATTTTAGAGCCCTATGGTCTATTCACTTCAAAATTTCATAACTAATTCCACAAAGCTCCCAAAAATATGAAACAACTTCGGTTACATGCCATTTCCTCTTTTCTTTCAATTCCTCTTATCTTTCAAGGAAAATTTACTCAAAGATAATTCAAGATGTTTCACCTACCCAAATTCAGTTTCAGCCCTTAGATGGTCCATTCATGAACCTCCTACCTTACTGGCTCTCGAGCCCCCAAGGGTCAGAGGTTAATTGCATCAATACTGTACTACAAAGACAGTTTGACTTAGTTTTTACTTGACAGAAGTGGTAAAACTTGCAAATGGGGCCCTTGTCACCAACATGAAACAAGCCACATCAACAAGCTACAGCGTAAGATACTTTGAAGAAGCCTTTTCTAACTTTAGAGTTCATGAAAGGGGCACCACCTCTTGTTTGCATTACTGTAAGCATTCTATAGTTTGTAAGAGTGTAATATTAAGAGACAGAGAGACGTGGAGAGAGTACTTTGGATAAAAAAGCCAAATCTACTATTGATCGAATTTTACAAATTTCAATCAAATCCGTTCATGTAGTTTCAGAGTTGGAGATTGTTGACAACGATAGACGACAACAGGCAACCCCATTTCTATTCATGGATTAGCTAGCGTAGACATTTAAGCATGGCATGTTCACCAGTTCTTGATAAGTTCAACAGGTGTACGAATATATGAGTGGTTAAAGTTTGAAGTTTTCATTAAATTTGTTATCATGTTATATTTTTGTGTGGGCGATTTCTAAAAACGATAGTAGCTCTCAGTGTCAACCAAAAAAGGTCACTGTACTAAAATTTTTAAATGTTCAAACTCAAAAAGCACGAGAATATAGAAGGCCAACATCTTGTTGCAGTATTCCTTAGGGACTAACTACGCTGTTTGTAATTAAGGCGGTTAGCAGGACTGGTGCTATCAGTTATATTCTCAAAAGTTGGAAAAATTAGTTTCAAGCTGACTTTGAGGGGATATTTACCGCATTTTGGCCCAAAATGCTGCAGAAAATATGATCCGAAGAGTTACAAGCCCTGGCTCGGATCATGTAGGTGGGATCGATGTATTTCACGTCCACAGGATATTTAAGGCCTCCAAAATGGGCCTTCACCTGCTCTGCCAGTAGTGAGGAACTTAGTGCAATCATCCTTTATCCATTAAATAGAGCATTCTGATATGGAAACAATCTGAAGGAGTTTGAACGTTGAACTTCCTAAAGGGCAAATTATTAAGTGAAGCAACATCGGAACTCGTACATTGCTTCTCAATAAACAATACTGTAAAACCTCTTGGGCTTCTACCTTGTCAAAGAAAAACTTTCCAACATCTCCAAGTATGGGATTGCCAGAAGCGTCAGTTCCTCCGACTCCTTCCATCATGTCCTGCACCAATTGATATGGAGACACCTTTGGGCGTTTTCAAACTATAATGCAAAGTTCAAAATTCGAGGCAACAAAGCTCTTAAATTTTCCAACAATTTTTCTAAGCTTCGACGATAATTGTTAGTAGAGCACTTACGGAGTCGGACGTTCCAGAAAAGTACAAATTCTATATATTCCTCATTCAATGGGACATTTTGAACGATCTTTAAACTCATCAAGCCTACCAACTCTTAAAGGTTATTTAATCTGAAAACTCAATCAAAATATCGTCCAGATGTAACACAAGACGATGCCCCCGGAACATAAAATTTATGTTGAGGTTATTCATTTTTTTCACAGGAGTCAGGGAAGCCCACCTGGCCAGCCCCTTCTGCGATGACAACAACACAAATCCCATTCCTCTTCAATCGTTGATACATAAATTCCAAAACACCATATTCTCCGTCTATTTCGAAGGGTACCTGCAATATATAAAATTCAAAGTTTGCTGAATCAAAGTAGTTTGTTCGTTTATCTGACTGCATTACACTCGAGACCTGCCACATGCGGGATTCCCACGTCAGAATTGCAGTTCATATATAAGGCTGAAACATAAAAGTACCTCTGGGATCAATACAGCATCCACCTGACCACTTGCGATTGTTGCATACATTGTAATGTATCCACTTTGTCGTCCCATCAACTTCACAATTCCGACTCCATTAAAAGCACTGCTTGCCTAAGATCAGATTGACACACCTCAATAAAAGATGGAGTCACTGAAAAGCCGACAAGACTTCATGATTAGTAATAATAGATTTATCAGTTCTTTGCATTAAGACTCTCGAAGGAACCATGCTTGTCATACCAACATAACCTCAAAAGAGCGCATGATTATATCTCATAATCTTCTGTAGCATTGTGGCTTTTTTTATTTTCAAACCTTGATTGAGAATGAATCAACATTTGAGGATACATCTAAAAGCATGCACTTAGACCTTCGTTCTGGAAACAACATTCCTTGCTACTCTCAAGGCTCGGCATCCTCATTATGGGGCTCTACTTTCATGTTATCTAGTCCATTTTGTGACTCAATTTCATTACCTCCACATAGGCAGCGTTAATAGCCCGTTGTGCCTCTTCAACAGCTGTATCAAAACCAAACGTCTTGTCCAAAATCTGAATATCATTGTCGATGGTCTTTGGAATTCCAACCACAACAAGCTTCATCTTTTTTTTCTCAATCTAACTTGTAGATCAAACATTTAACATAAATTTTGGTTGGATACAATTAGTGTCAGGTTGGCCACAGTAGTTTTTATTTACATTAGAGCCATAAAATCCGCAATGTGAAAACACTCTCCTGTCTAAATGTGAGCTTTGAACCAAGGTAGGTGCAATGAACGTACATGTTGTCATCAAATCATTAAGATTCTAAACAGATGGCAACAAGATGGTTGGTGCAAAGAAAATAAAACCGTAAATATAATAGACCCACACTAGTTAGACTCTAGAGTAATGTAATGATTGAAGATGTTTACAAGTTGGTAGATAGCATTAGCACCCGCATGCGACCCATTTCCTCCTATTACATAAAACATGTTGACCTTCCATTCCTGGAATCAAACAACAAGATCAGTTAAAATTGAAATCCAACACATTTGAGGAATTTGCAAAGAGAATACAGCATACAAAGCATGTGTTTCGTTACACAGATGATGTTGTTTCACTGAAAATCATATTGTAGAAAAATTTGAAACTTCTGGTTCAAACCTCAAGTTTGCTAACAATATCTTCCAGTGGAGGGCAACCGCGGGACACACCTAAGAAGCTGCCGCCTACCATATTGATGCGTTGTACAATCTTCCGAGTAAGCTGTTAGCGTTTTGAAGTCAGCTTAAACGACTCAACATTGCAGAGAATATGATTGGCATTCACTGTACATATCTACCCTCTCTATTATCACATCATATGATTCCTCAGAAACTCTAGGGAGTAGACGTACCAAGTTTAAACGACATTATTGTACTCAGTTGAGTCCCAAGGAGTTAAATGCAGATGTGAGTTTGACAAATTGGAACAACGTTCTATAACATTTTTCTTGCAATCATAAGTAGTTCTTTTATGTCACTTTTACATGAAATATTACATAGGTATTCTAACATTGTTACAAAACTCCATGACATCACCTGCTTTACTGGTTTCAAGGCAGTGCTATTGAAGAGGTCTAGGATTAAATACTGAATCCTCTCTAATGACACACATTAGAATTGCACACTCCTACGCATACATCTTTCATTTTTTGTGCACATCTGATATAATAACTTCCACTAATCAAGTTGTTTACAGATGTGAGTAAATTTTGGAAGCCATAGTAAGCAGCGCCTTTAGAGAGAGTTGAGTGTAGTCATTCTATCCAGCGAGAGGAATAACAAAGTATGTACCATGATGGGCGGGTATCTCTTGTCTACAAAGCCTTTGAACCCGTACTGAATCCCCAGAATTTCTTTGACTCCATACACTTCCAATGTGAGGACAATCTGTGAATCTGAATTACGTCATTAGAATGAACAGGTAGAGTTCAAAGTATTGCATCACTCTGGAGAAACAGTACTTGAATAATTTTCTGTGGAACGATCTTTTACCTGACGAACAACGTCGTTAAGGCCGGGACATAACCCACCACATGTTACAATGGCAGCCCTCACCTACAAAATGAGAAAGTGCAAGTCCATTCATGTACATCAATACTTCTCACTAAACTGATGAACAAAAACTAAAAAATATAGTTTGGCGAAAACATAGATATGCCACTCAACCCAACGAACAAGTTCTTCTTGGAATTAAATTGTATATTCAGTACAGCAGATATTATTTAGAGCATACAGAAGGCGGGTCAAAGTAGATCCAAGCGCGAGGTCCTGCACGGCGAACCCTGGAAGGCTCATTTCTTCAAATAAGTCAGAAGCATAACATGTTTAAAGCAGACTCTCGATACGACTATTCAACAACTATCAGGACAACTCAATGATGGCCATGCTCGTTAAAAAGTTGTGATCATGCAAAAGCCCGCTCATACAATGATTCACACCAACATAAACCATCAACAACCATAATACCGGTACTTCTGTCAATCAAAATAAAGGTATGCATAATGAAGAGTTCAGTTTTTGAGGGATGTAATCCATAACGCCATCTGTCAATGTGAGCCCTCTGTGCAATGAAATAAACAGATGTTGACATTCTTGATTCAATGGAGACAACTTAGAATCATGTCATGAATAGACTCCGATACTCAAGGGTTTCAATGTGGCAAAATCTGGTTTTCTCTTTACTTAAGTAATACAGCCTGTATAACACTTGTTGCTATTGTTTTTAGTATCTATGCCAAATATCGTACAGAATATGATGCGCTACGACTTGTGGAGGGTACATTTCACCACCTTGTTGCTTTGCAACATGGGTTGACATAATATCATCCTAAACTGCATATTACATGTGACATGCTACAACCTCAAGGAATGTTTCCATGGTCACTGAGTCCACATAAACCAAGGTTAAGCCTTACCACGTCGGTTTGAACTGCCACTCGCCATCTTCCTCAAGCTCAATGCCAACAGATGAAGGATGACCAAAATGAACAACCTGCAGCCATAAGAGGACTCAATAGCTGATGCGCAAACACTTCACTGCTCACATCATAGTGGAACATGAACCGATTCAGAGAACCAGAGTAGAAAGTCTCAATCAATCTCTAGTATAAGGTAGGAGACCCTAATTCCAAAACGTTCCTAATTTCATTAGCTTTTAATTATTACTTGCATGATCAAACCTGTGATTCTTTCATGAAAAAAGCAATTACGAATCGATGCCAATGAGGTGAGATCCAAACATGTTGACTTGGGTGAGTGCATCGTGTCACGATTGCATATTACAACCAATCATGATCAGAATTTTCCAAGTGCAAAATATATCAAACCAAGTTTCTCTTGCTTTCGATGAAAAGTCCTAGCCTGCTCCTAGGGCTCTACAGAGTTTGAAGTTTAAGGGCATGCAGCTGCTTACCTTGATAAGAACACGGTCATCATCGTGGACGTAAATCTGCTTCATGTCATCTTGATCTTGACTTGGTGTGTCGCACAAGGCTTCAGCTCTGCCAACCAATTTTGATTTCATGTGCATTTTATTTTAGGGTTAATTCCATAGAATTTTAGGCTATGCAGTTGCTGCTGAAAATTTTACCCCTAACGTTCTGGATGGTACACAATTTATGCGAGAAAGTAAGACATAAGGTAGAGGAACCTAAAACCATTATGGACCCAATCCTGTCTCCTACACTGACTTGTTACTAATAACGTCTCACCTATCAATATTGCTTGGCCTTCAGGCGAGCTGAGCATGACTTGCCTAAACGTACATGGCTAGTGACCTATGAGGTTTTCTATAGTCACATATAATGGTCTACAGTCACATGCAGTGGTCTACAACCTCTCATTTTGAAATTGAGCAAGAAATTTATACGAAGTGATAAAAATTTGATCTCAACAGATTTAAACGCATGTAACCAAGATCTGATCATAAATCTCCCAAAGATCACACTGCTACATAGTCACCATGCTTACAGCGACGCAAAAAGTACTCCCTCTGTCCCTCTAAAAAGCTCCAAATCAGACACATTTCTTGTACCACTAAAAAGCTCCCTTTTGCTGATTTCAAGCAGTGAAAAAGCGTTTGTCATATTCAATGATCTCATGGGGACAAGTTAAGCAATTAGGGAGCATTCCTCTCCTACAAAGCTTGGCCTTGCTCATATGAGGTACCATTGTTGCTACTAACCTTTAAATCATCAATAATGAGAAGCTGACAACATGCACAAATATGATACCTTTTGCATGGAATTTGGGTGCTTAAAAGGCAACTTCAAAGCTGGAGATTTTTGCATGCATTTGGTAGATGGTATATTGATTCTAGAATGCATGTGTCATTAGCAGCAGAAAGACTAAAATTATTAAGGAGCTGGCAGCATTTGCAAACTATGCACAAATATGGTATTTTTTGCATGGAATTTGGGTGCCTAAGCAAGGACATAAAAATTGAAGATTTTGCATACACTTGATAGATGGTATATTGATTACTAGAATGCATGTGTCACTAGCACAAAGACTCAAAATACAGTTAATCCTTTTGCAACGAAGCTTTTTGGACGTTTTTAGAGGGACAGAGGGGAGTATCTGATAACTAGGGTTTTAGGGTTACAAACATGCAGGTTTGGAGATGACAAAAGTGCACTCACCCGCTCATGGTACGGTAGGTGGTTTCCATGGGCGGCAAATTGATGAGATCGCCCAGATGCGGCAATGCAAATATGTCATTCGGCTCCTCTTTGAATGCAAAGTTTTTGGCCCTAAATCCGCCACCCGACGTGTCTCTTCCCTGGCAAGCCATTTTTTGGCAAACTTTTTTTCTTTCGATCAAAATCAATATTAAGCCTGTTTTTACCAATCAAAATCAATCAATCTCTCGTATCATGCTGCACGTCATCGGTCCTTTTATTCCAATAATAGGAACTGACTGATCAACACCTTTCCTTGAAGCTCTCGCATGGTCTCAGTAAAATGCACGCCAACTGACACAATTCCACCAAATTAGGGTTAACGTCCAACTGTACAATTCACTATTTTCTTGTCATTATCCAATACAACTCTATTCTACTCAATAAAGCTTAATGCAATTTCTTTGTGTTCAAATAGTTGGCTGAGTATCAAAACTTTCATTTTTTTATCAAGACCTATGCCATAAAATAAGATGGCAGAGGATTAGCACATCTTAGATACCCTGATCCTTCTCTAAATTAGTAAATGTGCCCGAAGTGTTAGCAGCTCCGTTCAAGAATATCATAGAAATCATGGAAATCTTTACACCTCATCATAAAAAACACTGAAATAGACAGGAATTGATTTAATCCAAAGTTGACAGAAATCAAGGAAGAGAACTTCGACTGATCAACATCGTGAAACACTTGAACATTGCTGGTGAGAGAGACACACACACACCAGAAAATTAAACACAAGGATGCAATTGCGCTACCGAGGTGATCTTGTTCACTGTTGTTGTTGTTGTTGTTGTTGTCTGTAACGTTGTTTGAAACCTCTGAGAATCTGCTCGGGAGAGGCTCGGGTGTGATCACCATAACTCCAAAACGGCAACTTACGCTATTTCATGTTTGAGTTAGAGTGAATGGAAACGTGACGAGGATTTGTTTGCAAAGCAACCAGTTTCGAAACAGCAACAACATCCCAGATCTCCGGGGGTTGGAAAATTGCTGGGACCGGCTGAGGGACCGTATGAAGTACCTTATGATGGACCATATGATGGACCATATGATGGACCATATGATGGACCATATGATGGACCATATGATGGACCATATGATGGACCATATGATGGACCATATGATGGACCATATGATGGACCGCATGAAAAAGGGTATATTGGACCGTACGATGGACCGTATGATGGACCGTATGAGGAACCGGCTGAGGGACGAAGACCTACAGCATCCCTGGGAAACTGTCAGTCGAGGGGCGGTTCGCACTAGGTCCCACGTGCAATCTTTGTACGTCCCATCGCAGCTCCAGATCCCAGCTTCCTTACTGTAGGCTATTGAGGGCAAAATGAAGTGCTACTGTAAACAAAGTCATAAATATTTTATGCGAAAATATTGGTGGAACTTGAGCTAAAAGTTGGGTTTAGCAAAATGGTGGGCCCAAATCTTGAGTGAAGTCTCACTTCTTTGGCACGAGAACTTTTACAAGAGTTGTCATGTAAGCGCCATATAAGCTATGTGGGACTTGAAACATGGTGCAAAATGCCAAATCCCAACTTTTTGATTAACACCAATCAGATTCTCAGATTTTAGTGAGACTTGGGACGTGGTACATAATTTGAACCGCCCCTGAGACTCTTCATACCAGCAAATATGAAAGGGAAGGTATTACATGTATGCACTCATGTTCCCAAAAGCAAGCTGTAATAAATTATGACCCCACCAAACATTTTTGCACCTTTTCACAAAATTTTGTCAAAAAATTTACACAAGTTTGCTGGTATTTTCTAAAACACTAGCGGTTGGCACTTGCTACGCTATGCATTCACCACCATTAGAATTTTATTAGGCTTTTTTTTTTTAAATTAGATAAAATGCAAAATAAAAATTTCAATAAGTTTTCAAATTGTATCTACGTGACAATATCACAAAGAGTGAAGAAGTGATATTACAAAAGTAAAGATGTGATATTACAGAGGTTGTAATTTTAGGAGTACAACAATAATATCAGAGAGATTGAAAATGTGATATTACAAAAATTACTACTAGAGATGTGATACATCAAAGGTCAAGATGTGATACTACATAGTGCTTTATGATTTTAGTAGTATGATATCAAAACTGAAAAAGTCAACTGTTACATCCAATCATGGGTAATTTGCATCTTCATATGGTTTGCAAGCATCTTTTCATGTTTCACAAATCAAAGTAATTTTTAGATTTTTACTTATGGACTTTGGGTACGTAGTTCTTAAATGGTTCGATATGGCACCTTCTCTATATTGTTGTCCATGACAAAGGTATAATGTGATATTTGCTACACATGAATTATAAAAATAAAAAATAAGACTTCACTGTAAATACAACATCATTTTATCCCAATAGTGGTCCAACAGCAATAATCTATCCTAAAATTTTATTGAATATTATATACACTTTTCAAGAAAACAATAGTTTGGTACTGTAATAATGAGACTAGCCTACACAACTTTGAGAAAGATAATCTCAATTGGTCAATCCTACTGTTAAAAAACGTTACAACATGCAACATGCAATGATGTAAACAACTACTGTATTGTACAGTACCCTTGAGTAATGTTACATAATTCATGTTTTTGCATTCCAAACAAGTTTGAATAACAAAAAATATAAATGACATTTTAATCTCATATTGTTGGTATCTGATTCCCATGCTATCCCAATCAATCATATCAAATTTTGGTTACTAAAAACCAAAATCCTGTTTTTGGTAAATTATTTTGTGTCAAAATCATGGTTTTACAAGAAAGTTGATTAAAACACATTGGTGATGATGCATTTTTGAGATTTTATTGCATGGATATGTAGGAGACACTTATATGCACATATATCTTTCTAACAAACATCTACAAAAAGTTCAGAATTTTGTCAATAGAGGTGTGAATGCTCAAGTGATCATGACCAAATCTAGTAAACTAAATATCTCTATTTTTTTAATTAGGTTTTAGCAAAATAAACACACCATGCTCAAAAGTACAAATTTAATCATAATGTATGGGTTAATTAACACAATTTAATTATCATAAAGCTTTATATAGTTTACTAAATTTGGTCATGATCACTCTAGCATTCACACCTCTACTGACAAAATTTTGAGCTTTTTGTAGATGTTTGTTAGAAGGATATATGTGTGTATGAATGTCTCCTACATTTCCATGCAATCCAATCTCAAAAATACATCACCAATGTGTTTTAATCAACTTTTTTGTAAAACCATGATTTTGACACAAAATAATTTACCAAAAACAAGATTTTGGTTTTTAGTAACCAAAACTTGGTATGGTTGATTGGGATGGCATGAGAATTAGATACCAACAATATGAGATTAAAATACCATTTGAATTTTTTGTTATTCAAACTTGTTTGGAATGCAGAAACAAGAATTATGTAACATTACTCGAGGGTACTGTACTGTACAACAGCGGAGCTGTACACTATTGAGATAAACATACTTGATAATCAAGATAGACTGGGAGAAGGGGTTCACTTTGCTCCATTTTCTTCCTTCGGCATCTTGTGTCATTGCCATGCTATTTCCCCAAAGACCATCGAGCACAAGACCCCAAGTAAGGTAGAAGCACCAAAACGTGACATTTTTGTTACATCAATTCACTAGGAGTGTGCATTGAGATTTTGAAATTGTAGAATGGTTAGGAAACTAGCAGAGAGAGTTGAAAATTTGTTTTTGGAATTTTTTGAGATCGTATGAATAAACTATGAATTGTTGAAGGTAACTCCTTAGACACACCTATTCTAAACACTAGATCCTCATTGAATTACTTGTATTGAAATGCAAATGCGACATCAAAAAGATCATGGCACATGCTGCCACCTACACAATTTATGTTCCAATACTCAATTATGCTGGCAGCTTCAGCTGACTTGCATGTCTAATTTAGATACCGAATGGTTCAGATACACATTCATTTATAGGTGTCCGAAAACAAATTGTGTCATATTAAGGTGCTTCTACCTTACTCCAAACCAAGAGATTCGAAGAAATCAAGCAACTGCCCAAACAGCCCAAGCCCAGGTCCAAGGATCCCAAGCCAAGACCCAGGGACCACAAGCAGCGACCCAAGTGTTCCCACCGCTCCTACTAAAGTACCTACACCCACAAGGGCCACACCACCGTTGCTTTCTGCAGCATTCAAAAGACGAAAAGCAGTTCTGTAGGTCCTCAACCACAAGGAGTGATGTCAGGGGTCACTTGGGATGCCGATCCAAGTTCCTGAATGAAAGCCTTCATATTCTTCTCAACAGACCCTCCCTCCGCCACAGCAGCCAATGCCAACTCTTGCAGTTTCCGGACATTGTTTTTGGCCATCACTCCTTCCGGTTCACTCATCAGACGTCTTACCGTTTTAGAAATCTGCTCCTTCGTCACGAAATTGTCTGTTACTCTACGCACCTCGATGGCCGCCTTCACGTCGTCCACAAGAAACCTGCAATTTCACCGGTGTCAGACCATTTCTGTGTTGCTCAAGTAACGCGTTATTCGTTAATTTGGGAAAATGCTTACAAAGTGGGACTTTTGGTTTTTTTGGAATTGAACAACATGTTTGGGAATCTGTTGACTATTTTCTAATAAAATGAGATATATATCTTCCAAAAAGACACTCTTTTTAAACAGAAAATTCATTAACATCTGAAAATTTGGGCAAAAAGTTCATTAAGCAGGTTTCAAGAGGCCTCCTAAATTTTGAATATGATTCCACATAAATTAAGGTGACAATCTCAAATTTAGGTGAGTACAAATTGGGACAGCTCACTTTCCCAAATTAAAAAATAACGCGTTAAGTACGATGAAAGCAGCAAAGTAGTCTTCCAAGACAGAGACACACATGACTTCCAATACATTCGGTACAAAGTCCAACAGACCCTACACTTCAGCCAACTTTCATACACAATTGAAGCAAACCAACCAAGCCTAAATTTGTAAAGGCCACGTGACATGTAGCCAAAGCCTATGAGCTTTTAATAGCGAGCAGCACCATTAATAAGAAAAAAAGAGTTTGTCATCTAGAAGTACATTCCAAACAAAACATGTAATGAGTCCAAAATATTTGAATTTGGCAGTCGAACATATTCCACAAGAATCCAATACAACAATCACCGACCGAACATGACATCAAGCGGGTCAGACGTGTTTAATATGACAATCTTGGCCAAAGAGAAGACAACACTACAAATCCACTCTTTCACGAGCAGATCCAAAGCATGCTTGTCCAAGACACCATATTCCTTAAATTGGGAAAAACAGAGGTACCGTACTCTACCTTAAACCCAAAAAGTTACCTTAAGGTAGGAGCACCCATAAACGTCAAATTAAGGGTTTTGAACATGATGACTATTAATAAATAACTAGCAAATTATAGGATCTTATTAGGAACAAAAAAAAATAGTTTGCACTTTCGAATGTATTATTTGGATACTGTGAGAATAATTTGTGAATTTTTAAAGAGCAAAATGCCATTGCACTCATAACCACTTTTAAGATTTCATGTTCACATATTGTACATCCTTGTCATTACATCTATTCACTTCCACAGATTTTCCAAGATTTCAGAGGTGACCGTTATGGGGACATTGACACTTATGAGTGTTCCTACCTTAAACCAGATTTGAAGAAATCACAAACAGTTTGAGCCACTAAGATTTTTTCCCTTGCAAAATCCTCCTCTCAAGTGAGGGCACAAGGCACATGTACCTTAAAAAAAACGCTGCAAGCTGGGTGATTACCTAAAACCTTTAGAAGTCCCAAAATGTACTCTTTTTCCCAATTTAACGATTTGCATGGCAAGTAAAGATGAAAGAGAACACCATCGTCATCACCTGGCATTCATAGCCTGCTCCGCTTGAATCGGCCATGTCAGCATGGGCACGCCTCGGCATATACTCTCCAACGTCGAATTCCACCCGCAGTGTGTCACGAATCCACCCACGCTGCGATGCGATAGCACATACAGCTGCGGTGCCCACCCAAAGTGCACAAAACCTCGTCCTCTCGTGCGTTCTTCGAAGCCTTCGGGAAGCAATGCCACATTCTCCGGATTGCGAGGAGGACGAAGCGCCACAAGGAACCTCGCCCTGCTCTCCTCCAATCCGAGAACCAACTCTTGAATTTGATTCACTGATAGAACTGCAACACTGCCGAAGGAGACGTACACCACTGAACACTCCGGTTGCGAGTCCAACCATTCTAAGCACGGATCACACCTTTCCATGTTCGCTGGTGTCTCAGCTGCATTGCTGCTGAAGTACGCCTTGGGCAACATTGGTCCCACTGGAAGAATGCTCAGCAGATGCCCCGCCTGTGCAGATCTTGCATCAGTAAACGGCGTCATATTCGTTAACCCCTAAACGCCCCAGCGTGCCACTACGACTAGTACAATACGGGGTATTTTTCTTGTATTTGAAATGGATCCACACCTTTACTTCATTTGAGACCAACCAACAAAGAAGTTGAAGGATAGATCATTGCAGTTCTAGTGAGCTACTTGAGACTCCAAATCAAAATTTCTTATTGGTAGCAAATATCGATTATATGTCAGCATATATATTATGCCCTATGGACGTTTTGAGGGGTCCATAGGGCATAGTATATATGCTGACATATAATTGATATTTGCTACCAATAAGAAATTTTGATTTGGAGTCTCAAGTAGCTCACTAGAACCGCAATGATCTATTCTTCAACTTCTTTGTTGGTTGGTCTCAAATGAAGTAAAGGTGTGGATCCATTTCAAATACAAGAAAAATACCCTGTATTGTACTAGTCGTAGTGGCACGCTGGGACGTTTAGGGATTAATTTGAGAAAAAGCATAACAAAGTGGGACTTTTGGTTTTTTTTTTTTTTTCCGGAGAACGCCATATTCATTGAATTGAGAGTCCATTGACTGTTGTCCAATGAAATGAGATATATATCTACTAGAAATATGCTCTTTTTGGACAAAAAGTTCATTAACTTCTAGATTTTAGGACATAAAGTTCATTAACTTCTAAAATTTTGGATAGAAGTTCATTAACTAGGTTTAAGGTGACCTCCTTAATTGAACTAAGCTGGCTATTTTAACTTGGATTAAGATGAGGTACAAAATGGTACCCATCGTTTTCCCAAATATAACGAATATGACGTATGGCATACTTCAAGCAGCACGTAAAGTTTCTACTATCAGACGAAATGAAATTTAGTTCATTCTTTCAAGCACCAGCAAAGGACTCCCATGCACCAAGGAATAACTTCTGTGAATACTGTAGGCAAAAGTAGTAAGCGGTCAAAGTTTACCGGAAACCGACACCAGCTCTCATGTGGAGGATCACGTTCATTGTCTAACTAAAGTTAGTATGCATTCATTTCACAAGATTTTAGGGTGTCCACTAATGTTCGAAATGTTTGAAATTCAGCTCGATGACGTAAGGTAGCCACACCCATAACCATCACTGTACCCATAACCATCACTGTACCCATAACCATCACTTCTGAAATTTTGGAAAATTTGTGGAAGTAAATAGATGTAATGACAAGAATATACAACATGTGCACATGAAACCTTAATGTTGATTATGGGTACAATGGCAATTTGCTTTTTAAAAATTCACAGCTTCTTCTTACTGTATTCAAATAATACATTTGAAAGTGCATACTCATTAATTTTTTTGTTGCTAATAGGATCCTATAATGTGCTAGATGAATATTAATCCCTAAAGGACCATGGCCTTTATTTTGTCAAAAGACACTCAAAACTGTCACCTCTATGGCAAAGAGTTAAAAAGTTTGAAAATCAGGCATTTTGCATATTTGATCGTAGGATCTTGTGCTAGACTATTATAAGAATGTGTCATACAAAACTCAAGAACTTCAACCGCATAGACTGGAAGATATTTGCATTTAAAAAGTAAAAAAAAAAACTTTTTTTGCACCTTGCTTGACTAGATTTTTTAACTTTAAACATTTTTAACTTAAAATTTTTGCACCACAGAGTTTGGAATTCTATTTTTGCATGGTGGGAAGGTGAGTTGGGAATCTTGGGAAAAATTTTCAAAAAAGAATACTTAATTTTCATTCTTTAAAAAAACTTTAGGTAGAGGAAGGTATGAGATTGAAGAAAAACTTAAATTGCTAATAACCTTGCAATGGAATTGAAACGTAACTATCCCAATGGTGAGATTGTTCTAGAAAGCAAACTTCACCCTCTCCAACAATTTTTTTTGAAAAAATGTTAAATCTACATTCAAAAGTGAAGTTTATAAGTTATTTTTTCAAGAAGATGCTTGAGTTGCCCAAAAAACAAGATTGTCCATAACTTTCTCATATCTAGTCCAAATGGAATGAATCAAAGCTCCAAAAGTAGATAAAGATATAATCTATGAGAAAAAAAACTAAATTTTTTTTTCAAGTTTTTAAAAGAATTTTTTTTGCTGCCCCTAGTCCCCAAGTTTGTGCTTATTTGGGCATAACTTTTGCTCCTTGGCATCAATTGGAATAAAAATTAGATTCCCCAAAAGCTAATGTGTTTTTTCATCTTCAAAAAAAGTTTCAAAAAATTAGGACAAAAATTGAGGCCGTAGGTACCTGCCCGAAATCTCATTTGTCCCCCGAAGGGACAATGGTCCTTTAGGAGCTAATAGTCATCATGTTCAGCCCTTAGTTTGACGGTTATGGGTGCTGCTAACTTATATGGAACAAACCTGGCCATGGACGTTTCCATAAACGGTTTTGCGAAGAACGTCGATGTAAGAAGATTCCAACTCGTAGAAAGAGTTGAAAAGCACGCCCTTTGCTTCATGCATGTGCTTGGCGTTCTTAGCATAGAAAGGGTAAACGTAGTTGTTTGTCTTCTGCATCGCCGTTGGCAGATCGGCCAGACGCGTTGGTGGAACGCCAGGAATATCGTAAACGAGCTCCTCCTTCTTGGACGGATCAATCGGGAGTCGTCCCTGCTTAATGAGCTCCGGCATGTGCAGCATTGTTGCTATTGTGGAGGCTGGAGACGCAAACAAGACATACCTCGGTATCTTGAACTTGTTAGCTACCACCTGTACACAAGCAAGAGATGCCATGGCTGGTATCCAGAAACGCCATGCAATCCTACGAACAATCACTGCCAGAAAAAAGCCAATTCACTCTTCATATTCTTTCGTTTAACAGCATTTTACACGGCTTAGATTTGCAATAGTTACTCTATTCTTAGTGTCAACACTATTTCTGCAACACTTTTTCGACAGGCTTAAGTCATTTCTTTACAATGTAATAAAGCTTAAGCTGCGATGATTTGCTGGCGTTCCTGCAACGATAGCTCACCTAAGTAGCTCAAAAACCGTGGAAAACGTAACAACATCCGTGCAGCAAACCGGACATAAAGGTATGTACACCCACGCATCAGTGACACCAGCCATGTAGTGACATTTATAATTAAACCTAAAAGTAGCACTTTTGCACCCAAACAAATCACATATACAATAGAACTCTTTTAAACTAATATCACCCAAACTAATATCTTGCATGTCCCAACACTACCCAGTCCCTTCCCATCCCATTGTATAACAAATAACTTTTAGTCCCAAGCATATTAGTTTAGAGGAGTTCTACTGTATGCCCAAATTAAACACGCAATTTATTAATATAAGAAAACATAAATTGTGTAGGTGGCGGTTTACAATTGAGTGTGACATGATCTTTTTTTGTTGTCTCTTTTTCAAAAGTCTAGTGTGTCCACAATTATAAGTCAATCTAGGGAGTTACCTTCAACAAATCATAATTTATTCATACAATCTCAAAAAATTCTCAAAACAATTTTGCTTGGACCTTGTACTTGTTTCCTAACAAGCACATGCCATCACATTCTCAAAAGACCCTCCCAATTACCATATCTAAGGTAAGTGTCACTTTTGGGTGTACATACCTTAACCCCTAAGCACCCAACCCATATTCATCAAAATCTAAACCCACTCACACTCAATCCAACCAAATTATCATCACAAACAAGATCCACAAAATCTAACCGTATTGAATGATAAGTGAAACAAGCTCAAAATATAAGAAAAAAGACAAATGCTTTCATCGTACCAATAGAAAGATTGTAACAAGTCAAATAAGAACTTTTTCATTTCTGAGCGCCCCATTTTAAGGTCGTGGAGCGCTCAAGGGTTAATCAGTTCAAGCTTCCAAAGTGCTCACCTGCGTCCACCCTAAGAACATGTCGCTCACAATGCAAGCGGGAGGAGCGTCCTTGTTCTGCTCGAAAAGCTCCGCAACCATAACCTCCGCATCAGTAACAAGCTCGTTCACTCTCTTCACATAAGGCAACGATCCATCGCCCTCTCCCTCCGCCGGCGTCACTCCGAGCGAGACCACGCGCATACCGCTTCCATCCAGTCCATCCAGCGTCCTGAAATGCTCCCTCGACAGATGACTGAACGTGTTCACGTAGGTGACGATCACATCCATGGTGTGCAGCCGCTTGGCGAAGTGAAGCAGCGGAATGCTGTGCCCCTTGGCCGGGTATGGCAACACCACAACATGAAGCCTCCGTTTGCTCCGCAGCTCCGTTAATGCTACCGTCATCTTGCCTCAAACCGAGGCAGCTAATCCAATCGAGCGATATAAGTTACAAATCTCAATCTACGATCTCAACCTCCTCAAAAAAATCAAAAGCAGAACAAATTCAACATACTGTTGAGTACCGAGAATGACGCACAATCAACAACCATTGTACTGAGAGCATCGACTTTAACACAGATGCCGACAAATTGTTTTTACCATGGACGGATGCTTATAGTTTGACAATCACATCACTGACAGCAGTACAACGATCGGCTCCATCAGATGAGACTAACCGCATAACTGATGCGGCTCTGCAGTAAGTTTACTATGTTTGTATGAACATTTTTTCAGATGCAATTGACTTTCAAATGCAATTGACTTTCAAATGCAATTGACTTTCAAATGCAAACGCAAGCAGGTGTAGAGTTGTGAGCAGTGACTGCATAGATCTGTTCAAGCGGCAATAAGGAAAAAGACATATACAACAGAGACTGCACTGCAGGACGACCACGAGAAGCATGGCTTGCAAGACTTGAGGAAATTGCCACACGGATCTGAGTAGTTCTGGCATGCTTTGCACTTTTGTGAAAGCGGGTAAATGTAAAAGGTCAAGCCACTAAGGTAGAAGCACCCAAATGTGACACTTACCTCAGACTTGGTAATCTGGAGGGTCTTTTGAGAATAGGGTAGTCACAATTGTATTTTTGCATTCTCAATCTTTAAGGAAAATTGTTGTGGCATTTCCTTTGTGACTTGCGTGAGTGCAATTCCGTGAAGATTGAGAAAAAAAATTCTCAGCACCCAAGCATGAAGAAATGGGTTGAGAAAAAAATGTGCGTGAGAATTCTTACCATAGTTTGTTTACCGGCTTGTGAATTGCTTTTCACCCTTGTTTTTTCTACTCCTCCAATCGATGGCCGTGTTGCCTTCCTCTGAGTAAAACATTCTCCATTCTTCATTCTTCAATCTCCATCACCCACAAAAGGGTGATCACACCTCCTTCCATGGAGAATTGCTCCCACTGGCTCCTATATTCACTCAACCATTTCTCAATCTTCACGGAAAATTCAATCTCAAACCAACTGTGACTACCCCTAATGTAATGGCTTGTGCTTATTAGGAAATGGGTATAGATTCAAGCAAAATTGTTTTTGGAATTTTCTAAGATCATATGAATAAATTATGATTTGTTGAAGACAAGACTCCCTAGATTCACCTGTTGTGGATACTAGACCCTTGAAAAAGCAACAACAACAAGACCATGCCATAACAATAAAAAGAGCATGTCACACCTAATCAAAAACTGCCACCTACACAATTTCTGTTCCCTTATATCAACTTGCGTGTCTAATTTGGGTGCATCCGTGTTTTGTTTGGGTGCAAGAGTGTCTACTTTAGGTTTAATTTTAGATGTTGCAAAATGGCTAGTGTTGCAATTGGGTGCTCCTACCCTACCGTCAAGGTGCGATTTGCTAAAATGTAAACAAACTTGTAAAACAATGCTTCAATGTTGAAATTTAATTAAAATGGAAAAGTTGACACAAGCGGTGAGGCTCTTCTTTATTGCAATATTTGCAATTATAGGTAGCTTAGCGACAGCCAAGTGAGCATAACCGACGATGGAATTTGCAAGAAGATGCAAAGCTCGGACGCCTCCACACGAGTTCCATGACACGGAGCTGCCAAAGATGCCGAGGGGGTCAAGGGATCTAGGATTTTGGGCGGCAATAGGCCAAGGCACATGCTCGTTTTTTATGCCCGCCACTCGCCACGCCCCGCCATCCACCTAGCCACGTGTCACGATGTGGGTGGGTGGTCCAGTTGGCGCATGGTGGAGTGGGGTGGCAGAGCTATGCTTCACGCACATGCTCTACCGCACCGCTCCGCTAGGCCTAATTTTTTTTTTTTTAAATATTGAAAATAGGTTTCACAATTAGTCATATTTTGAAAATAGACCTAACAATTAAAAATATCAAAATTAGGTCTCATCATATATTAAAAGTAGGCATTGCAACTAAGGTGGCCAAAATTTGTGCATGTTTGTTCATGGGAATTGATATGTGCACACTAGAAGGGGGTGGTAGATTTTAGATATCTATCATCAAAAAGCTGAATTTGGAAAATTGGTATCAAGTATTGGTGTTCAAGGAATTTTAGGAAATTTTAGAAAAAATTGAAACTTTGTTGAAGGTAGAGATTTATTGGTTTTCACGTTTTTTTTTTTTTTTCAAAAGTTGCTGGCTGGAGTCAGTTTCAGCATTCAATTTTAATGTCCTCCATACCTTATTCCAGTTATTTTTGGTGGGAGATAAATTGCAAGCATACCTCTTACACACCAATAGTGTCATGAATAATATAATTAATAGTGTCACAAAGCCTATGACAAGTTGCCACATTGAAAAAATAGGCATCAAGGTGAGAACAAAATGAAAGATTTCCCTTGAGCACTTTCCTAGGTAGTGAGGGTCATTAAATACTATAATTTTGTCATCTAACAAAATCTCAAAGTGTTTCTGCACTAATTTCAGTTGGAATATTTTTGTTATAAAGATAAGAATTCATTCACCATTGAATTCCTTTTATTGATAATAACTTTTATTCAATAAAGGGAGATAAAAAAATTCTTTGTAATAGGTGGTAGCTCTTTGATAGATGCATTGGAGGCTCATGTATGAAATTGTGGTCATGGACTTGGAAGGGGGGTCATTAATTTTGAAGCAACTACAACAAATACTAAATCATCATAAGTGGTTGTTCCCAATTTTGTACACAAAAGTTGCCATTTTTGCATTAAAAGTTTTGAGCAGTTATAAAAAATCAAAAAAGTCCATTCCAAACCACATTCAATCACAAATATCTTAAAATGTGCATGACCTTTTTGGAGGCTTTTTTGGTAACAACCCCTAAAAGCCTTGAAGGTCAAGATCCTGCAGTTACAATTTTTTTCATATTTAATAATGATCATGGCAAGGACAATTTAGAAACTTCAAAACTGCCTTCAAAAAACAAGAACACCTTAAGGGTGATATTCATTAAATTGGGTCAAAACGTTCATTTTGGGACTTCTGAAGGTTTGGGGTGATCACCCCAAACCCAAGCTCCACTGTTTCTTTTTGCTACACGTGCCCTCACCTGAGAGGAGGAATTTGTGAGGGAAAAAATCTTAGTGGTTCACACTAAATCTGATACTTTTGAATATGGTTTGAGGTAAATTTTTGGGTTTAAGGTGGAGTACAAAATCATACCTTTGTTTTTCCCAATTTTTCTAATATGACGTTCCTTAGGCATTTAGCGGTTATGCGACATGAATTTTTGTAGCATTAATGGAGTCAATTACTATGCTGACCCATTTTTGGCTCACATTTGCAAATGTGATGAATTAACCGCTAAATGCGTAAGGCATCCAATTTGGGAGTTTACAAAACTTTGAAGATGAATAAAACCTGATCAAATCAGAACTTCTAGTAAAAAAATTCAATACAAGTTTGTTTTGAAATTTTTTTTCAACACCAAAATTTTGGTTTTGATGATGAATGTTGATGATATTTTTGCTCAAGCTTTTGTACAAGGGTGTACACTGTAATCTTGAGTTTTCTAGTGTTTGAAAATCTTGAGAATGAGCTTCAAATACACTAAAGCTTGGAGAAAAATCCACATTAGAAATTCATTTAAAAAGAATAGAGGGGTAGATTTTGAAAGTTGTAAATTAATTAATGTTAAACATTCAATGACCTTAAACCTCATATTTTTTTGGTGACCGATTTTTTAGATTTGACATGTGAAATGTGAGGATTGGAAGACTTCAAGTCACTTTTGCAATTTTAACACCCTTGTGTTCAAACATTTAAATCATTCAAATTATAAGTGATATTGTTGTGTTTTCTTTTTCTATGTAATCTCTAACATGTTTACTTTAAATATATACAATTAAAATTCAAAAATACTTGATAAAATTTATGAAAAGGTTGATTGATTGTTCAATTTCATGAAAATTCCAAGAAGCTAAGATAGGCCTTGGGCATCTAGGGGTTAAGGGGATAAACCCTTAAACGTATGAGGAGCCCATAGTATGCACTACAATATGATGTATTTTTTTTGTGTTTGGAATGCATCCACACCTTTACTATATTTGAGATCAACAAAGAAGTTGGAATGCAAATCAATGTTGTTCTAGTGAAGTAGTCAAGATCCCAAATTAAAACTTTTTGTTGGTAGCAAATGCCAAGTATACAGCAACGTACATACTATGTCCTATGGTTGCTTGGTCATTTAAGAGTTAAGGGATCCCATATCAAAAAGTTTTGGATTGATGTGAAATCTACAACACTGTCTTGTGCTTAGGCAAGGAGGCTCCATGAATTTTTGTGAAATTCTTTGAAACTTAATCAGTGGTAACATGGTCAAAAGGATGGGCATTTTTAATTCCATCACTAGATTGCTCAGATGGGGGGCATATGCTGACAAAAAAAAAGCATGGCGCTGGCTGGTGGCGGAGGCTGGCGGAGGCAAAATTCACTAGTTTGAGTTCTGCCAGTGCGCAAGGCGGAGAAGGATGTTTCTCATCCGCACCCGCCGGCACCCACTAGTGGAGCTATGCATGTGCACGGCCCTAAGGTTTCTTTTCAGTTGTCTTTAAGTTGAACGTGTGACACGTAAGCTTGTTTTAGAGGTGCTCGCGGGTATCAATCTTCGTAAAGTGCCCATAGGTTGGGCGGTTTTCAAGCCGCACGCCATTGCCACTCTTTCCGGCAGTTGCAACTCTAGTATGCAAGTAGTTAGGGCATCTTCAATGCATTCACTAGGAATGGGGCAGGGTCTAGGACAGGGAAACATTGCTATTTTTGACTAGTGTATTATTAGAACATGAGATTACTATCATTGGAAGCGTATACAAAAACTCGTCAAACAAATAAAATCACATATGGTATTGGAAATTGGACAATCAAACTAATGCCCATTGAAAAAATAGCTAAAGGACAAACAACACGGCAAACCATGCCTAATAAAGAATGGAGTGCCACTATCTAATTATTCTTTATTAGGCATGGTTTGCCGTGTTGTTTGTCCTTTAGCTATTTTTTCAATGGGCATTAGTTTGATTGTCCAATTTCCAATACCATATGTGATTTTATTTGTTTGACGAGTTTTTGTATACGCTTCCAATGATAGTAATCTCATATTCTAATAATACACTAGTCAAATAATAGCAATGTTTCCCCGTCCCAAGTCCCGCCTCATTCCTAGTGAATGCATTGAAGATGCCCTTAAGGCATCTCCACCTATGGCTCAAACACGCTCAAAGTGAGTGAAAAGTGTTGAAGTTCCTCTCAAAACTTCTAAGAGCGTCTCCACCCCGGCCTACAGGTTGGGTGTTGCAACCTAGTAGGCAGTCGAGTGGGAGTAGAAGCAGGGTTGCAAGGTGCTTTGAACACCCCACCTCAGGCGGGATTTTGCAGTTTTGCCCTCATCAGCGCTTGCATTATAAAATTACACCTACTCATATTGTGCCATGTGTCGCCTACTCAGTGGATTGTGCAATTCTCCAAAGTTCCAATTCTACAATCAGTGAATATGTGTCACATGTTGTTTTTCAAGAGGCCTTGTAGCCCTAGCATTTTCCTTCTTGCCTCACCATTGGGAGGGAAAATGTCGGGGCTACAGCGCCCTAGGCATTGACCCACTCCAATGGCCCCGCATTGCAAGCGCAGAGTGGGGTAGGGTTTGCTCCCCCTGACTTGCCATGCCAGCATTGTGGGCCGGGCTAGTGGACAAGGTGCAGATGGTCTAATGACACTTTGTAACACCATATTATGTAATCTGGGTAAAAGGATACTTTTTGGGACTTTTGATGGTTTTAGGTGATCACCTAAAACCGAGCTCTAGCGTTTTTTTTGGTACACGTGCCTTCACCTAAGAGGAGGAATTTGAGAGGGAAAAAATCTTAGTGGCTCAGACTGAATCTGATACCTTCAAATCTGGTTTGAGGTAACTTTTTGGGTTTAAGGTGGAGTACAAAATGGTACCTCCCTTTTTCCCAGATTACATAATATGGTGTTTTGTCCTACCGTGTCTAGCAAGGGCCCTCTAGCTAAGCCACTATTCATTTATTACTCACCCTAAGTTTAGTGAGCTCTATCCTCTATTTTCCTTGATAAATGGTCAACTGCTTATATATGGAGCATGTTGGAGTGCAAGGGCATCTTTTTGAAAAGCATGAGTGGAGATCAAGGGGCTTGAGGGCTTGCCAAAATAGGTGGAAAACTTTGAAAGAGCCCGGATTGGTAGAGATGCTCTTAGAAGTTTCAAACCCCTCTTAGGCATTGTTGAAGGAAGCTAAAGAAACTTTGATGGATACCCCTTATTTGCACATATGCTTGTGGCTTTTCAAAAATTGCATAAATATCCTTGAATCATACTCCCTTTGTCCCAATATAAAGCTCCAAATTAGGCATAATTCTTGTCCCACTAAAAAGCTCCCTTTTGCTAATTTCAAATGCTAAGAAAACGCTTGTCATGTTCAATGATCTCATGGGGGTAAGTTGAGCAATTAAAGAGCATTTCTATCCTAACAAGCTTGGCCTTGCCCATATGAGGTACCATTGTTGCTACTATTCTTTAAATCATCAATAATGAGGAGCTAGCAACATGTACAAACATGGTACTTTTTGCATGGAATTTGAGTGCCCAAACAACGACATCAAAGTTAGAGATTTTGCACACATTTGGTAGATGATATATTGATTCTAGAATGCATGTGTCATTAATACAAAGACCAAAATAATGAGGAGCCGGCAGCCTTCACAAACTATACACAAATATAATACTTTTTGCATGGAATTTGAGTGTCTAAATGGCAACATAAAAACTTGAGATTTTGTAAATATTTGGTAGGTGGTATATTGATTTTAGAATGCATTTGCCACTAGCATAATGACTAAAAATACAATTAATCCCTCATGGAGAAATTTTTTGAAGCTTTATAATGGGACAAAAAAAGTAATATCTAAGCACTTGTTTTGTTGTGTTTGTCATTTCTTTTTTTCTGTGTGCGCACGCAAAACGGGAAAGAAGCAACCTATGCACAAAAGGAGAAGAAAGCGGTCTGCACAACAAACAAAAAATGCATGAATATCATAATTTGGATTTTGTATTACATTATAGAATTCCGTGTATTCAATTTATCGTGGCCACATGGCACTTTACAAATCTCAACACACGCATGAAGTGAAGAGAAACAAGGAGAGGAAGAGTCGAGGTGACATACTTAATCAATCTTTTCTCCACCTCTACTACTTTCACATCTTTCTTAAAAGAAACCACCCTACAACCTTTGTAGTTATTATGTATTTCTACCAAACGCTTCAATTCTATTCTCAATCGAAACTTATCATAATTTAATTATGCTTGGAGGAAAATTGTTTAATGGATACTCTCACTTTGAGCTTGTGCACCATGCACATTAAATTAGTGCAAATTCTCATTTTATGTCTGTTGTATTTTAGTGATTCATAACGTAATATACAACCTCAAATCTTTAATGAAATACCAATATTAAGATCTTGCAATTATGATTATAAAATGTTATATATAATTTCCAAGATTGGGCAAACAATGAATGGCTTTCAAAAATAAAAGGGATTATGACAATAATACATCTCATTCAAAATAAAACTTGTAATACATTGGTGTGCAAGGGAGAACCTCATGAGTGATGCCTTAGCTTTCTAAGAAATTAGATTGTAGCCTGAAACTTTATAAAGCTTGTGAGAACATGCTTTTCTAGAGCTAAAAACAATAGGATCCAAGTGTGAACTAGAAGTCATGGTATATCAAAGCAAGAGTGTCAAGCCACTACTTGAGAGGATTACATGGCAAAAAGAGGGGTTGGAAGACAAACTCCTGATAGAGCTGCAATATATTGTAAATTGTTTGAAAAAAAATTTATAAATAACAAAGCTATGATTTAGAAGTTATGCCCAAACAAAAGGGTAGATTTTGATAGCTTTACTTCTTACATCACTAGGATCTTTTGAAAATCACTATTTGTACAATTGCTAAAAGAAAAGCGTGTCTTAACTAACCGGTTCATAACAATTGCAAATATTTTAAACAACTATACAATGACTCAATTACAATTGTTTAGGATATTTAAATTTGTTGTGAACCAATTTTTTAGGACATTTTTTTTTTCTGGTGAAAATTTGTTCAAATGGCACAAGTGAGTGGAGGATTATGATGAATTTATAAAGTGGATTAAAATATAAGGTTGAAGTTTCCATTTGATGCAACAATTATATTCATTTTACAAATGAAAGACTGAAAATTTTATAGAAAATCTTTCTATAACAAGGTTAAAAAATCGGTAAGCTTCCAAAAGAAAGTTGTATCATTAAAGTCTCTCAAAAAAAATGAGCATGCCCATTGAAGATTACAATATTCTTATGAAAAATAGTAGCTCCTTGTCATTTCAATATGGAGGTGTGGTAAAGCCATAGTGGCTTAAAGAACTTGTTACTCAATTAAGAGCATCATGAGGTAATTATGTATACCTCTTGATATTATAGAAAATAGTATTGTTGTTTGCTTGACCTCAACCAATGACTTTCAATCAATGGATGTGAATGCTTGAGTGTGGAAGCGAATGAGTTGTGAATCTACTTGTAAGTTGAATATCATCAGCAAGTAAGATAGGTAGCTTCAATTGCATCCCCTTTCTTGTAAAGCATCTTGTAGATACCTGAGGAGTAGATATGAGGTGGTCCTTGAATGGACCCTCTTTAGTCATAGAAGAAAAGGTTTATTCTATTGGAAGAGCCTATCATATTCCTTGATTTTACCTTGTCTTTTTACAAGTTGCAAAGGAATAGTTTATGGGAGATTTAGAATTACAAATAGGTAGTTACTATAAAAAACTTTGAAAATTCATCAACAATTTAGCAACGCTTCAAAAACTATGAAAAAATATAAACTACATTTGACATCCATTTCTCTTTGTTTGAAAATTAGAAAAAAATCTTCTCGTCTCAAAAAGCCTATGAGAAGGCAAATCAGCCCCTAAAGTATTGCTTTTCAAGCTACCTACCATAGTTGGTGTTGATCATGAATAGTTCACTCTAGAAGACAAATGCCAATGGAAGTTGTTATTGGGATTTGACATTAACCCCTAAGTGCCTGAGGCCTTTTTTGGGCTTTTAAGACTTTGCTTCAAATTGAACAAAATGGCAACATTTTAATAAGCTCTATTAAGTTCTTTTGAATTGTAACCGTAAAAATTCAAACTAGATATATTAGAGGTCACACAAGAAAAGAAAACACAACAATATCACTAATGGATTGAAAGTTTATAATTTTTGATCATTAGGGTGTTAAAATTACAAAAATGGCTTGAAACCTTTGAACCCTCTTTTCACATGTTGGATCTAAAAAAATGACCATCAAAAAAATGTAAGGTTAAAGGAAATAACATACATAACCCCAATCAATTTATAGCTTTTCAAACTCTTTTTTACAATTTTTTCAAATGGATTTTTTATGTAAATTTTTCTTCAAGATCTAGTGTATTTAAGGCTCATTTCCAAGAGCTCTCAACACTAGAGAAAGTCTAGACCCTTGCACAAAAGTTTGAATAAAAAAATCATAATTGATCGTTTTCATAATCAGATTGTTGATCCTAAAATTAGACTTCTAAAAGAATAAATCCAAAATGCAAACTACTAAAAATAATAACTTACTTAGGTTTATTGAACTTCAGAGTATTGTAAAGACCAAAATTTGGTGCCGCAAGCATTTAGGGGTTAACCCCTCACCTCCCAAGGGGTCCAAATTGGGTTGCTTTGAATTTTATTTAGAGATGCGCAACCTTTTTTCAAGATTTTTTTTAGTAATTATTATTATATTTAAATTCTTATTAAAATCTAGTTTCAGCATTAGGAGTTTGATTTTGAAAATGAATTAAAGTGATTTGTCTATTCAAGATTTTGTGCAAGGGTGTCCATTGTAAATCTTCACTTTCTAGTGTTGAAGGCTCTTGGAACTAAGCCGCAAGTACACTAGAACTTGGAGAAAGATCACATTAAAATTTCAATTTAAAAAATTATAGAATAGATTTTGAGAAGCCGTAAATTGATTGGAGTTGTGCATGTTATACTTTACATACTTATTTTTTTTGGTACCCTCAGTTTTAGGTTTGAGATGCAAAAAGAGAATTGAAAGACTTCAAATCTCTTTTGTAGTTTTAACACCCTCATGATCAAACATTATAATCTTTCAATCCACAAGTGATATTGTTGTGATTTCTTTTCCTATGTGATATATAACATGTCTACTTTGAATTCATACGGCTGGGCTACAAAAAAAATTAATAAGATTGATCAAAATGCCGGCATTTTGTTCACTTTCAAGCTGAGATACTCAAAAATACCATGGGCAGTGAGGGTTAAGAATCAAGATATCAATTGTAAAAGAAATTAAATTTCCTCATTGGAAGGAATATAAAAATAACGGCCACACACAAGAGATCAATTTTTCTTCACAGCATAGCTTTCCTTATATAAAAGCATTTAAATGTAAATTCACTTGATCAAACCATCATGGATCTATTGCTGAGCATATTAGCACCAAAGGCAAGGTTGATATCCTTTGAAACCCATAGAAAAAATCATGATAAATGTTTTTAATTTTTGTGCTTCATTTACTAAATGACATGTTCAATTGTTTTAGTGGAAGCTAGGTGACAAAAATTCGAAAGTAAGCTTGAAACTGAAATTGAAATAAAAAGCTAGCATTTAATTAAATTTGTGTGGCATATGAAGTGTTAGTCTTGTGAGAAAGTAGGAAAACAAATCTAAACTGAACACACTAGCATACTTTATACGAAGAATGACTGGTAAAAAATGCACCATGCAATATACTGTAGTAGGAAACCTTAGCATGTGCATACAACAATAGAATATCAACTCACTCCCACATTTTAAACATTTCCCACATTTCAAGGCATCTCTTAGCTACACTGAATATTGCGTTTAGGTTGCCCCATAATAATTTCTAGACATTTTACACTATGTAAATATTTACTGTTATAGTAAATTTTATCATCAAAAATGACTACAATAAAAATTATATAAAACTAATAAAAGCCTTAGCAACAATAATAATGCTACAGAAAATTTTAAAAAATGACATTTATGTTGTAATTCATGTGAAATTCTAAAATTTAGAGAGTTTCATGCACTTCCAAGTGACTCAACAACAATTTATGAGGTAATTTTCCAAAATAAGGCAACTTAATTGTTAAAGCAACCTAAATGCAATATTCAGTGTACTTATTTTTGGAAATGGATTTGAACATTAAGTTCAAAGTTACAACTACAGCATCCAAATTGCATATAACTACTGTATAAAAAATTGACATCACTATCACCACACAATGATGCCTTTCAAGTGACATTAAAGAAATGTTTGGTATTGTACCAGTCACGAAAGTATGATTTCGAGTCCTTTTTATGTTTGCCACCACTATTGATCATTGCATTTGTATGCAAAGGTTTTTTATATTACAATCACAGTCCGGGGAGGTTTTCTACAAAACTTGGTACACTTCTGATTCTATTCTCGTGCACTCGGTTTTTTTAAATTCTAATCGGTCATGTGCTAGACATGTATTTTTTGGTCAATCAATAATTAATGAGTTCTTTTCACTCGGTTGATTTCCTAAGCTTAGAAAATCAGTTTGGTTGAAATCCAAGTTTCAGTGTATTATATTGGAGTTTTTTCTTCTTACAAATGGTGCAAAAAAATTCATCTTTTGATTTCAAGGTGCATGGCACACTAGAATAGTGTTGGGATTGAGGCAACAATAACCTAACAATCAGGTTATCCCCAGCCAATGCTAATTTCTATACATTTTAAAAGGATATATTGTTGACTTCTCTTGCTCAAATATCATTGGTTAGACTTGAAATACAGTAAGTCAAGTCCCACCATCTTGGCACCAAAGATTTTGTTTTCAAAAAAAGTTTGGATTATAAATTGCAAATCCACACATTTTTTTGAAATCTAGTTAGTACATCAATAAGACATACAAATCAAATTTCATATCATGACACTTTTATAAAAAAATCTTTACAACTATATCTAAACTTGAGATCAAATATTTCTCAGTATTAGAGTAGAGATATTTAAACTTAACATCATTTTTTCAAATAGGAATTGCTTCAAAAATTATAATATGAAAATTTCCATCTAGTCTTTCTAATTAAAGCAATTCTTATCATTATTTCTAAATTCTTTGACGTCAATTTATTCCTAACCCTAGCTTTTATCACATTTTGAAAAGAAAATGCTTATTCACAAATGGTTGTACTAACAGGTTGAGAGAACACAAGAAAATTAGGACTACATGTTTGAAAACTATAACTCTAAATAATCATGCCCCATATGTTCTCTTCATATGTTCAAAAAACCTCTAATCTTTGTTCAAAAGGTTAAAAAAATTCCTTATAACAAGGAAAGTTCATAGGTTGATTTCCCACAAAAAATTTAAATTTCATTTGGCCCATTTCCTCATCAACAAGTGCAAGTTTGGCTAAATTTCTAAACAACTAAATTGTTATATGGCTAATTTCCTAAAACCATACTTTTATGTTTAGAAGTAAATCCATTAGCTTTCATTTCATTTTGGCAATTCTCAAAAAAGAAAGTGGGCAAGCTTGGTAAAATTTGGTTTCTCCCTTGATATAGATTACAATGAAATGTAGCAAAGTGTAAAGTTTGTGTTGAACACTACAACCCCTAAGAGCATGTGCACCTTTACAAGCAATCATAAACTTGCCAAGTGTTTACATGTATTTTTAAAAGCCCTCAAAATTCTTGTTCCCCATCCTTGTTCTTCAAACATGCTTCACAAATAGTCAATTGACCACTCATCAAGTGGAGAAATATGACAAAGCTCACTAAACTTAAGATGAATAGTGATTTCAAGGGCCATAGCTTGACACACTCAATTCACTATCAATTTGGGCATTTTTTGTCATTTTTGATGTGTCAATTTGTACATTTTTTTTTTGTCAATTTGGACACTCTTTTCTTGTAAAGATTTGAGTGTCAAGAGAACATATTGAGGGCACTTGAGCACTAATCATTTAAGTATTGCTTGTATGAGATCCTTTGCGTATAATGGTGCAGATACTTTAAAGACACATGTGCCATTACTCATCAAAGGATTTGACACACACCAAACTAGATGATGAATGCTTTGGGTCCCTCAATGTACAGTGACTCACAAAAATAAGTCAATATTTACTATTACTTAATATAACTTTTCATATCAAGTGCATTAATAAATATTTTCAAGTGTCATAAAGAGTAAATTAAAGGTATCCAAGTACCTACTAATGCAAGGAAACCTCAATGAAAAATTTGCAAGGGTGATTGAGATATTTCATTTCAAAAGAGAGTCACTCACTTACTCACTTTTGGTCATGCATGTCTATATCTCTATCTCCTCCTTGTATTGATAATGTATCATAGAACTTAAATTTAGTTGTGAGTGTCATAAGTAAGAAAGAGTGCTTTTACTCCTCTAATAGTATATTGCACTTTTAATTGTTCCATAACATGATAAGGAGATTATTTAAAATAAATAAAAATAGTGTAATATCATTGCTACAAAATGGGAAAATCTTAAAAAATATAACAAAATAGTTGTTGTTAGTCACTCTTATGTTGAGAGAATCCAATAGAAACATCCTTTTATACTAAACTATTTATAGAAGGATGATCAACTAAAATTTGAACCACTTAGGGAAGCTATGTGTGAGAGTAATGACACGTAGAAGACTTATTATTGCTCCAAAACCATTCAAATTCATTAGGCAACAATATAACAATGAAATGAGTGTCTAGGCAATGCAATGTGCATTGAATTTGCAAGTTTAAAGGCTTTATGTGAAGAAGAAAAAACCATTTTTTTCAAAAAGCAATATTTAAGAGTGTTTAAATTTTGCCAAATCTCTTGAAAATTAGATTATTGCAAATTAGAAGCAAGTGCTTTTTGAGATGAGACTCTAATCAATCATTTCTGCTTAAATGGTTGTTTACTAATGTTGGGATTGAGACAAAGAGGGTCATGTAGATTGAATAATGAAGAAAAGTGTAAAACATGGAAAAGGTTTTACAACAGTTTGGGATTGCATAAGTGCAATTAGACTTGGTTTGATTTGCAAGATAGAAGGTACAATAAATCAATATGTTTGTTGTGAGGAATTAGAGACTATTCTCCCAATGATGTTTTTTCAAAGTATGGCATAGATGCATCTAGAGTCATTTTTGAGCACGACAACAATCCAAAACATACAAAAAAAATAATGAAAGAGTATTATTTAAACAACGTTTCAATATTATAAAGTGACATACTCAATCACCCAGCCTAAACCCTATAAAACACCTATGGGCAACACTAAAACGGAAGCTCAATTGTTAATCAATATGTCCAAAGGGTCTTTTAGAATTGTGAGAGCGTGGGTTTGAGAATTTCCACTCTATCACTTCCATTGAGTGTGAGTTCCTTTATGAGAGCATGCCACAAAAAGTGTAAGCAATTGGTTATGCATAGGGCAAGTAAACTGATTTTGAGTGTGTATAGACACACAAGTCCAAAATTGAGTCACTGAGGGGTTTGATTTCATTATTTAGTGCTTCCATACATTATATGTAATTTGTTTTTAATTTTCATGTAAATAATCAATAAAGCTTCTACTTTCTAAAACAATTTTTCACCTGTTGGATTGTTCACTCTATGTGATAATATTGCTTATTTAATGAAAAATATCCAAACACTGACTTGGATTTGTGAGTCAATGTATACTCATGGCACTCAATTTTAGTGTGTGTAACAATCACTCTAGCTCACTAAAAAAAAAAAGTGTCTTAAATAATTGATTTACAACAACTACAATATCCTAAACAATTATACAATGACTTAATTATAGTCATTTAGGACGTTTGCAATTTTTTAGGACCAGCCGTTTATTGCAAGTTTTCTTCTAATGTCATATTCACTATTTGATTTAGGTTTCATGAGCTATATTGTAGATTTTACGTGATGATAATCTATTTACCATTTGTGAAGCATATGTGGTGTACAAGGGTGGGGATAAAACTTTTGAGAGCACTTCAAAAATAAATGTAAACTCTTAGCAAGCCAATTTGGTGAGACAAGGGTGTACATGCCTCAAGATTGGTAAGATTGACAACAAATGTGATGGTATATACGTTGGACTGTCCTATGTATATCCAATCTCTAAATGAGGGTGTGCTTTTTTTTCATGTGAACATCCTAAGGGCAGCTTTAGAGTAAAGGTTAAGGTCATGAAAACTTGATAGCACTTCAACCAAAATTTCGGCCCAAATGGCCTTAAGAACAACCCCAAGCACCTTTTGCATTATATAGCAAGAGCCGATTGCTTTATGTGTGAAAGCCTTGAGGCCAAAAAGTTGAGGCATGCATACATTGAAATTTTCAAAAGGAAAATGGATACAAAGAGGTCAAACAAGTCCATTGAGGTTTATATTTCATTCTACAATGGTGCTTGGTTAATGTTGACCTTTGTAACAGAAACAATTGGATAGGATTATATAGTCTCATTCCATTTTGTTCAAAATGAGTATTATGAGCTTGGTTGCCATCAAGTGCCTGCGTATAATCAATGCTCACTTTTTTTCAATGCCCATTTTGACTCATCAACTAGAAAGGCATTTGGTTATTGAACCAAAAAACACAAGTGGAAAATCACCTCTAAAGTGCAACCACCAAAACTATGGAAAGTAATGTAAATATTGGAGTGCTTATTTACAATCCATGTTTGGATGTAGTTAACATTTTTTTCTAGCCCAAAGTGTTGATTTTATCCAAACACCATTGTATAATGTTGATTATTTCAAAAGAATAAATTTTATTCAACTTTTAACTCTTAAATGCCCAGGGTGTTTTTCTTGTTTTTAGAAAGTAGTTTTGAAGTTTTTGAACTATCCTAGTAAGATCATTACTAAATATCAAAATAAAATTGTAATCATTGAATCTTGAACTTCAAGGTTTCTAGATGGCACTACCCAAAAAAAATCCAAAATAGCCACGCAAATTTTAAGATATTTGTGATTGAATGATGATGAGTAAAATTTTTTTTTGGAAACCGCCCAAAACTTCTAATACAAATTGGCAACTTTTGGATACAAAATTGAGAAACTACCACTTAAGATGATTTAGTGTTTGTTGTTGCAATGCAATGTAATTGTCAAAGCACAACCGTCTAATTCAAAGAAATTTTTTAGCTTCAATTATTGACCAAATATCATTATGAATAAAATAAACTTCAACAAAGAATGAATTCTAATTTGTATAACAAAAATATCCCAAGTGAAATTAGTCCAAAAGCACTTTTAAATTTTGTTAGATGTCAAACTTTTAGTAAAAGGGCCCTTATTGCCCAAGGGAGTGCCCAAGGGAAATTGTCACATTTTCCTCAACTTGATGCCTATCTTTTCAATGTGGCAACTTGTCATAGGCTTTGTGACACTATTCACAACACTATTCATAACACAAAATGTATCCTTATAGTTAACCTTCCACCAAAAACAATTGGAATAAGACATGGAAGAACTAAATTTTGAACGGAGAAGCTAAATTCAATGCGCAATTTTTCCAAAAAAGAAAACCTAAAAAGAACTCAAATATGTACCTTCAACAAGGTTTCAAATTTTCCTGAAGTTTTTTTAACACCAATTTCTGGCGCCTTGGGCATTTAGGGATTAATGACATTCAACAATGTCCCTAAAAGCCAAGAATTGGCCTCCCGATTTTGAAGGACCTCATTTTTTGGAATCAAGGCCATGTCAAAATTTGCCTTTCAAACACTAAAATATGCACTGAAATTAGACCTTGACTTCTGATGTATGAGCCTTGAGCCGTTTTTCAGAGAATCAATCAACGAGAGGCCACCATTGTCAATGCACAACAAAATGGAGTCATAGCCAATAAAAAACAAGAGGCACGCTTACACATTGGAATCAAAGGCAGTTGCACACCAATGATTTCAACGCCAAGAAATCGTTTTCGCCCAAAGTGATCTGGACGTGGCTCATTCAGTCATTCCGATTTCCAATTGTTGCTCCGAGCCAATCAGAGCCCACTGCATGCACGGACATTAGCAAGCCAACGTAGTCGTGAGTCTTGACCTTCAGTTCCTCGTGTTTTGGAATAGCCAAGCCCCGATTTCCCTCCAATCTCCTTGCTCCCCAAGAGCAGGGAACCTTTTCTGAATCTCATTGGTCGAGCGCCACGCACACGGGAATGCATGGCACGAAGAAAAGCATGGAAAGAATCATCCCCGTTTGCACGTTCATTCGTTTATAATCTATTATTGATACTGTAATCAAGTTTAGGTACCTGTTCTACTAACAGAGGCAACAGCTTGATTTCAAAGGAAAGTTTCAATGTAAATCAATTTACACATATATCCCTCTCTCCCCTATTGGTGCTCTGCTAGAAGGACTTAGTGTAAGTCACTTCACACATGTACCCCTTTCTCATGTGATGGTTAACAATAAAGTATGACAAATCGTTGGAAGTTACACCACAACACTCACATTTAACCAATTAGATTGAGCCACTTCAATAGACATTAACAACACGTCACTGACAGTTGCACCACAACACTAATGCAGATGTATTCATTTATATATATAAGATTTCATATAAACATTGACTAACCTTACCTTCCTTTGAGAGGTATTTGGGGATTTCGTCGATCTTTTTCACCCAATTCTTGACAAGGTAACCGATGTCAGATGAGTGAGATTTGGCCAAAAAACCGCCCTAAAAAGCTCCCTGCCGGAGACCCAAGGACTCCAAGCCACGACCCAAGTACTGCCACCGCTCCCATGAAAGTGCCTACTCCCACAAAGACCATAACGCCATCGATCTACTGCAACATTCAATCAACAAACAGCAGTTCTGTAGGTCCTCAACCACAAGGAGTGATGTCAGGGGTCACTTGGGATGCCGATCCAAGTTCCTGAATGAAAGCCTTCATATTCTTCTCAACAGACCCTCCCTCCGCCACAGCAGCCAATGCCAACTCTTGCAGTTTCCGGACATTGTTTTTGGCCATCACTCCTTCCGGTTCACTCATCAGACGTCTTACCGTTTTAGAAATCTGCTCCTTCGTAACGAACTTATCTGTTACTCTACACAGCTCGATGGCCGCCTTCACGTCGTCCACAAGGAACCTGCAATTTCACCGGTGTCAGGCCATTTCTGTGTTGCTCTACGATGAAAGCAGCAAGACAGTCTTTCCAGACTACCAATACAATCGGAACGAAGTCCGACAGACCCTGCGCTCAGCCAATTTTCTTACACAATTAAATCAAACAAACAAAATATACATTTGTGAATGCCATAGCCAAAGCCTGAGGATGTCCAATCGCAAGTGGCGCTCTGACAAACAACTATTTTGCCACCTAGCTGTTCATCTAAACATAACCTCCAATATATTTGCTGGAGTTGAAAAAGCTTTCCAGTAGTTTTATGAGCCTCATCGGCATCTATCCTTCATTTCCTACATTCAATCGGTTATTCACGTGTTTACTCCAGATGTTGCCTGTCCTTATCATATGGTTATACTTCTTTGAAAATTTGACCGGTATTTGTATTGAAATTTCAAAACTTAATAAGTTTCTTTTCCATATTCAATGGCTCTCAATAAGTTAACTTCCGGTTCTCTCTCATCACTGGTACAGCCTATTTGACACGAATTCAACAAGACATCAGACATCTTACAAATCAGACATCCATCATAAGCTCAAGAGAAAAATATGTCTGACATGCCTAACGACATCCTGTACTTCAAATAGGCACAGCGACCGCATCATTACCTGGCATTCATAGCCTGCTCCGCTTGAATCGGCCATGTCAGCATGGGCACGCCTCGGCATATACTCTCCAACGTCGAATTCCACCCGCAGTGTGTCACGAATCCACCCACGCTGCGATGCGATAGCACATACAGCTGCGGTGCCCACCCAAAGTGCACAAAACCTCGTCCTCTCGTCCGTTCTTCGAAGCCTTCGGGAAGCAATGCCACATTCTCCGGATTGCGGGGAGGACGAGTCGCCACAAGGAACCTCGCCCTGCTCTCCTCCAATCCGAGAACCAACTCTTGAATCTGAGCTACCGACAGAACTGCAACGCTGCCGAAGGATACGTATACGACTGAACACTTCGGTTGCGAGTCCAACCATTCTAAGCACGGATCACGCCTTTCCACGTTTGCCGTTGTCTCAGCCCCATTGCTGCTGAAGTACGCCTTCGGCAACAATGGTCCTACTGGAAGAATGCTCAGCAGATGCCCCGCCTGTGCAGATCATGCATTAGTAAACCCAAGCAGCAAGTGTAGTTTCTGCTACACATGAAACGAACTTTTTATCCACTCTTATTTGCACCAGCAAAAGACTCCCATGCACCAAGGGATGACTTCTTTGGGTTCTGTGCAAAAGTAGTAAAGCGTTCAAAGTTGACCTGAAATCGGCACAAGCTCTAATGTGGAAGCTCACGTTCACTCTCTAAGTTAATATGCACTTATCCCACAAGATGTTAGGCTGTTGCATTGATTTGTGCAATTCGACTCAATGATATTTTCGAAACAGACCTGGCCATGGACGTTTCCATACACGGTTTTGCGAAGAACGTCGACGCTGGAGGGTTCCAACTCGTAGAAAGAGTTGAAAAGCACGCCCTTTGCTTCATGCATCTGCTCGGCGTTCTTAGTGTAGAAAGGATAAATGTAGTCCTTCGCGTACTGCATCGGAGAAGGCAAGTCGGCCAGACGCGTTGGCGGAACGCCGGGAATATCGTAAACGAGCTCCTCCTTCTTGGACGGATCAATCGGGAGTCGTCCCTGCCTAATAAGCTCCGGCATGTGCAGCATCGTCGCTAATCCGGAGGCCGGCGACGCAAACAAGACATACCTCGGTATCTTGAACTTGTTCGCCACCACCTGTACACAATCATGTTATGCCATAGGTCGTTTCCAAAGACGCCATGTATCCCAATCACTTGCACTGGAAAGGCAAAACCTCTATTTATGTAGTTTTGCAATGGTTACTTTGTTCTTAGTATCAAAATTGTTTCTGCAACACTTTTTCGACATACATTATTCATTTCTATACACTACAATAAAATTGCGATGATTTGCTGGCGTTCCTGCAACGATAGCTCACTTAACTCAAAAACCGTAGAAAACATAACAGCATCCGTGCAGCAAACGGCTCAAAATCTCTTCAACCTAACAAGGTGCTCACCTGAGTCCACCCTAAAAACATGTCGCTCACAATGCAAGCGGGAAGAGCGTCCTTGTTCTGTGCGAAAAGCTCCGCAACCATAACCTCCGCATCAGTAACAAGCTCGTTCACTCTCTCCACATAAGGCAACGATCCATCGCCCTCTCCCTCCGCCGGCGGCACCCCGAGCGAGACCACGCGCATACCGCTTCCATCCAGTACATCCAGCGTCTTGACATGCTCACTCGACAAATGATTGTACGTGTTCACGTACGTGACGACCACGTCCATGGTGTGCAGCCGCTTGGCGAAGTGGAGCAGCGGAATGCTGTGGCCCTTGGCCGGGTATGGAAGCACCACAACATGAAGCTTGCATTTGCTCCGCGGATCCTCCACCGACTGCTCACGCAGCTCCGCTGGAGCTACCGTCATCTTGCCTCAAACAGAGGCAGCTATTTCAACCGAGCGATATCAGCCAAACTCCTTCAAATCGCACTCAACTTCCTCAGAACAAATCAAAATCTAATCAAAAGCAGAACGCAATAAACAACGTACTAAGAAATACCGGGATATATAGAAGCTCACCTAACTTAACAACCGATTGGTACGAACGTCGGTTTCAACACGGCTGCAGAGGACAGTCGATACGAGGTACGGATGCGCATTGATTGATGATCAGAGCATTTACTACTGCGGCAGGGGCTCCAGATCAGTGATTCCAAATATGATTTCACTTTCAGCTCAAGTGCCTAAAAACACAACTAAACAGCTAAAATTTTAAAATTCACTGTTTAGTTCACAAGTTATTTAAGCTGCATAAAATTTTAGTAGCAATCCTGCGAAATGCAGCCAGTTTAGAGATTGCTGGCTCCAATAGATGACACTGTCCTGTGGCCTGATCCGACTGTTCCGCACAAGATTTGATAACAGGAAACAAGCATATCGAATACAATGAAATTTTGCAATGTAAGCCAATGTCGAAGTTGTTC
Source organism: Ulota crispa (assembly GCA_963920765.1). NCBI lineage: Eukaryota > Viridiplantae > Streptophyta > Bryopsida > Orthotrichales > Orthotrichaceae > Ulota > Ulota crispa. The sequence goes on from OY987243.1 coordinate 15,660,282, forward strand.
AACGAATGACTCGGTCCATTCGAGCGGCTCTAAGAAAATCTCACCGGTGACAAACACGTCTACCTGCAATGAAATTTTGCAATGTGAGCCAATGTCGAAGTTGTCAAGCAATGACTCGGTCCATTCGAGCGGCTTTAAGAAAATCTCACCGGCAAGGAACACGTCTTCCCGCAGGACACGACCGCAAAGCACAAGACCGACTGTTTGTTTCTAACAAGAAACAAACATACCAAATGCAATGAAATTTTGCGATGTAAGCCAATGTCGAAGTTGTTCAACTAATGACTCGATACATTCGAGCGACTCTAAGAAAAGCTTACCGGCGATGAACACGTCTTCCCGCAGGACACGATTGCAAAGCACAAGACTCTTGCAGCTTGAACGCAGAGCCACACAGATAGCTGGAAGTCTGTCCCGGGACAGAGCAGGTCTGATGAAAGTGACTTCAAAGTAAGAGATCGGAGCATGACAGCTTTGGATTTGCGGTTTCCTTGGAGTTTTGTGGAATTTGCGGTCAGTTTAGTCAGACGATTCCCTCGCGCGTGGAAATGGTAACAGAGAGCTGCAAAAGATGACGAGTTGACGACTGGCGAATGAGCGCATTAGTTAACCCCTAAACGTCGAGGAGGACGAAAAACGTCCTCCGGCTCTTAACCCCTGAGCGCCCCCAGCGACCCGATTCTGGTCGGTCCAGATTTTAAACCCTTCTTTTGAGGCACTGGATTTAACTTTTTGGTCTTGCTATAAATTACAATTATGAAGCATTCAAGTTGTCCATGTTAATGGAGTAATGGTGAGGAAAGCCAAATTGTTGTATAAGCGTTGCAAGAGATTTGATTTGGTGGAACACCGTACAAGGCAACGGGGGCGGTTTAACAAGCAACGTTTTACATGCTATAACCAGTCAATATCCCATGCAAGCTTCCTTGTGTAAACTTTGTGGTAGCGGGAAAGTTGTTGGCAAGGGTTCAAGCATGTTCTAAACCTTTATTATGGCAACTGTTACCAATTGTGCTGGTCATTGTTTTCCGTGCATTAGCAACTTGAAGCCCTAAAACTTAGCATAAAAAGAAGTACAATCTTCAATAATTTACAAGTGTGTGCATTCACATCTGATCTTGCTGCTCACAAAATTTGAGATGAATCCGAGGCTTAGAGAATTTTGTAAAAATCATCAAATAGCAACTACCTACCAAAAAATGAAATTTTGTCATCACATGTTGTTTGATCAAATGTTATAATCTCCCATCTCCTGTAGTGAATTGTTCTCAAAATTTGCAAGCCATTTTCTAAGTAGGTGTTCCACTATTTTCAATAGTCATTTTTGTGGATCATCTGATTGACCGAGATACAATGCATCAAAGTTGTTGGTCTCCAAAAACCCTGATTTTGGTGGATACGGCCTAGGTGCTCAGGGGTTAAAAAAGATTTTGTGATTCAAAAAAAGTCAATTTTCATCTGATTTTTTTTCAGAAGTGACCATAACACATGGTCCATCATGGAAGACAAAAATTACCTCTTGAGATGTATTCATTTTGTTTTGTAACCCAAATTGTGGTAAGGTTCAGAAACATGGTATTAGCTCCCAAGTTGCCCTTCTTGCAATTTTCATGAGGGCATCATGCACTGTTGACTTTTCCAACTTTTTGAAGCAATACTGATGGTTCCCATGTGCAAAAAATTGTAAACTGCTACAGGCAAGGCAAGCCATGGTGATCCATCCGTCCTTTAAGGGTTAAGCTTACTAGTTGCCAAAAGCATCTTGTTCTATATTGTACTACACAGGTTCAGGTTTGATTGTTAGCAGTGTGAACGGGTATCAATTGAACTCCAGTTCTCAACTTATCGCTTCACCTGTATTATAGACACTCTTGTCTATCACAAACTCCATATAAGCTTAATCTAGGACACTTTATTAGGTAGCACTAACTAAGGTAGAACCACTTATTCCCAAACAAGGATTCAAACCCAACTAGTTTAGGGTGTGCTATTTCTAATGCATATTTTCAAGCCTTGGAATGTGTATTTTTTCCCTTTTCAAGATTAAGATGAATGAGGTCATGACATGTGTCCCAAAAGAAAGTAGGAAGTGGTGAGCGAGAAGTGTTTTGGTTATGATCGAGAGATCAAGAGAATCTAATGATTGGGTATGGGTTCCAAACACTTTATGCACTTCAAAATTTGTATATAATTCAATTTTGAGTGAAAAAATCCAAAAAAACTTGTGTTGCAATATTTTGTATAAAGTCACCAAAGAAAAATTTGTGCCACATTGTTGCTCTAACGTGATGTCCTCCAGGAGCTTAAATGATTGGAAATGGGTGGTTCTACCTTAGGTCCTCTTAGTTTGGAGAATTTGTTTGTGATTTTTAGTGCAAATCTTACAGATCCAAAGCTCAATGAATTTTCAAAGGAATATGACACTTGTGTCTATAAATCAATTATACATGGATGGATAAGGCTGATTGCCTATAAATCACTTACAAAGCGCTCTTTATAGCGACTCCTCATTTGTAACAACTTGACAAATAGATTGATTAGATTTTATGGGCTTACGTTGATTAATTCCTTGCCCGTAGGGTATTCTAAGCTTATAAAAAAAAGGGAAATTTTATGGATCCCTTTGGAGTTTGCCATGTTTGTATAGATACCCCAGGTTTTTGGAAATTGCACAAATATCCTTGGATCACAATTTTCAAGCATTTGTTTTGTTATGCACGTTATTTCCTTGTTCACCAATGTTAAATCAAATGCAATAGAACAAAAAAGAAAGTACATGAGCACAAGGAAGAAAGAAGTGACATGTATAATTAAATAAAAACCTGAAAATAGTGGTCCAAAAATATTTGTGTAATTTCTGAAAAACAAGGGGTCTAAACAAATATGGCAAACTTTAAAGATATCCATAAAATTTTCCATATTTTGTATCATCTAAATTTGTTTCCAAATAGAAATTGACAAAATAATGACGAGGTGGTAACCTCTTCACTTAGTTTTGAAGTAAGGTCGGAGGCTTATAAACCACACATCTAAGAGTTGATTGCCATTTTGGAGAAGTTAAATTATTTAAAACAAATTTTGGTATATTTTAGTAGGAAAAAAATAGAATTTGCATCTAACCTTAGTTGTTTCATATTTTTTTGGACCTTTATGAAATTAGTTATGAATTTTTGAAGTTCAAACATAGTGATCACCCCTTGAAATGACTGTTGGTACATGAAAGAAAGCAAAACGTACCTCTAGGCCACAATCAATTTTACAGCCCAGTCTGTTTATGAGCCTCTTACCTTAACCCCTCAACACCCCTGGAATTTTGGAGTATCTCAAAATTTTCTTGAAAGTGAACAAAATGCCAAAATTTTAATCAATCTTATCAATTCTCTTAGAAACGTAATTGTACAAATTCAAAGTAGACATGTTATAGATCATATAGGAAAAGAAATCACAACAATATCACTTATGGATTGAAAGATTATAATGTTTGATCATGAGGGTGTTAAACTGCAAAAGTGATTTGAAATCTTTCAATCCTTTTTTTGCATCTCAAACCTAAAATTGAGGGTATCAAAAAAACATGAGTATGTAAAGTCAAACATGTGTAACCCCAATCAACTTATGGCTTCTCAAAATCTATTCTACAATTTTTTTAATTGAATTTTTAATGTGATTTTTTCTCCAAGTTCTAGTGTACTTGAGGCTCATTTCCAATAGGCTTCAACACTTGAAAGTGAAGATTTGCAGTGGACACCCTTGCACAAAATCTTGAATAGACAAATCATGTTAATTCATTTTCAAGATTAGACTCTTGATGCTGAAACTAGACTTCAATGAGAATTCAGATATAACAATAACCACTAAAAATATTGAAGAAACTGTGTGTATCCCTGAATAAAAGTCAAAGGGGCAAAATTTAAGCCGCTTGGGTGTTGAGGGGTTAATGGGTGAAAAATTTGTGGCCCATGTTGGAGGACCCATTTTAGCTGTATTGGATATGAGATTCAATTGGTGACCTTTGTTTGTTGCTTGGTGTGTTGTTCTTGTCAGAATGCGTTGCTTTTAGGGTAGGTACACCCTTCTCAGCTTAGTTCCTAATTCTGCACCCTAGTTTTGAGGGTTTCTCCACCCGCTATTGAACCCAAAGTGGAGCAGTAAATGCCACTTGCACTAGCAAATCTTGCCACATGTTAGTTGCTAAGTTGATGTGAGATGGTCGGGATTGGGACCGTCAAGCACATGTATAGGAACACATCAAAGTAGTTTCAAGGGTAGTCTAGAGTTGCTAATAGGGACCCAATGAGGTGCAATTTTGCCCTTTAATACAAAATAATATACAATACTTTTTCTCACAAAAATTACTTTCCATGAGAGCTTGTTGAAATGCTAACGCTAGAAAAAAAAATTCCTAAATTTTCCATGACCTTGGGATACCCCAAATCCTTAAATGAGCGGGTATGGGTGCGCCTACCTTATGTTGCAGTATGCAATGTTCGGGGAAATTTTGAGTTTTACCAACTAAAATCCAACATTTCCCAAGTGCAACTAGTTTCACTTGCATGCACTTGATATTTTCCAATATCTGTATTATGATATATTATAATTAATTTTTTGAAAAATTCAATTAATTTTTGTGAGAGAATTACAAATAGGGGCATGAAAAGGTAAAATATTGCAAATATGGGCGCATGTTCAAAATAATTATAAATAGGGGCATAATTCAAAAAAAGTTGTAAACTTTTGTAATTTTTTTTGGTTTGGACATTGGTTGATTTTAATACATCACACTAAATGTTAGCCAACTTCCAAAAAAATTAAAAGTCTTCTAAAATTGCCATTCCCATTTACCAAAGTTTCTATATTTTAGCTTGATTTGTAGAGACCTTTAATTGGAAATTAGCTAACGTTTAATGTATATGCCCAAATCAACCAATGTACAAACTAAAAAAAACTTACAAAAATAATAGTTTTTTTTGAAAACGTGCCCCTATTTGTAATGATTTTGAAACTGCGCCCCTATCTGTAATTTTTTACGTCTTTTGCCCTTAGTTGTAATTTCCCCAATTTTTATCTAGTAGGTGCAAATTTTAACCTTTGACCATTTCAATTGGCTAACTTTGCATTGTTTGTAACCTTGAACACTCATGACCAATTGATTGCCTCAAAAGAGAGAAATGATAGATATGTCAAACATTTGTCAAGGAGTGGAAAACAAAATCTTTTGGCATGTGTGTGGAGAGGGATACCTTTTATTGGTTTCCATACATAGGTATTAAAAATCGTATAGGTTTAATTGTATTATATATGTTAATGACATGCAAGAGAAGTATTTACCTAGAGGGATTTTTTTTCATAATTAGCATGAGGTGCCATGATTTTTGCACTTAACTATAATGTGTGTCTTAACTATGCTACTCCATCTATCCCAAAATAGTTGTCCACCCAACTTTATTTGTTAGTTGTGAGTAGGTTGTATGGAATTTTTCTTGTCTCCAATTCAAGAATAAAATGGACAAACTTATGTAATTAATTACTATGATTCTTAGAGTATAGAGTTCCGATTCACATGAAGTATGGGTTTTCAACATAATCAATAAAAATAATGCAAATAAGTTACAATAAAAAAACAAGGACAACCATTTTGGGGACAGATGCAGTATTTAATTGGGATTTTAAGTGTGGAAACAGTTTGAACCTGCTATAAATGTGAACTGTATAAACTTTAATACAAGTCCTTCTATTTCACCAAATTCAAGATACGATCTCAAATTATTATGTATAACCATGCTCAAGAATGAAAGGTAAGAAACAAGATTTGGTTGTCTCAATAGGTTCAACTCGTGCAAAGACTACACTAAATATTGCTTTTAGGTTTCCCACACTAATTTCTTGACATTTTATAGTATAAAAATTCTTATTGATACTAAAGTAATTTTTATTAATAACTATGGCAACAAACAATTTTTTAAAGGGTCTGGTAATAACAACAAAGTTGCAAAAAAACAAACTAGTGACATCAAGGTTTTAATCCATGTGAAATCCTAGTATTTAGAGAGTTGCATACACCTCCAAGTAAGACAAGTGATAAGTCATGAAGTTACTTTCCAAGGTAAGGCAACCTAGATGCAGTATTTAGTGTATTTAATATGATCAAACAAACAAATTACCGGTATTACATAATATATTTCAATTTATTGCACCCACACTGACAATGCTAACTTGCACCAAATGAAAAGAATAAGTGAATTTTGGAGGTATTTTAATAAACTAAATCAATTTATATTAAATTAACTCAAAATATTGTGGGTTACAATATTTAGATAATATCTTAAATATTGTGGTTCACATAGCCAAATTGTAAGAAGACTTTGCAAACACCTATCTGAACTATAGTGTGAAAGATGTCACATTTTAAAACTTCTTCTTGCATCATTCAAACTCTACTATTTATGTAGCATAAATTTTAAATAAACACACTTATTTTTAGATTTTTTTGATGGGTACCCTTGAAATTTGCAATATTTGTGTAATTGCCCTTAATTTTTCAAAAATTGCACAAATGCCCTTTAACCATGTTTTGTGATGCATGTCACTTCCTTCTCCTTTTGTATGCATAATACTTCTTTCCCATAGTAGCATGCGCACAAAGGGAAAAGGAAGTAGCTTGCACATTAGAATAGCTGCCTAAAATTTACGATACATATTTCAGGGGTATCCATCAAATTTTCCCTAATTTTTTTTAAACTACTTAACCCCTGGGCGCCCCATTGACGGGCTTTGTCGCTGAGAATCCAATAATAGGCTTTCATGGCTTCAGATTTGCTGGTATCATTGAATTAATCGTAATGAGTGGTTTAGGCTAGGGTCTTTGATTAGGCGTAGTGGGGGTCCTACATGTGGTGGTCGTAATTGCCATTTATTTCTAAGAGGTACTCTACTTTGTAATTAGGATTTTCTTGTAGATTGTAAGATTTTAATTTGAAATAAAGGATTCCAGATTTTTCATCCATTATTCCATTTGGCTTCAACTTATCATTTATGATCAGCAAAGATTCTTACCATATTTGTCACATCATTAGTTTTCTTTATTATTTTGAAATGTGGAAAGAAATCCATCTTAATCAACCTGCAATCTTATCATGCACGAAGCTTGATTCTTCACAACTTCCCTTTAATCAATATTCTTCCAGATTTCTAATACATTTCAAAGTGCTAAAGATAGAAAATTTATTTTATTTTAGAAATCATTTATTTTATTTTAGAAATCACCTTTTAGCCAAGTGGAAGTTCTTAGGAAGCAACATTGTTGAACACACAAGGGAATTACCTATCATGAAATGTTGATGCATTATTATGGATGCGTACTAAATTTGATCAGAAACAAATCAGCAAAGGATCCAAGTTTGTGCTTAGTCCAATCATCACTATCATAAATATTTGGTGATTAACCCCTAAAAGATGTTGCCTACCAAAAGTGTTGGGTGTATTCAAACAAGGACCACTTAGTACTTAAAGAACATGCTTTATGACAAATGTCAAAATTCCCCCAAAAATCCTAGTTGATTGGTACAATAGTGTGTTTGTGATTTGGCTTAAAATCTATAGCTCCAATAGAATTCATGTGCTACCCAAATATCCCATTTTTATACAACACAAGAGAACATATCCAATACAACAACATCCTTTAGAGGTTAACCCTTAAACATTTGAGCATGTCACTCAAACCAATACAATACAAGGTTTTTTTTTGCACCTTTACTACATTTGGAATTAACAAAGAATTTGAAAGATAGATCAATACGGTTCTAGTGAGCTATTTGAGATTCCAAATTAAGTCTTCTTGTTGGAAGCAAATGCCAATTATACGACAACATATATACTATGCCCTGTGGTTATTTAGCATAAACTAAATAAAACGTGGAATTTGCATTCTACTGTTAAAAGTTTACTTCAAAAAAATACTAAATAAAGATTTGTAATGCATGCTTGTGAATTTTGTGATTATTGTTAAAAATAAGTTGCAATTTATTTCCCGTAAAAATACATTTCAGAAATTGAACTCATGAGTGGCACAAAGTGGGACATGCTGGACCGCCATAAACGGCCTCGCTTGCACAACGGCCCCAAATTCTAGGGACTGACTAGGTGGACACCCCCAATTGCTACGCGGACATCCCCATAGCCAAATCTATTAAATTAGAGATTATTATTATATGAAGTAAAATCAAAGCAATAGTTTAGCATACATTTGTGTTTAGAAGCGTTGCAAACACACAACAAATTTGCCTCATTTGAGACAAGGTTATGAGTTAAACTAGTTGCTCCCTTCATTTATTGGCTTGACTTTTGACTGTGTCACAAATGAGGCACATTTGTTGTATGTTTAGAGCGCTTGTAAACACAAATGTATGCTAAACTATTGCTTTGATTTTATTTCATATTTCAGAGTAATAATAATCTCAAATTTAACCCCTAAATGCCTAAGGCACCACATTTTGGTGCCAAGAGTCTTTTGAAGTTCAACAAAACCTAACTAAGCTACTATTTTTAGTATTTAGTTTTTTGGAGTTGATCTTTTGAAGTCTAGTTTTATCCTCAAAACCTGATTTCAAAAATCATTGATTGTGAAATTTCTATTCAAGATTTTGTGCAAGGGTGTCAATTGCAATCTTGACTTTTGTAGTCTTAAGAGCTCATGAAAATGAGCCTCAAATACACTAGATCTTGGAGAAAAATTCACACTAGAAATTTGTTTTTTGAAAATTATAAAAGAGATTTTGAAAGGCTGTAAATAGATTGGAGTTATGTATGCTATGTCCTTTAACCTCATATTTTTTTGTGACCAACATTTTAGAATTGACATGTGAAAAAAGGATTGAAAGACTTGAAGTCATTTTTGCAGTTTTAACACCCTCTTGATCAAACATTATAATTTTTCAATCCATAAGTACGATTGGTGTGGTTTTTTTTTTCTATGTGATATCTAAAATATCTAATTTAAATTTTTACAATTAATAAAAATTATTTAAAAATTGGCTTTTTGTTCAGTTTAGAGCAAATTCCTAATAGATTGAGCTATGGGTGTCCGCGTAACAATTGGGGGTGTCCACTTAGTCGGTCCCAAATTCTAAAGGGTCTGCTTTCGGAAGCGTCGGAAGCCGTGGCCTCACGATGCCCAGAAGAAGATCGACGCTCCCGAACGAGCTTCCCACCCACCGGGCCCGGCCAAGAAAACCCGTGATTTCTCACGGGCAACCCGTTCTCTCCGGCGACGACAACAAACCCTACAGCAGGTGTAGAAGCAAGAACAGACTCCTCCTCCGATCCATCTTTGCAGCTCCTCCACCTCTCTCCCCTTCACGCTTTCCCTCGGCCTTGCATTACATCTTAGCAGCGCCTTTCAGATCGCAGCCACCATGGTAAGCTCATTTCAACACACATCTCGTCTTCACATCAGTCCTTCAATTTTGCAGCAAACGGTTTCCCCATTTGAACGTGCGTGCATTGCTGCAGTTAGGGTTAGGGTTGACGATTGAACGATTAGGGCACTCACTCACATCCATTCACTCACCTTGCTTTGAATACTTCCGCCTGAATATAAAATAACAGGATCGGGTTTTGTTGAGCGCCATTCTGTGGGATTTTTAGAATGACTTTCTTTTTTGAACCCCGGGTAATGGTATTTATGTAGTTGTAGGTCGCCAGTATTGAAATGAGAGTTAACGTTAGTCTGTAGTTTTAGATCGCTTTTGGCGATGCTGTGACATTTTATGCAGTAAACGGTTTTTTTCCATTTGTACGTGTATTGGAGTAGTTAGGGTTTCGGGCTTGGCGATTGAACGGTTGTGGAACGTGCAGTCATTTTTCTTTGTTGGAAAGAGTTTCTTTGTAATGTGAAGTAATAGGATCGGGTTTATCAGTTTTTTTTTTTTTTTTCTGAAAAGTTTGGGGAAGGGTTTAGGGTTTTGTTGCGAAATGATAGTCTGTAGTTGTAGTTATAGGTTTATTCTGTATGGTTGTGTTGTTGCTTGTTCTGATCTTTCTGAATTTTGGTGGAGCAGCAACCCCAAATTATCTTGTTGAAAGAGGGAACAGATGTCTCTCAAGGGAAAGCGCAACTTATCAGCAACATCAATGCGTGCATTGCTGTTGTGGATGTGGTGCGGACGACACTAGGGCCACGTGGAATGGACAAGCTTGTCCATGACGATAAAGGGACTACTATATCCAATGATGGCGCCACTATAATGAAGCTCCTGGACATCGTGCATCCTGCTGCCAAAATTCTTGTAGATATTGCCAAGTCACAGGATTCCGAGGTATGGTTATAAGCCCGTTCTTTGTCACCTTTTTTCTTTATGTGAGGTCCAGGGATTGGATTATAATTATCATGAACCAAAGCCGTGATCACTGCCACCTTATACTCTCTTGATTTTTTGAAACCGGAAATTTTTACTAGGAAATAAAGTAGCAACACCCATGACCATCACCTCTAAAATCTTGGAAAATCTGTGGAAGTGAATATATGTAGTTACAAGGATGTACAACATGTGAACATGAAACCTTAGTGTTGGTATTAGGTGCAATTGCAGTCGGCTCTGTCAAAATTCACAACTGATTCTTACAGTATCCAAATAATACATTCGAAAGTGCAAACTCATCATTTTTCTCTTGCTAATGGGATCCTAGAATTTGCTAGATATCTGTTGATAATCATCATGTTCAAAACCCTTAATCTGACGGTTATGGGTTTAGCTACCTTATGTTCTTGGAGTTCAGTTAGATATGGAATTTTGAAGTTGATTTATGAATTTTTTGTCTCAGGTTGGAGATGGAACAACAACTGTGGTACTTCTTGCTGGAGAGTTTCTTCGGGAAGCGAAGCCTTTTATCGAAGATGGAGTGCACCCTCAGCTAATTATTCGGGCTTTCCGCACTGCAGCAAACTTAGTCGTGAAGAAAGTGAAAGACCTTGCAGTAAGCATCGAAGGAAAGAGTATGGAGGAGAAGAAGAGCCTCCTCGAGAAATGTGCCTCCACAACCTTGAGCTCCAAACTTGTTGGAGGGGAAAAGGAGTTTTTTGCAAAGATGGTGGTTGATGCTGTTGCTAGTCTTGGAGCCGATAGCCGGCTTAACATGATTGGAATCAAAAAAGTAATTGCTGCACGCCTAATGTTTAGGGATATTACTTTTTTAAACTCGGCCTTGGTACTTTGAGAGGCTGCTGGTGTATGCTTTTTAATTGGTTTTTGAACATATGTCTGATTGATTCACGTTTTCATGCATTAATGTTTAGATTAGTTCGCTAATTGAGGTATCTCATTGAGAGGTTGGTAGTGCTCTAATCAACGGCGGCAGTAGCTTTCGAGTGAATATTGGACAAACAGGCTCAGAAGTTGGTTCTACTTTTGCCTTGACAGGTACAAGGTGGAACAATGCGAGATTCTTTCTTGGTGAATGGAGTAGCTTTCAAGAAAACATTCTCATATGCCGGATTTGAACAGCAGCCCAAAAGTTTCAAAATGCCACAAATTCTCTTGCTGAATCTTGAGCTAGAGTTAAAATCTGAGAAAGAGAATGCTGAAGTCAGGTAAAGTCGTCATGTCTGCTTCATTTGCACTGTTTTATAGTAGAACCGTTGCAGCCAGAGATTGAAATTTTTGAACGGGACACAAGAACTGGTAACGTTAAGTGTGTAGACAAATTGTTGCTTGTCGTTCATTTGTATCCTTCCGCAGCTCATTTGAACTTGAGCCTAGTTATTCATAATGTTCTCGTTGTACGTATTACGAAGGAATTTTTCCTTCGTTCTTTTTCCCTGTTTACATAGTATACCGAATCCCAATTGTGACCGTATCGTTTTCTACCTCGCAGGCTTTCTGATCCCTCTCAGTATCAAAGCATTGTGGATGCTGAATGGAACATTATCTATGAGAAGCTTGACAAGTGTGCTAAGAGTGATGCTAAAATTGTTCTATCCCGGCTAGCGATTGGGGATTTAGCCACTCAATATTTTGCTGATCGAGACATTTTTTGTGCTGGCCGCGTTATGGAAGAAGATTTACAGCGTGTAGCTATAGCTACGGGTGCATCAGTGCAGACCACTGTGAATAACGTGGTACCAGATGTAAGTGAAGTGAGCTCTAACTTTTTCTGTGTTTGAGGTCTCCTATTTGGGTTGACGAAAATCATTTTGTTTATCTGTTTTCTTTGTCCTGGTTAGCCGGCAAGCTACGTGATTTATGCAGTAATGTAAAACACAACAATATCCCAATACTGTTACTTCTCTATATTTACGCATATCAAGTCAATATATTGTATTTTGATGAATAGATCTGATTTGCAGGTACTTGGCCTCTGCGATCTATTCGAGGAAAGGCAAGTTGGCAATGAACGCTTCAACATCTTCACAGGATGCCCAGGCGGTGAAACAGCAACTATTGTCTTGCGTGGAGGTGCTGACCAGGTTAGGTTTATGTCGTGCATCCTGATATTCAAGGAATAGCCTCTCTCTCATTTTCCTTATCTATTTTTTCTATGACCTTCGTTAGTAGGTTTTTTTTTAATCTATCCACCATCTGGATTCAATTCTTGCATATTTAAGGCAATCTCATTGATGTAGATTCAACTGGCGTCAGAAGCTAGTCTTATGCTCGAGTAAAATTCTGAACGATTACAGTCAAAGACAAAGTTAGAAAGTAGATCATGCAGCGGATGAAGTAGTAAGTATGACGGATTTTTAATAAAGTAGGATTTCTGGACCAGCTACATGGGTAGTTTCCAAGACTCAATAACCATGCAGATGTTTTTTGCAGTTCATTCTGCAAAGTTTATTAATTCTCTGTTTTGCAGTTTATTGAGGAGGCTGAGCGCAGTCTGCACGATGCAATTATGATAGTGAGGAGAGCATTGAAGAACTCAAATGTTGTTGCCGGTGGTGGTGCTATTGATGTGAGTGGATTTCTTATCTGCCTTGCCTGGGTATACCTAGATACTTCTCGATGCCATACTTATGGCCTAATTGTGTGATTTGTTAGTGGTGACTTGACCCTTCATGAACACGTGTCAATCTTGTGCAGATGGAACTTAGTCGGTATTTGCGTCAGCATGCCCGAACTATAGCTGGCAAATCACAGCTCTTTATCAACTCATATGCAAAGGCTCTTGAGGTATGAATTTGCAGATTCAATTTAATCTCGATGTAAGTTTGTGTTTAACTCTGCAAAAAGCAATCATATAGTCTGGTTTGGTTTTGATTCCTTGTACTTTGGGCTGTCATTTTCTGAGAAGTACATGGCAGTCAGTTTGAGAGATTCTGGGGTTTCTGCAGGTTATTCCTAGACAATTATGTGACAACGCAGGATTTGATGCAACTGATGTGCTGAATAAGCTGAGGCAAAAGCATGCTTTGGCTTCAGGTACCATCTTGTAACATTTTTCATTGAACGTTGGTTGGCAAAGCTAGTGCCGGTCTGTGACCACAGGGAGTGAGTTATGTCTTGACCTCACGTAGACCGAAGAGTTCATACACAAAGCTTTTGTACATATTTTGCAGGTGAGGGCGCTCTCTATGGTGTGGACATCAATACTGGTGGAATCATCGACACATATGGTAGCTTTGTTTGGGAGCCATCCGTAGTGAAGGTGAGTTGACTCTACATTCCAGTTTGGAATTACTTTGATTGAGGTCTTTCTGTTTTTATAATTAGTTTCCTGTTAACTAAATAACCAAAACTCGGACACGTTCTCCTTGACCTAGCAATCGATCTCACGCTTGCTCGTGGCATTTTGACTTTCACCTTCTCGTAGATGTTCTTCACGTGACACATTACTTCCTGATAGTAACTAGTGACACATTCAAGACTGCTTAACTAATATGTTGTACTGTTAAGCTTTGTCCTAGTTTGTTGTTCACAGGTTTGTAACAACTTATTCACTGGATTTGTCTTGCCACAGATTAATGCACTGACAGCTGCTACTGAAGCTGCCTGCATTGTCCTCAGCGTGGATGAGACGATCAAAAACCCTAAGGTAAAAACCATCCTTAGATTATGATATAACTCTCTTTCAGACCTGGATTATATGGTTTGGCTTTGATGATATTCCTTCTCGATTCAAATATTCATAAGAACATGCCAGAAGACAAGGTTGTTTGCCACAACGCTCTGAATTAAGCAATGGTTTGTCTTATCCTTGCAGTCTGAATCTGCGCAAGGAGAAGCAGGGATGGGTGGTATGGGCAGAGGCCGGGGCATGGGAGGCATGCGTGGTGGTCGTGGCATGCGGAGACGGTAGAGAGGGGGTGCTAGCAATTCGTGGAGTAATAGTAGGTAGAGCCCCGTACCAATTTTTGGAGGTGACTGTTTCTTTTTCAACTTACACATCAATTGTCTCCATATCCAGCAATCGTAGCTTGTCACGTAATGACAAGCCAACAAGTTTAGATTTAAAATTTCAACATGCCTGGTGGGGTTAATGTTATTTCCTGCAAGATGATGTTATGAGTAGAATAGTGCATAGGATGAAGTGGTGGATCTTATATGTTGTTTTATCTCGGTAAGCACCCCAAGGTTCGGAAAAGATGGAGACAAGGTCGACATACTTTGATTCTGTGGCATGGCTATCTAGCTCAATGTAATTTGAGGAAATTTAGCATTACCGGGGTGTCGTCCATGCTGTTCTACTTTTCTAATTTGCGATGTGCTTGGAAACTGCTCTTGAAGTTTTGTATTAGTGAGTGAATGTGGTTGATTGTCCGATTTTATGTGCGAGTAATTATATTATTTATCATAAGGAGTTTGTCGTCATCAGAAAAGTCATGGCTAATTTGTAATGTCTTGACGAGGCTGTTGGTAGTTGTACGTGAAGATCTTACTCCGTAGTCTTACTCTTCTGAAAAATTATATGCAAGTTTTGTCTATCGTCAAAACAGCACATCCCTAGAAATCTTATCTTTGTCATCGACAAATGTGCTCACTAGAATTAACCTCCACTAATTCATAATACGCTTTTATTAGTATTTCCAGCATTTTTTCTAAACGAGAACTGAGGAGAACTCGTTGCAAATATATGGGTACTAAAAGGGACTAGGAAATGGGACATGATTTATGCTAAACAGCATTTTTGTTTTTCTTTCATATGATATTGTTAAAAATTTAGCTCAATGTTTATTCCTGATTGTCCCCTGGTAGCGACCTGCAAATTATAAACACTGAATTTGGTATCCAAAAGATAGTCATTGGTTAACCCCTGAGCGCCCGGAGTTGAACCGGCTTTCCAGAGGTGTTTGCGAGGTGCCTAGGAATTCACCGCTGGAATTGCGGTACAGCTTGATTGTGGACAGACTTTGCTAATTTGGGCCTGATTCTACCGGCTGCCTTGGGAGAGTATAGCGGTCAAACCTGGGTTGACCCTCAGTTTTCTGCCAATTTCTGGGGTGTTCTGCACATTCGGGATGAGGGTACGATATGCACAACCTGATTATCGACCTGGTTTTCTGGGATGGTGGCCGGCTGTGAAGCACCTACTAGATTTCACATTTGCATTTGCAGCATCCCCACACCAAGGTTAGCCGATTGAAATGAGAAATAATCGTTTACAATTTATAAACTTTGGCTAAAATCCGATCAAAAACTTTAAAATACTTTTAGTATGAAATAGAGAAAATAACCAAAAGAGCTCCTTGATATAGGAATTGAAGGAATTCTACCAAAAAATCTCAAATATTTCTTGGACCTTGCCCCACACGTTTTTTCAAATGCAAAAATTGGGCTTGAATGCTTGAGATTTGGGTGCCTTGGAAAGCAGGGGCTAGTGGTTCTCAAGGTATTTTTTTCTAGCGAAAAATTGCCAAGCGTCGACCACGTGTTGGTTAAGATCCGGAGGGACCACTCCTGGTTGGTCAGGCCCGGCATTTTTTTGACCAAAAAAAGCCTTGACTTTGACCGCTCCGCGACCACATGTGAAATCAAACATTGAACTGTTGGTACCAAAAAGCGCAACAGACCAAGAACTGGCTGAAACTAGTTGTCTCATTTGACAAGCCTAGACCCATGCCACCAAAACTCGCAGAGGTCAAGCATTATGTGGCGTTATATAGACAAGGAATGATAAAAAAAAAGCATTCTCTAACCAATAATTACACAAGTACACAAAATGGATTATAGACTCTCATGTTCAATAAAAACAAATTCTATGCTAAAATCTATACACAACAAGGTCAATTTTGCAATAAATTACCTTAGTTCCAAAAAGAAATTGTGAGACTTACAAAACAATTACTCCAATCAATTTTACAAAAAATACCCTACTAAAAATCAATACATATATACAAGATCAAAATGGTGTATGTACAATAATTGTTCCAAGAGTATTATAGCTAACTCCAACAAGCACCTATTCAATCATACGATTACCTATTGAGAAACTACACAAAAGAGTAGGTCTCAACAAACACAACTTAGAGTTTGTTTGAAGTTATAGTGCAAACCCATAAGTCCTCTTTCAATTCTATTTACAATCCTGCTATTATACACCACCCTACACCTACCAAAACTTTTTTCAAAACCAATCAACACCACCAATGCTTACATCAATATTGCCATGGGCAAGTTCCTCAAAACAATGTCCTTGAAAGGAGCTACTTCTAACCCAATTGAGCCCATCTCCAAGGAAGAATCAATGTACGCCTTATGCTTGGATTTTGCAACTTCTTTCTTCTTCAACACATCATCCCTTTGCAACTTGAGCTCTAACTTTGTAAGAAGGGAACCTCTAACATTCAATCACTTCAATGGATTCTTGATAATAGCTCTTCCTCCATGATTGACACTTGTAAGCAAGCAAGCAAAAGTAGCATATTGTTGCACATCATTCCTTGCCATATTCTTTAACAATTTAGGAATTGGACTCCCAAAACTCAACCGTGTCTTCCAAATACAAAGTACGGTCTTGGATCTCAAGGTTAGCAATATGAAGATCAATCATTCTTGCTTGCACACTCTTCACAAAAACCAATAATGCTGGAAATAGCCACCATCCTTCTTCCTCCCTGCATGCAAAACCAATTTTGGTTAACTACACATAAGACATGTTCAATGTGTACACACTTTAAAGAGGTTTCTATTCAACTCATTGCCATTTTAAAAATGTAGAAAACCCTAAGAAAACCAAAGCCAAAAGACATAATATTCTCTGACCATTGAAGCACTACACCCTCTCTATTTACATATGCTCAACTTGGTTTTGTAACTACTCATATGCAACTATGTTTATACCATATCCCATACTTTTTTACATTCCTCATATATATATAGTTTTTGCATCCTTAAATGTATACATATAAACATATAAATACATACTTATATATATACACACACAAATATTGAAAAATTGTGCACCACGGATACCCAAACATCATAGCCAGTTATTAAGAAAATTGTCACAAAGCCTTCAACTTAAGGTATGCCCCCACACAAACTCTGTGCACAATTTCAATGTAAGATTCACATTATAAAAAAAGCCAATGAGGTTCAAAAGGATCTTACGTATTGAAGCCCTGAAGATCAGAATTGGCAGAACCAAACTCAATGACATAATGAATGTATCCATAAATAAATGTGGTACCCTGCAGAAGAATTAAGAAGAAACGTAAAAAACACATATTAATCCTCTCATACCATTGACCACAATCTCAACAATCAAAATTCTAGTCAGTGATAGACACCCAATGCTTATAATAGAGAATTTTGACTTTTTGTGTTCATAGTGAATTTTGATTTTCTTGTGACAGACACTTGCTGCTTTATAATAGAGATATTCCAATAGCATTATTGTGGGTTGGAGGGGAAGAGGGGGGAGGCATTGTAGGATTGGGAGAGATTTTTGGGCAAAATACTATGTACAAAAGGGAGAATTCGTGCCAAGTAATGCCTTGACTCATTGGGCATTATGCCACAACTAGTTTACGCACCTCTTGTATCAATGGGTTGATAGGGTGATGCATCAACTCTATGCCACATCATCCCCTATCTTTGTGCCCCCATCCCTATGCCTCCTATCCCCGTGCTCCCCAAATCTTACTTACCCATTTAAAAATTTAGTTAAACTTGTACTCTACTCTATTTTACTTTTCATCCAATATGGGATTCTCTTATATATATTAGATTAGAAAGGGGGGACTTTCTTCTTGAAGCAAAGAGGGTTTTTTTTGCAGCATAATGCCCTCTTCGTCAAGCATTACCCTCTACAACTCTAGAAAGCAAAAAGAAGAGAAAGGAAGTGGAGGGAAACATACAAGGTTCACAAAGGAAGTGACGTTCCACAAAGCATAAATCCGCAAGGGAGTGGCAGATCTCGGAGGAGAATGGCTGAAGAGAGCATTCAAGCCTGCTGCGCTTGGAATCACGCATGCAAACGGCAACACCAACAGAATCACCAGCATGGACCCCAACGAGATTGAGTAGAATTGCAGCAACAGCAGCAGCGTCAAACTCAAATCCACCAGCAGCAACAGTGACATCACCAGCCCCACAGAAGCCTGCAAATCACACACCAACAAAAAAATTTAACAGCAAATTGTCTCTCTCCATTTACAATGCTGTTTTACAAAAAAAAAACCTGATTTTTACTAATAACCCCCCGACTCGATTCTTGTAAACAGAGAGTAAGGTGTAAACATCTGAAAAAACAAGAGTGTAACAAGAAAAAACAAAAAAAATGATGTGGAAAAGGACAACGCTGTTATTTTGTGAGCGTATAACAATGAGCCATGAGCAGTGAGCCAAAGATTGTGCGAGCAAGAACTGATTGTGAGCTCAAAATCAATGGAAAACCTAAAAAAAATGATAAGTTTTTCAAGAGATGAAAGTTTAAAATACACAATTATAGGTCCTTATGTATACGGTTATAGGACAAGGAAAACAAGGTAAAAGTGACAAGTGGTTGAGAAAAAAGAGTTTACATGATGACCAACGGGTCTTGCGTTTCTGAGGAGAAGAGACAATGGAAAAGAGAAACCAAGCCTGTCTTCCAGAGATCTCAGGGTATTTGAATCCAAAACTGCACCCCCAATTCTTCGCCTTGGAACTACCAATTGAGAGTGGCCACTGTTGTTGAGTTGCCATTGTTGCGGTGCATGGAGCCTGCCGCTGTACGAAACACTGGACCAAAGCTCAAAAAAATCAGTAAAAAACCCCCCAGTGCCTTGCAAACAAAAGTTTGCTTGCTAAGGCATTTTCTAGACACTTGCCCCATTCTCAAAAATCGATGAACTGGAGATTTTTTTTTATTTTTTTATTTTTTTGTTTTTTTATTTTTTTGTTTTTTTATTTTTTTGTTTTTTTATTTTTTTATTTTTTTATTTTTTTATTTTTTTGTTTTTTTATTTTTTTATTTTTTTATTTTTTTATTTTTTTATTAAGAGATCGAAAGGTAGAAAATTTATTGTTGATGTTAGGGAAAATATAAAAAGTGATTCTCAGTTATTTCAAAACAACAAAAGTATCCTTGTATTATTTAAAATATCAAAAAAATCCATGGTTTTAAGTAAGAATACTAATTAAACCCCTAGTAATCTTTGGAGATATCATAAATACTCCTAGTTTTCTTGTGCCTCTATACTGCAAGTTTTTGTAAATATTGGGATGACAACAAAAACTACAATACAGTGGATGCAATGGTTTTGGCCACAGTAAATTTACATGCAGAAACCCTATATAAAACTTGAAGAGCTTGCCTCCAAGATTTGACTTGCATTCACCTTGCATCTAGTTTTTGTAATTTCCATTGTCCCCTAGTATTTACAAAAAGATTGTAGTAAAGAAGCACAAGAAAAATAGGAATATTTATGATATTTCAAATAACACAAGAGTATATTTGAAATTTCAAAAAAATTGAAGGGCATATTTGATAATTTCCCTTGATTCTATAGCCAGAAAGATCAGAGAAAGTGACCAAATGTTCACAAAATGGCACCGTTGAGATCAAGGGTTAATATAGTACATTTGTTTCTATCATAAATGCTCAAAATGGTAAATAAATGTTAGGGTTTTTGGTTTTGTTGAGTACCTCCTTGAAGAATCAGTCCGAGTCAGGTCATCTAAGTAATCCATAGGCTGAGGAGGCTCATCATCAGCAGGGTTAAGAACTAAACCAAGCTGGTAATAACCTGAAGGTGTTGCTTGATACCAGGCCAAGTCCACTCGGACACCGGCAGTAGAAAGCCTTGGATTAGCATGAGTATTCAGCCAATTCAACACAGGAAGCAAACTGTGACGAAGAGTTCCTCTTCGACATGTCCGTAGCTGCGCATTCAAACCAGCTACTATTCTGTACCATATTGTTGAAGGCACTACCTGCATCGTGAATCACACCACACATTGTACAATAAAAAGTAGTGTCAAAAAGATCCAAATCATCGAAACTCTTGGATAAAATCAAAATCAAAACCAAACCAATAATTTTTTGAGAAAACATTCTATTTTGAGAACCAAGATAACGTCCACTATAGATACTAAATCCTTTTCTCAAATACTACTACTTGGACACTACTACGGTGCAGTGCATGTTTTGAGATTTTGAAATTTTAGAACCCTTTTCTCACATACTACTTGGACACTACGGTGCAGTGCAAGTTTTGAGTTTTTGAAATTTAGAAACTTTGTCAAGCAGGGGTCCTTACCTGCATATAAAAAGATAAAGTATATTATGTGTTTTGAAATGTTTCTCAATAATAAATTGTTGCAAAGTCTAAAGAATGATGCAAAAAGCGTTCGTTTTTTTTGTTTTACCTGGCCAATTAGACTGGTTAGTAGGTTGTCGCTGTGGAGGTTGAATGGAGCCATATAGCTTCCTTCGCCCCCAAAAATTATAGTCATGGGCAATCTGTTGATCAACTTGGGAGGTAGATCAGGTCGTTTTTCATCTCCTCCGAGAAACACGTCAATGTATGCCAACATCAAGTCCGGTGTTGCTGCCACCTGAACCAAGCCAAACTCAAAAAAATGAGACTACAAATTAAAACACCCCTACAACAAACCAAAACTAACCAAAACTAACCAAAACTAACCAAACCTAACCAAACCTAACCAAACCTAACCAAACCTAAGCAAAACTAAGAAAAAATAAGCAAACCTAAGCAAACCAAAGCAAAGCAAACCTAAGCAAAACACAAAAATACAAAAACAGACAAAAACATACAAAAGCATCAAGTAGGACAAAGCAATTTCAAAGTGGGGACTTTGGTTTGAAGTAGAGTCACCTTGAGGCCTTCATACAAAGCTCGTGACCGGCATGATCTCAAGCAAGCATGATCGTATTCGGAGCGGACGTACTCTCGCAATCTCTGGATTTTCTGGCGTGCACACCACTGCTGCCATGACCATGCCACCGGGCATGCCAGCACCGACAAAATGCTGTGCACTGACCCTTCCCACCATTGGTAAGCCGCCAGGCAGTTGATTTCTTCTGCAAATCTGTTGAAAGCATCTTCGTACCTGCATCAGCACCGACACAAAATAGTGAGAAACACAAGCCCAACAAGCACTGAAAAGAGAGAGGAAGAGAGATTGATCTAAATTAATTTCTGGTAAAAAATTAAAAACCACAAAGTTTTCAACTTTTTAAGACGTTTTGAAGAATTTTTAGGCAAATGTTAAAAACAGAGGCTCACTTGTGATTCCTGGAGAAAGACCATCCCATGAATCAAGGAAAAGATTCCCCTTTTTTTTCCTAGTATTGCCTAAAAATTCCTAAGTAAACACAATCAAACACTACTAAAAAAAATTGTGGGGAATGCTATACCGTGAGTGGGGATGTATGAACCATGAGTTGTGAGTCTAGATTTTGTGTGAAGATACTAAAGTTCACCTATAACTGTGTACATAGGGTCCCAAAAATGTGCATTTTAAACTTTCCATCTCTTGGAAAACTTGCTGGTCTTTTAGTATTTCCATTGATTTTGCACTCAAAATTGGTTCTCGCTCACAAAATCTTGGCTCACTGCTCATGGCTTACCGTTTTACGCTCACAAATCAGTGTCTTCCAAAATCCTATCAACAAAAAGCTGCGCAATTTCCAAATTTAGCACAGTGGGGGTATTTTGTTGCTTACACAAGATCCATAATCTGCTCGGGAGGGGAATGAGGAAGATGCCAAGGCTCGCCAAAGGTATTGTTGCCCATAAAATAAATGCGGTGTACGTGACTTTGTGACTCCTCAACTCGTGTGGTCTCAAGCACCTGTTTCACAAATATTGAAATAAGAAAATTCTCAGGAACTCGAGACTACAAAATATCTACAGAAACTCAAATAATATCCTTTAAAAAAGCTTCAAACAAGGTAACTAAACATATCAACACAACAAAGATATTATATTTTACTGTTGGGGGCTTCCAGTACTCAACTACTTGCATCCACACTGAAGCTTTGCATGTTTAGCGTGAGCACCAAGGGAAAATTTCATGGATGCCCCTGAAGTTTGCCAGATTTACATAAATACCCCTGGTTTCTCAGAAACGACACAAACACCCTTGGTCCATAATTTTCATCCATAATTTTCAGGCGTTTGTTTTGTTATGCAAGTTACTTCTTTCATGACCAATGTTAAAACAAGGACTGCAATAGAACGGGAAAAAAGCAACATGCACACAAGGGAGATAGAAGTGACATGCACAATATAACAAACGCCTGAAAATTATGGACCAAGGGTATTTGTGAAATTTCTGAAAAACCAGTGATATCTATGTAAATATGGCAAACTTCAGGGGTATCCAAGAAATTTTCCCAACCTTCAATAACTAAAGATGGCAACTTTCAAAGTTAATATTTTTTTACTCTTTTTTTCTTTTTTAGGTGTTTGAAAAGGAGTTAAGCAAGGAGAAGGTTTAGAAAGAAAGTTTTCAAACCTCATTGAGGGATTCCAAAAAGGGGTAGGAGTGGTCGATGAGAGCCCCATGTGGTGTAGGAGACGGAGCAGGTCCAGTGAAGTCGTCGTTACCAACGAGCTTCATCCGTGCCACACTCAACACCATAGCCAAGACAAACATGACCACGGACAGCAAGATTGTGAACAGCCAAGGACCGCCCAGCGTGTACACCAGGTCCTCCAACATGGTGTAGCAATTTGGCATGTGGTACTTGTCTGAAGTACACTGGTAAGGGCATTTTGCCTCAGCCACACCCCCTGCAACACCCAAGGTAGTAGCTCATAAATCATCATACACATAATAATAGCTGTTTTTTATAGGGAAAATTTTATGGATGCCTCTGAAGTTTGTCGCCGAGTTTGTCATATTTGTATAGATACCTTTGGTTTTTCAGAAATTGCACAAACACCCTTGGATCATAATTTTCAAAGCTTTGTTTTGTTATGCATGCTACTTCTTTCGTGACCAATGTTAGAGCAAGGAGTGCAAACTGTGCAATAGAACAAAAAAGAAGCAATGTGCGCAAAAGGGAAAAAGAAGTGACATGCAAAATAGAACAAAAAAGAAGCAATGTGCGCAAAAGGGAAAAAGAAGTGACATGCAAAATAGAACAAACGCCTGAAAATTATGGCCCGAAGGTATTTGTGCAACTTCTGAAAGCCAAGGGTACCTATACAAATATGACAAACTTTAGGGGTATCCATAAAATTTTCCGTCGTTTATATGGTTGTTGATATTTGTACCATACCCTTTCGACTATTTTACCACACCTACTCTATGGCCAATATTTGTGATATTATAGTAGGTGTGGACCACATGCTGAACATCACTAATTGAAGATTTAGTCTCAGAGTCTCACATAGAAGTTGCAACTTCAACTTTGTTTTTCAGCTCCAATCCCACTCATAGTCTCAATTAAAATATCTAAACTATGCTATGTTTGTTGAGTAAAATCGATGGGGCATTGAAAAACAGAGCTAAAGTTGCAACTTTTATGTCTAGTTATATCTTCAATTGTTCTGCCCGTGGTCCACACCTACTAGAATATCATAAATATTGACCATATATAGTAGGTGTAGTAAAATAGTTAAAAAGGGTGTGGTACAGATATCAACGGCCCTTTTACATTTTGTAAAGCTAAACTACTATCTAAAAAAACTTATGCAAAAGATTGAGCAGAAAAGAAGAAGAAAAAATACCACGACTGTATATATAATTTGCACGCCTGGGCAGTTTCTCAGGAGGACATGGCTTGCACAATTCAGGTTCCCAGCCAGTTTCGTTTTTGTAAGTTCCAACTGGACATTCCTGCCAAAAAAGATTACCCAGCAGCAGCACTTAAGAAATACATTAATAAAAAACTAAAGTTGTCCAAAAAGCTAGATAAACAAAATCAATAATTTTGAGTTTTTTTGTTAACAAAGCAACGCGTTTCAAAAAAGAGTTTACCCAAAAAGCTATACTTACCTCACAAAAGAGGCCAAAGAGTCCAGGTGGACAATCAACTCCACTTACTGTACCCTCCTCTCCTACTTCGGATTTTCCAACTCCTAAAGAAGCTAAGCCCTTCCCAGCATTGCCGCCTCTGTTAGCACACCAGTAAGTAAACTACAATCAATTTTCAACATAATCGAAGTAGGCACAATTGTAGGAGCCTGTCTTGTGAAAAACAAGACGATACTTCATCTCAAAAAAAGGGCGATATTCCATGAAAATTCCAGGCTTAAAAATCAAAGGTCCAAAGCGTAAAACATTTTCTGCAATGTTACCAAATAGCTCAGAGTCCAAAGCCTTGAAAAAAAAGCATGAATCCAACATGAATGGTCTTTAGAAAATAGGATATGCTTTTGCCATGTAATAAGCCTTAAGTGAACAAACAAGTAACCCTCTTAAATTAATTCACTACAAGGAAATAGTGTCCGAATTGACACATCTGAATTGACAAAAACATCCAAATTGACACGTCTAAATCTACAGAAAATGACCGGATTGACAGCGTTCCCTTGCAGTTAAAAAACAACTTCAAAAAACTATCAACTTTTTCATACAAAAGCTAAATGATGCATATTTTGATGCATTGGCATAAATCCAACATGAATGATCCTAATATAGTAAGGAACATGCTTTTGCCATGAAACGAGCCTTAAGTGACCAAATAAGTAACCCTCTTCAAATGTAACTTTGAAAAAACTCGCAACTTATTCATACAAAAGCCAAATAACGCATAGTTTGATGCATTGGCATGAATCCAACATGAATGATCCTAATAAAGTAAGGAACATGATTTTGCCATGAAACAAGGCTTAAGTGACCAAAGAAGTAACCCTCTTAAACATAAATTTTGAAAAAACTCGAGCAGCTTATTCAAAAAAGAGCCAAATAATGCATATTTTGATGCATTGGAATCCTCTCAAAACAAACCCCTTTTCAAGACCAAAAGCAGGGGAAAGTGGGAGCACCTGGTGTGGTAGGTACCCTCGATGGAAGCAACGGGGACAAAATCTAGCCCAGTAGGAATTTTAGACCAATGGAAGTGGAGGCGACCGCCACCTCCTCCACCACCGCCCAATGGACCGCCGTGGCCTCCTGCACTTGACAAAATGGAGCCATTGCCCATGGTCAATGTTTGCAGAAATAGGAGCAGGCTACCCCCGGAGCCTCCACCTGGATCCCCCGTTTCTGAACCCCTACCAACTCCGCCACGTGTCGATACATTGAATGTTCCGCCGTCCGCAGAGAGCACTCCCAAAATGTCCACTTTGCTGATGGGGTGTTCGATAGAACCCAAAACTGGCAAAAACCATGAATAAACCCCCCTACTTAGTACATAAACCCCTATAAAGAAAAAAGCCAAAAAAGACAAAGAAAAGTACCACTTTTGAAAGCTCAAAGCTCACTTTCAGAACAAATTTTCATCATTCAAAAATGTAGAGCAAGGTTTTCTTCTTTCTATTGGTAAACTGTGCTACGTGCCTTGCACTTCCTAAATGGTTTAGTTCAAGCACTTACACCAAATAATGCATTTAGGTTGCCCCATACTAAATTTTTGACATTTTACACTATTTAAATAATTATCAAGCCTACAGTACTTTTGTCAATAATGACTGTGATAAAACAATGGAGTAAGCAAGTAGGCAACAAGCGCCAAAGCTAGGGAAGCTGAAACTTTACACAAAATTAGGAATTACTATAGCATAAAGAGAGATGCATACCCCTCTAGGTGGCCAAGGGTGAATCATGAGGTAACTTTGCCAAGGTAAGGTAACCTAATTGTTAAGGCAACCTAAATGCACTACTTGGGTGTAGAGATTAATAGAGCCAAACGAAGTCCTTGAACATGTTGGTTATAATAAAAGAGATATTACCGTGTTGGCAACGTTTAGTAATACAGAATCTTAAGCATCTTCGTTAAGACAAGTAGTTTTATAACTGAAAACCCTCAAGAGTACATCTCAACACAGATTTAATTAGCCATATGAAAACGCAATTCTTGGCAGTTCTATGTGCAAGGAAGCGAGCATTAGAAGAAAAATTCAGATTTATTTGGTTTACCAAGAGTACTCATTCCTTGTATTCACGATTTACACAAACCTTGGAGGAATTTGAGTTTGCATGAGAAGTGCAACAACTGACAGAGGAGAGGAAGGAGAAAAACTGGAAATATGAAGTAAAAACCTATGATACCACCACCAGTGGTGAAGTCTCCAACGCTGGCATTGCCGCTGCCACTGCCGAACTCACATGGGAGCTTGTGATTGCCATAAACTGCTCCACCGTCTGCATAGGTGCCCGTGTAATAACCCTTGCCCCCTCTCCCACCATGCCCTCCGCCACCTCCTGCAGTTCTGAACTCTCCTCTGCCGAGCCCTCCCTCACACCCTGCCAGATTTTATCCACTGTATGAGCTTTCACAAAACTAAACAACAAAGTAAACCAACGTGGACAAAATATACAAACAAAGTGAAAAAAAAAAAAAACAAGATTAAAAAAAAATGAATTAAGAAAGAAGTCTTCTTTCATATTCTAAAGGTAAGAAAAAACTGTTCAAACTAAATCTAATTTAGGGTTTAGGGTTTAGGGTTTAGCACTCTAGAAATGTAAAATATACCAAACTTGGAGCAAAGTTGGTCACGTCTCTCTCTCTCAAGTCCTCCAAAAAAAAAGTCTACATAACGTCTTGTATTTAGTATTACTAGCTAGTGTAATTAAGTAAACATCAACATCATTAAATGAAAATGCCAAATTCAATTTGACATTGTTTTGTACTTTGTTTAACTTTTTTTAAATTCTTCTTCTTTTAAAATTTTGATCAATTCTTTAATTTGAACTAATAACCTTAAAGTAAGAAAAGCCAAAATAGCTTCTTGACATTCCTCACAAACTATTTAGAGACTTCTTTGTATAAATTAGAACTAAAGAGCGTATAACTTAGGGAAAATTTGTGGATACCCTTGAAGTTTGCAATATTTGTACAAATGCCAAGGTTGGTTTTTCAGGAATTGCAGAAAGACCCTCAAGCCATAATTTTTAAGAAGCGTTTGTTTAGTTGTGCATGTCACTTCCTTCATGGTCAATGTTGAAGCAAGGAGTACAATCAAACAAGAAAAAGCAGCATGTACACAAAGGGAGAAGGAAGTGGTGTGCACAAAATAACAAATGTCTGAAAACTATGGTTTGAGGGTATTTGTGCAATTTCTGAAAAATTAAGGGCATTTGTACAAATATTGCAAACTTCAAGGGTATCCATCAAATACTCCCTAGAACTTAAAAGAGATTTTGTAAGACATAAGAAGCTGAAAAACAAAATGAAATGTAATGTACATACCTAGTGCGGAAGCGGAAAAAAGGCCTTTGATGGTAATTGTCTTTACTCGCTGCACATGAACAGAACTTCCCAGCAAGGTACCATTGATCTGCACATCTTCCACGCGGCAGATCTAGACAAAAGAAAGGCCACAGTTTCAGTTCAATAAGATTTGTCTTTCCATATAATATTAAGAGAAAATTTTATGAATACCCCTGAAGTTTGTCATATGTGTATAGATACCCTTGAATTTTCAGAAATTGCACGAATGCTTTTGGACCATAATTTTCAAAGCTTTGTTTTTTTATGCACGTTACTTCCTTCATGACCAATGTCAAAGCAAGGATTGTAATAGAACAGAAAAGAAGCAATAAGCACAAGGGAGAAAGAAGTGGCATGCACAATAGAATAAACGCTTGAAAAATTATGGTCCAAGGGTATTTGTGCAATTTCTGAAAAACTCGGGGTATCTATACAAATATTGCAAACTTCAGGGGCATCCATAAAAAATTCCCTAATACTAACAATGTGAGAGGTTTAATTGCAAAAGACAGTTGCAAAAGAGGAAGTTAATGGTGTAACAACGCACCTGCATTGTAAATGGGGATGTGACATTAAGTGTACAGTCTTCATAGGGTCTGAGCACCTCTAATGGGCAGACGTCATTTTTGCAATATATTCTCGTGATCCTGGATTTACAGTTTCCAAATGACCCCACATTATTGACAAGCAAAAAAAATGGAACATATCTTGGCAATACATCAAACGTTCAGCATATTTTGAAACTACTGAGAATTAGAAAATACATGCTCTATTTCAAAGACGTTTCACCCTATTTCAATTCTGTCAGTGGCAACAAAAATGCACATACTCGTCTTTGATGGGAGAGTTTGTCTCAAGTGGCGCCTGCATCAGCGCCCCTTTAGCAACCTAAGCAACCAAAGCATCTCTTTTAGTAACACATGCTTGCATCAGGGCAAAGCAAAAAAAATTCAAGAGAGATTAATTACTGAGGCAATATGAGATGTTTCTTCTAGCAAAAAAAAAAAGAGTTCCTACAGAATCTCCACTCACACGAACGTTGTAGAATAGTGATACAAAAAGTCGTTGTGCTCGTAAAGTATCACCAGCACCAGAAAGCTTCAGCAAGCCTTGTCCAAACATTCCTAGATTCGCACTTGATTCAATCACTGACCCTTCCTGGCGCAACAGAACAACTACAGAATTCAGTAAAAAAACAAATGACTCACAAGTGAATGTTTTTCATTTTCAACTCCTGAAGCCAAGTCCACACAAAGGCCGGTAAAAACTAAACTAGCACGGCAGAACCATGTCCGTAGAAATAGATTAGCATACAAAGTTTAGTTTTGAGCTATTGCACCCAAATATACAAATAGCTTGAATTTTGACATCTGTGAACAAGTGAAAAAGTTTCCTGCATCGAAATTAGGTTTTCAAGCTCTCAATCGCGCAAATTCATTCAAGCTGACCTATTTTGCACCAAAAAACAGCTGTTGATTCCTCAAAATGCCAACACTTTGAAACGCCGATAAAACTTGATAATTTCCTACCTCGAGAATCATGCCAGAGACCCACTAGAACCTTGCAAACAGTGCTTGTTTCACCTCACAATTACCAAAGTCAGATTAAACTGCCTAGCAATCCATCTCCAAACAGCAAGACTAAGTAATCCGAATCTTCAGTATCACAGCAAGTGGGATTTTTTACAGAAAATATTGAAGCAAGGTTTTCATCAAACTTATATATTTCAATGATTTTGAAAACCCCCAAGGTATGTGGGAGAAGCTATCAAATCAGAGAGAAAGGTTACACTAGAAGAAACCCCGTGTTATAGGTGACAAGCCTGAATTCTTTTGGAACAGACTTCACGTGATATCTACGTTGACATCTAGCTATTCTTATGTTCTGAAGAGGTTACATTGGATGTTATTGTTGGCATAAAAAGATGGGAAAATTTTATGGATACCCCTGAAGTTTGCCATATTTGTAAAGATACCCCTAGTTTTTCAGAAATTGCACAAATACCCTTGGACCGTAATTTTCAGGCCTTTATTTTGTTATGCATGCTACTTCCTTCATGACCAATGTTAAAGCAAGGAGTGCAATAGAACACAAAAGAAGCCACGTGCGCTCAAGGGAGAAAAAAGTGACATGCACAACAAATCAAACGCCAAAAATTATGGTCCAAGGGTATTTGTGCAATTCTGAAAAATAAGGATATCTATACAAATATGACAAACTTCAGGACTATCCATAAAAATTTCCTAGACACAACTAGATGTCAACATAGATATCACCTAAAATTTGTTCCATAAAATTTGGGCTTGTCACCTTAAACACGGATTTTCTTATAGTGTTAGCACACTCACCCGCAGGATCACCAAGTTGCTTGTTTCGACAGTGGAGGTGGCCAGCATGAAGTCGTCAGGATTGCCATCTACTTTAATGGTGGAGTTCCACATGAGCAGCATCCTCACAGACAACTTGAGAGCTCCATATACCTTGATTGTGGAATCACTCATAACCACCTCCTCCGCCGTTAACTCAAACACAGAGCTCGAGTATGAGGCAAGCCCAAAGCTGAGAAGACCTCCAGACTGCATGGTAATCCCCGACCGAACCTGCACCCAAAATTTCCATCCATGAAGCAAACCAAGGTTGTAACTTCGGGCAAGATTTTGCTCCTGGACAGCACCACCGAACGCACGAAACGTACAGCTCAGGTGGAAGGACACCTCCTCTCTTGTTTTTTAGGACATTTTTAGGGTTTTTGACCTAAAAGGGGAAGAACCAAATTACGATTTTTCATTTTTCCTTCTTGATATGACTTTAAATCCACGTTTTGATTTCATGTTAGCAACAATGAGTGTCACCAACATGTACAAAATAAGTTTTTTCATCAATTTTTATCAATTTCTGAAGTCAACTATGAGTTGACTACATCAAACGGACATGAGCTCAATCGGACGGGCAAGCGGATGAACGGGCGGTACAATGTGACAACCGTGAAGCAAACCAACTACGCCGCTACAGGAGTCATATCCCCCCTTTTGAGAAGGCAACCATGCATGAGCAAAAAAGAGGAAAAAAAACCAGGAGAAAGTAAGTTTTAAAAACGTGTACCTGCACTCTGCTCCAAAGCAATGGGACCAACACACTCGCATTGTTTTCCACGATGATTGACCCCCACGGGCGGTTAGGAAACTCTAGCAGTAGCGTGTCGGTAGAAGTTGACTTGTTGCTGTTCGAGACGTGCAAGGTGGCCGAGAACACGTCAAAGCGTGTGCCTGCTGCTCCGTTGTTGTGTGGACAGGCCACACTATCACCCCCTGCAAGATATACCAAACCTTTTTCCTGAACATTCTTTGCATCCCTCTATACCAAAAAACAAAAACACAAAAACAGACAAACCACAAACCAAGGCTTAAGTTACAAAAGCCTTGAATAGTTGATGGGTAAACACAAAAATCACGTTGAACTTAGTGCCATTTTTATATGTTTTGTGTCCATGAATTTGAAACTTTGATCTTTAAAATACTACAAGCGCACAAGCAAAAACACGCTGAAACAGTTGAGGGGCTTTGGTGAGGTAATAAGCTACTTAGAAATATGAGAATTTGATGTGCACAAACCAAGGCTTGAGTTACAAAAGCCTCAAAAAGTTGATGAGTAAATACAAAAATCACGTTAGATTTAGTGTCATTTTGATGTCCACGATTTTGAAATATTGACCTTTAGACTTACTACAAAAGCACAGAAACAAATTCTAAGAAAGTTGAGGGGCTTTTGTGAGGTAAGCAGTTACTTATAAATGTGAGAGTTTGATATGGAATTATGTTGAGAAAGGGTCACCGGAGATTCTCACCGTGATAACGGACAGTGACACCGTCAAGTCTGGTGGAGCTGATGGCAATCCGTCCCCCCGAAGCACCTCCTCGACCAGACCCACCAATGGCACTAATCAGCCCGTTTCCTTTTCTGCAGGCACCACGTATTGCTTATTGCATCAAAACTTTCTTACTTTGAGAGCAAATAAGGAGATATTTATGAAAATATTTACATCTAAGATGCCTGAAAACAAACCAGGACTCTCCCTAGACTCGCTTCTCTGTTATCACAACCTTGCTACCAAACTACCAGTGCAAAGATTGTGACAAGTAGAGGATGATTTCAAAGTCTCGAGGGACGAAAACGGTGAGTCATGAGCGGTGAGCTAAGATTCCGTGAGTGGGAACCAATTTTAAGCTCAAAATCAATGGAAAAACTAATGACACAGCAAGTTTTTCAAGAGATAGAAAGTTTTAAATGCATACTTCGAGGCCCTATGTACACGGTTATGGATGAAAATAAGTATCCTAACACAAAATCCAAGCTCATGGCTCACAAATCCCCACTTAGGGTATAGTATTCCCTTCAGAAGAGAACAAAACTATTTTGTGAGTGCAAAACAGTGAGCCATGAGCTGTGAGCTACAATTCTGTGAATGCGAACCAATTCTAAGCTCAAAATCAGTGGAAAAACTGAAAAAGCAACAAGTTTCAAGAGATGAAAGTTTTAAATGTTCGCCTACAAGCCCTATATACACGGATATAGGTGAAAATTAGTATTCTGACAAAAAATCCAAGCTCACGGTATAGCATTCCCTATCAAAAGAGGACAAAGCTATTTTGTGACCGTAAAACGGTGAGCCATGAACAGCAAGCTCAGATTTTGTGAATGGGAACCAATTTTGAGCTCAAAATTAACAAAAAATAACTAAAAAATAACAAATTTTTCAAGAGATGAAAGTTTAACCCTTAAAGGACGGATGGATCACCGTGGCTTGCCCTCCCTGTAGCAATCTATAGTGTTTTGGACATGGGCACCAATAGTATTGCTTCAAAAAGTTGGAAAGTCAACAGTACATGGTGCCCTCATGAAATTTGCAAGAAGGGCAGCTTGGGAGCTAACACCATGTTTCTGAATCTTATCACAATTTGGATTACAAGAAAAAATGAATGCATCTCAAGAGATAATTTTTGTCTTCCATGATGGACAATGTGTTTATGGTCACTTCTGAAAAAGAATCAGATGAAAAACGATTTTTTTCTGAATCACAGAATCTTTTTTCAGAGCCGGAGGACGTTTTTCGTCCTACTCAACGTTTAGGGGTTAAAATGCACAATCATCATTAGAAACAATGTACACGGTTATAGGTGAAATTTAGTATTCTAACAAAAATATCCAGGCTCACAACTCCCGAGTTCTCAAAATCCAGGCTCACGGATCCATGCTCACGAATCCCCGCATTCCCATTCAGATGAGGAGGTTTGTATGTATGAAGGGAATTGAACATGGCTCACATGCGAGACGCTTGAATGAAGAGACTACCGCCAGACCCACCGCCGCCCTCCTCACCGACAGACCCGCCGTCCGCTTGAACAGACCCATCGACGACCAAGATCCCGGTTGCCGTGACATTCACGCGGCCGCCACCTCGTCCACCAAGCTGATCGTTCTCCTGCGTGGTCCCCCCGCGGCTACCGAAGTGCCAGGGCTGCATCAGAGTAGACCAGCCATACATATCCCCACCCCACACATCCGTCTGCTCCCGTTCACTGTTCTTCCTCAAACACATCGCCCCCCGCCCCCCGTGCCCCGCCCCCGCTCCATCCGTCCCCGACGGCATCCCACTCGCCCCCGACGGAGGCTTCCCCCCGAACTCCGACGAGTCCAGCTTCGCCCCGTCTCCCAGGTTCACGTTCGCTGCCAGGATCCACAGGGAACTACTACGAATGGTGGCGTTCACCCGCACGTTCACATCCCCGCCCATCAGAATGGACACGCTGCACCCGGGGTTCTTGCACGAGATTGCGATCCCCGGGTGAATCTCTAGGCTCCCGTTCCCTACCAAGAATGTTTCCTCGTCTGGGAAGTCGAAGGACTTCTGTAAGGAGCATAATGTGTTCAGTGAGCCTGTTCCGGCGAGATCGCCCTCGCATGAGAGTGACCTGTTGGCGTACCTGCTGTGCCTCGATGGCGTCAATGGCAGCTTCGGGTTTTGCCTTAATGGTGACTCGGCATCCTCCCTCCCTGAACTAAAAACTTTTACTCCTCCTGTTGCAGCTTGTGCTGTTGTTGCAGCTTCTCCTGTTGCAAACGCCATATTAGGTGAATTGGGAAAAAGTGAGGGACCATTTTGGTACTCCACCTGAATCTTACATATAATAAATGTAGGCATATACAGCAAACTTTTGTAAATTTCCCTGTGTCATTACCACTTTGTACTCCACCTTAATCTTACATATAATAAATGCAGGCATACACGGCAAACTTTTTAAAATTTCCATGTGTCATTTCAAGAATTCTTCACATTTTTCCTGTGAAATGTTAGACAGGGAAAAATCATAGAAGAAATAGACAAAAATGTTTCACATTTCCCTCTTAATACAGGGGGGGGTTCATACGCAAATCCCTTGACGAGAGTTTGATATGATATAACTATAGCGCAAAGCTGTCATTATTTGAGATTCTTGGAGGCAATCACTGAGATTTCACTATTGTACAAGAAAACGCACGCTTGTTTTTTTTACTTACGATATGCTAAATTGTACATAATGACAAAAATAGTGAAATTCCGAGAATGTACTGTTTTTCCCAATTTACCTAATATGGTGTTTGCAGCTTTTTCTGTTGCAGCTCCTGTTGTTGTGTGGTTTGATGTGGTGGTGGTGCTGCTGCAGCTGGAATGGGAGAGCAGGAGCAAGAGCAAGAATGTGATGCAACCAAGGGCCGCCATTATACTCCCTCATAGTCAACAGGGGCTATCAAACCTTAAATATGTCTTCACCAAGGTTGAAACTATCAAGGCTTCCTCGGACTAGGAGAAAGACAACAGGAACGTAGCTGGTGGTCGCAATAACCTTTCTATACAAAAACTTGGTGTTTAAAGTTTTCCTCCGAGAGAAGGCAGCAAGGGTAGCACTCACTATGTGCAGGGGTTAGAACTAACTAGTAGATTCTTCGGTGACGCCCAAATTTGGTCTTGTTCTCTACCCTCCTGCTTGAGCATAGCCTGTGCGTTGAGTGAGATGTCCAGCCAATCCTCCAACTGAACTAGGATTCTCGAATACTCATGAAAAGTATGTTGCACGTGCCGGAATATCCTTGGCACATGATTGGATACTGTTTCAAAAACTAGATTCTATTTGCACTACCCAGAAGTTTTTCTGCTACCAAGGCCGGTTTCTCCGTAGCCAGCACGAATATTTCGAACTTCCAGCAAGCAATAGTAACCTGAGAACTAGACTTTGAAAAATCCAGGAATAAAAAGAACTCAGATATGCACTACGTCAGTGCTCTGAAGCCCGCAATGTTGTGCAAATGGAGACAAACGGCAGTAGTATGTTCAAATGCTCTGGACCTGCATCATACAAGAAGGCGTTTAAATGAAGTGGCAGAACTGAGCTTTGCAGAACTTTGAATGACAGGGTTGGTTAGTTTGTACTGTAGAGAATCCAGAAAGGAGGAAACCTAGTCTTTCTGCCTCCACATATGGAAAACTCTGATCCCCAGTTCAAAGTGCTCTTTCAATATTGTCATAAATCACAAGCCCGAAGTAACAGAGCTGCATAGGGTTTGTGGTAAGGCTGGAAAGACTGATAGATTGCGCACAGGATCTACTTAAATTTCTCATAGGGTATAGATTTTAGGGAAGATTTCGTGGATACCCCTGAAGTTTACAATAATTTCATAGATACCCCTGCTTTTTCAGAAATATCAAAAATACCCTTGGACCAAAAATTTGAGGCTTTTGTTTTGTTATGCATGTCACTTCCTTTTCCCTTTGTGAGCACATTACTTCTATCTTGTAATACATACACACAAAGGAAGAAAGGAAGTGACATGCCCAACAAAACCAATGCCTGAAAATTTTGGTCCAAGAATATTTATGTAATTTCTGAAAAAGCCGGGGCATCTATGTAAATATTGCAAACTTCAGGGGTATCTATGAAATATTCCCTAGATTTATACATATACTAGAATCTTCTATACTTTTAAATACGAAGATTTGTGTGTAAAATCAACGTGTGTCCCGAACAGCAATTGCACAAGAATTGATAGCTCAAAAACATCGTTGATTTCGAAATGAAATATATAAACCGGTCGTCTTTCTCTTTGAATAAACTTCGGCCATGGCTTGAGCAAAGAATACAAACACACTAACGAAAACCACCTCGAAGAACTAGCGATGAAACCAAAGCTCCTGCAAGAAATCCTCTGATGAAATAGCACACTACCAGTGACCTTCGAATTTTGAATAACCCTAGAGTGAGAGATTCCCGCGACCTGCAAATTTGAAAAATAAAAAACAAGAGGGAAATACCTTTCAACTTGATTGTACTCACCCAGCATCGGCTTGTCCGCCCGCAACTTAACGACAAATCCAGGATTCGAATTTGCTCTCATTACGACCTGTTCATCAACGCCAGCCTCTCCGCCTCCCTCAATTTTGAATTGTCCACGGTCACCGACCACCTTCCACAGACACTTTCAAAAAGCACTCACCGACACCGTGAATCAAAATTCAAGCACACGTCGCCATCACGAACTCCCTCGCATCCCCAAAACCACCGCCACCCAATTCTTCACGAGGTAATGTGTATCTTCAATGACACGCTGAGTTCCAACCAACCTATCGCTTGAATTCCAAGCAAACTTTGTTCCGATTCGTAACACCGTAACGAGGCTCAACTATTACTCCAAGCACAATCAATCAAGCTTATAAAACAAGCCGACCACTTGGCATGCGGTTGAGGGAATAGACTAGAATCTGCCTGAAAGGGGGTATAATCGTATATGATTTGTGTGTGTCCCCAACTTGGTGAACACACGACCAATTCTTCCCGCGACGAGGGACGCCCAAAATAGCAGCCCCTTTTTGGACCCCCGCGGTAGATACTACGAGTCAACTGCATGTCCAGGAGCTCTCCGATGTACAAATATCATAGATTCTAGGCTACGACAAATTCTCCAGCGCAGCACTTCCTTGGGAGGGGCGCCCTTTAGACGGAAGCGCCAGTCAGTGTGGCTTTTCTCTCCGGTAGAGCTCGTTAGCAGAAACCATCCCAATTCCCAAGTTCAAGTTTCATAACTAAGTTAGCTCTCCAGTGGCGAAGTAAGGTAGCGGCACCTAAAGCTGACATATACTTCAGATAGTAGTGATTTTGAGGGTCTTCTGAGAATCTAATGGCATGCGCTTGATAGGAAATGGGCATAGATGCAAGCAAAATTGTTTCTGGAATTTTTTGAGATAGTATGAATAAATTACAAATTGTGTTGAAAGTAACTCCCTAAACTGACCTATTGTTGACACTAGATCCCTAAAAAACAACAATGAAAAGACCATGTCACATGCAATCATAAATTGCCACTTACACAATTTTTGTTCTCTTAAGTTAATTTACTTGTCTAGTTTGGGTGCATGCGTGTCTAGTTTGGGTGCATGTGTGTTGTGTTTGGGTATAGTCGCGTAACTTTAAGTTTAATTTAGATGTCACTAAATGGCTAGTGTTACTTTTAGGTGCTGCTACCTTACACTACCAATTGTGCAAGGAGTTCATGACTAGCACTGTGATATTCACATATCCATTGTACCAAAGATTAAAAATTTGGGAATTCTATAACAAACCCCACAAAATCATAAAGTTATCTAATTTCAAAGTAAAGATATCTATCTTATTAAATTTGGTCATGATTATGAAAAATTTATCAAAAGGAAAAAGATGTGCGCATGAATGTTTCCTATATATCCATGTAATCAAATCTCAAAAATTTGTCACCAATGTCTTTGAATCAATTATCATGTCAAACCACAAATTTTATTTAAAACAATTCTCCAAAAACAAGATTTTGGTTTTTAGTAACTAAAATTTGGTATGCCATTTTGGGATTGCATGAGAATCAAATACCAACAATATGAGACAATAAAATGCCAATTAATTTTCTTCATTATGCAATCTTCTTTGAATGCCACAAGAAGGCTTACACATACTTTCTTTTTGGTACTATGCATGGAGAAATAGCATTTAATGTATTGTCAACCAATTGAAATTGCAACAAGACTGATTGAAATTTAAACTGTGGATTAAAAAATCAAACAAAATTTTCAAAAAACTAATTATAGTATATTTTTGCATTTTAGAGCATCTCTAGCATTGCCTTGCAAGGGTTTGACTCAATTCAAGCATGGATGGTAAGGGTTCTAAGCCTTGCAAATTACTCTCATGGCAGTTCATCCTAGTAAGTCAAGTACTAACTGCCTTTCAAAACATTATTCATTCTAAGTTTAGTGAGCTTTATCCTATATTCCTCTTGATGAATGGTCATATTTTTATTTATGGAACATAATTGAATTGCAATAGTGGCCAGAGAACAAATATTTAAGGCTTTTTAAAAACAAATGTAACCTCTTGAAGTGTTAAGTTTATAGTGCAATGTTGGAGATGCTCTCTAATGTGAAGCTAAAATATCTTGTTGAACATTGATACATTTGTCATCTAAAGGCTAGTGTGAATGAGGCAAGTGAGAGATGAAACAACTAATAGTAAATTGAAACCTTTCACCATATCTAAAAATGAAAAATTTGATGGATACCCCTATAGATACCCCTGGTTTTCAGAAATTGCACAAACACCCTTGGATCATAATTTCAAGCACTTATTTTGTTGTGCTTGCTACTTCCTTCATGACTGACTATTGTGGCCCTGTGTCGTTAGCCCAATTTCCATCCTCATTATCTTTTCTTTTTCTTTTTCTCTTTTGAATATTTATCCATCATGTATTAGAAAGTGTATTGTGCATAACATACTTAAATGTTCAAAAGTAAAAGTAATTTTCTAAATTTTTAATCCATATAAAACTTTGAAATCCAATAACTTTCCCACCATAGGCCCAAATGCCACAAAATCAAGCCCGTGCATCCTTGCTTGCCGAGAGCTTTCTGACGTTACCAAGCATGCAATAGGGGAAACACGTCAAGAGATCTCAGTATGACAAACAAACATCCAAACAAACAAATAAACAACCTAATTTAAGGTGTTGATGTTCAAGCAAGGAGTGCAACACAACAAAAATGAAACAACTTGCGCACAAAGGGAGAAGAGAGTGACATGCCAAAAACACCAACACCTCAAAATTATGGTCCAAGACTACAAGGATATTTATGCAATTTCTGAAAAACCAAGGGTATCTACACAAGTATCGCAAATTTCAGGGGTATCCATCAGATTAGATGAGTGGATGACACGTCGGCAGTAGAAAGCGAGGGATGCTGCCCCGGAAGCTCAACTGCTGAACAGAGACGCTTCGCCTGTTGCAGTGGTTCGCGGGTGCTATTCCGGGAAATTTGAATTCGAAACATCGAGATGCGATCGTGCATGCCCGACGATTGGCTTGAGCGAAGTCGACCAGTGCAGAGTCACCGCGGTAATGCCGTGGTAGCGAAGATAATCGGAGAGAGGAGATTCTCGTCAAAGTAAGTTATATTTACAATCACGCTTCAGCTATTTTGTAACGCAAACGATGTTGAAATAGAGCGGCGCGCTGCAAAGTTGTGAAGAGATAGCTACGGTATTACGAGAGGTTTAGATTGAGAAGGAGTCGTGGTAGTGAATTTGTTGGCTCTGGACTGCATAGAGGAGATTTTGCATCTTGAGAAGCTAGCATGGAGAAATTCGAGTAGGTTCTTTATTCAAAAATCGAGCGAGTGAAACACGGACAGAGCAAAGCAAGCGAGTGCTACACATAGAGCGGCGGCAAAATTGTGAAGAGATAGCTACGGTTTTACGAGAGGTTTTGATTGAGAAGGAGACGTCGTAGTGAATTTGTTGGCTCTGGAACGCATGGAGGAGACTTTGCATCGTGAGAAGCTTGCATGAAGAAATTTGAGTAGGTATTTTATTCAAGAAGCGAGCGAGTGATATACAGACAGAGCCTCTGCTTCCGGTAGCGTTGTTACTTGTAGTAGTAGCGGTGTTGCCTGTAGTAGCGTTGTTTGTTTGTTGACTCTGGACCGGAGAGAGGACGCGAAGTTATTTGGAGAAGTTTGAGTAGGTGCCTTAGCTTGAAAATCGAATAAGTGCTGCTACAGAGCCTTCTTGTAGTGTAGCTGCTTGTTGTGATTGGAATTGAAGGAGCGATGGAGTCGATGTTGAAAGTGGTGGTGGAGCCTCTACCTGGATCGAAGGCGAAGAAGAAGAAGAAGAATGCGAAGGAGGTGATTACTACTTCGCCTTCTACGTCGTCTCGCTATCCGTCGATGCCACGCTACCCGCCGTCCCCGCCGCACGGCGAAGTTGACGTCTCTGAGATTCGCACGGCAACTTTTAAGGTGCGTGCGAATGCAATTTTACAGTTATTGTGTTGTTTCCTCGTTTAGGAACGGAGATTTCGGTGATACTTCTCTTACAGCCTAAGCATGAGGGCACATTCTTGAGCGCAAATCTTGTGACGTTTGGCGAAAATCGTGCGAAATTTGTGGATGTGGTGTATCGAGTTTTGAATTCTTCAAAAAGGAAGAGTGAGACTTGCGAATTAGTCTTAATTGTGTTGTGAATTAGGTCACGGGAATGGAATGCGCAGCATGCGCGGGCTCTATAGAGAAATCCATCAAGCGACTGCCCGGCATTGAAGAAGCAACAGTCGCGGTTCTCCAAGACAGAGCGCAAGTCACCTACCGTCCCGCGTTCGTCCAACAATCCGCCATCCTTGAATCAATTTCCGACGCTGGCTTCGAAGCATCCATCATCCTCGACGATCCGATTCAAACATCTAAAAGTACAGTCAGCCGCTTTCGCATCAAGGGGATGACGTGCAGCTCATGCTCGACCTCCATCGAATCTTCGTTGCGGAAGCTTTCAGGAGTGCAATCTGCTAATGTAGCGCTCGCCACGGAAGAATGCGAAGTGCGACATGACGCTGGAGTTTTACCTCGTGCTGAGATTGTGTCTCTTATTGACAATCTTGGTTACGACCCCGAGGTTTTGAATTATGAGGAAGAAATTAATAGAGTTCGTCTCCGACTGGAAGATGTCACGGATTTCCAGCTTGTGGAGGAGGTTTTGAATGCTGTTGAGGGAGTGAGATCCGTTGTTGTGGATCCCGCTGGTGGAACGGCGACCGTGGAGTACGATCCGGAGAAAGCCGGGCCCAGGACTTTTATTGAAAACGGGGTATGATACTTGTACCAAATTCTTCTTTGAGTTTGGGCTTGGGCTTTGAACTTTTAGGGTTTGGCATTTGGAACATTCCCTTTAATTTGGTTGAACTTGATTTACGTTATTTATTTTTCGCTTTGCTGTAAGATTTCCTTGAGGTTTCAATATGTTGTCCATAGGAGCATGGAAGTAAGTGGTAGTGTGCACTACGCAATGTGCAGTTTTACAAAGATGATGTTGGTGTGCAGGGCGGAGTGTTTAAGGCCAAGTTGGAGCCACCGCCTGGAAGTCAAGGAAGTCATGATAGGAGCTTGGAGGTTCAACACCACAAGAAGTACTTTCTGTGGAGCTTGGTGTTCACAGTGCCGGTGTTTCTTCTGTCCATGGTGTTCATGTACATTCCTGGTACGAAGGCGGGTTTGGAGAAGGGCATAATCAACAGCTTATCGATTGGAGCTTTGTTGCGGTGGGTGCTTGCAACCCCTGTGCAGTTTGTCATTGGAAGAAGATTCTATTCGGGTGCGTATAAAGCGCTTCGTCGTGGTGCAGCCAACATGGACGTCTTGATTGCCATGGGCACCAATGCAGCTTACTTCTACTC
Organism: Ulota crispa; assembly: GCA_963920765.1. Taxonomy (NCBI): domain Eukaryota; kingdom Viridiplantae; phylum Streptophyta; class Bryopsida; order Orthotrichales; family Orthotrichaceae; genus Ulota; species Ulota crispa. The sequence goes on from OY987243.1 coordinate 15,701,823, forward strand.
TGTTTACACGGTTGTGCGAGCGGCGTCTTCCCCCGAGTTCATGGGTTCTGATTTCTTTGAAACAAGTGCCATGTTAATCTCTTTCATCATCCTCGGGAAGTATCTGGAGGTGATGGCCAAAGGCAAGACCTCGGAGGCCATAGCTAAGCTGATGGATCTTGCTCCAGACACAGCCATTCTTCTAACACTTGGCGAGCAGGGGTATGTAACAAATGAAAGAGAAATCGCCTCCGAGCTTGTTCAACGACGAGATATTATCAAGGTTTGTCTATTTACCCTTTTCATTTCCTTCGTTTCATTTCCATGGAGCATTTCAGCTTTCATAACATCCTTTGAACCAGATTCGTATTCATCACCACTAAATGACTAATCACAGTCATTACCTGGCAGTCTTTACCCATTGGTTTTGACCAATTCCAGTTCTATTTTGCTCGCTTTGGATTGCTTTCGGTTGGGAGGGTGTGTCCTCTCAACTAATATAAAATGTTGTGTTGAAACTATTTCTGAATTTTTTTGTGAATTGAAACTTTCAGTTAGAGTATTGAACCTCTCTGGCTAGTACGCGCTCTTCCTCGTGGATTTAACAAGTGAAATTGATGGCACACGTTGAGCAGGTATTGCCAGGTTCCAAAGTACCTACTGATGGTCAGGTAGTTTGGGGCCAATCCTTCGTGAACGAGAGCATGATAACTGGGGAGGCTCGCCCTGTGCCCAAGACATTAGGAGACAAATTGATCGGTGGCACCATGAATGACAACGGGGTTCTGCATATCCAAGCTACTCATGTTGGCGCGGAGACTGCATTAGCGCAGATTGTGCGCCTAGTGGAAGCTGCTCAAATGGGCAAAGCCCCAGTCCAGAAGTATGCCGACCGCATTTCGACATACTTCGTGCCTATTGTGCGTTTTCTAACCCTTCCTTTTCCCACAACGCACCTTCTTGTGACTGAACGCAGCACAGGAGAATTCTATTTTGCAACCGTCTGAAAAAAATATACCTACATTGTACAGATTCGTTGTGTGCAGTTTGGTTGTAGTGGCCTAAGGTAATTATTATATATTCCACTTATTCAACAAGCAATCATGCTATAAGAGGCTTTATGACGTTATGGCTTGCGCTTCAAGTAGCTACACACTCGAACTTCTTCACATTCTCTGTAGATGTAGTCTCTGTTCATGCATCAAGACCTCTTCCCTCTCTTTTGATCCAGCACTAACAAATCATGATGTGAATATCAGTACATAAACATCAATGCTGCAACATAGCACAATCTACTTAAATAATGCTCTAATAAATCGAATGTTGTGGATTTGGTGTGCGCAGGTGGTGGTTGCATCCTTTGTTACGTGGTTGGCCTGGTATGTTGGCGGAAAAGTAGGCTCGTACCCCAAGTCATGGATTCCTTCTTCAATGGATGAGTTCGAGCTCGCACTTCAGTTCGGCATTTCAGTACTGGTCATTGCCTGCCCTTGTGCTCTTGGCCTTGCAACACCAACTGCGATTATGGTGGCCACAGGGAAAGGTGCCACGCAGGGTATCCTCATCAAAGGGGGCCAGGCACTCGAAGCTGCACATAAGGTCTGTCTTCGCTCTCTCTCGCTGTCACTCACTGAACGTGCATGCGTGTCTATCTCTGCATGCATCATAGGGAACGGATGAGCCTAGTTCAAAGTTCACTCTACTCTATATTTGCACTCTGATTTGCTGTATACGGCACTAAGGACTTTCACTAGTGTGAAAAGGATTCGTGATACCTTCTTAATCCTTTCAACCCCAAGCCTTTCTTAAATGTAGCATCGAGTTTTCAAAAGTTCACAGAACTTCGTATAATGATGTGCATCTTGGGTGCGTGGACTGTGAGGTCGAAGAGGTCCTGGTATAAAAACCTTTTACCTTCGTTCTATGCTCGCAAATTGATTCAGTAAATCTGAGCTTGCCTCTTGTTTCTTTGCTTGTAGGTGAAGACTGTGATTTTTGACAAGACAGGAACGTTGACCATTGGCAAGCCCGTCGTCGTTGATAGCAAGCTATTCAAGGACATGCGCCTCAACGTCTTCTATGACTTAATCGCTGCAGCAGAGGTAAAGTCTTGTTCCTTTTACTTATCACTTTTGAACCAATCTTCGAAACTACTTGTCCAGCAGCTGATTTTGCGCATTTGGTTCTCCTATAAATTTTTCGGTAAACTGACGATGCCCCTTATGTGTGGAAGTGTCTAGGAGTGCAATTCTTCTTATTGAACAATGCCATGTATAATTTACTGACTCTCGACGGAAGAATTGCGTTAACAGAACCTATGCACGTCTGCATTGAAGTGAGAAAGTTTGAGGAGGATGATTATGTTACAGTGGTTGTTGCTACGCAAAATCGGAGTCCTAGTACAAAATCAGCTTAGCAGCCTCTCGTAGTTTTGCATTGCAGTATGAAATGGAGAGATTGAGCCTCTAGTGCTTGTTTGACAATGGTGAACATCTGGATTTTTGTGCAGGTCAATAGTGAACACCCACTAGCAAAAGCTATTGTTGAGTATTCACGGAGGATAAACGGAGAGCAGACACCACAAGGTCACCAAGTGCACGACTTCGAGGCCATTCCAGGACAAGGTGTGCGAGCTCAGGTGGACGGCAAGCCCATCTTGGTTGGGAACATGAGACTTATGAAGGAGTTCCGAATCTTAATGTCCGAAGAAGTAGAAGAGCACTTGCGTGAAACAGAGACTTTGGCCAGAACAGGGGTGATGATTGCCATAGACGAGGAGCTGGTGGGAGTGGTCTCCATTGCGGACCCCGTGAAGCCTGAAGCTGCCAAAGTGATTGAGATCCTCAAGTCCATGGGCGTGCAGAGCATGATGGTTACGGGGGACAACTGGGGTACTGCCAGGGCTATTGCTCGAGAGTTGGGCATGGCCAGGCCTTCCGTTTATGCGGAGTCGTTGCCGGAAGACAAGGCCAGAATTGTAAAAGAAATTCAGGTTTGTGTGCTGGACCTTGATCTTCGTTTTTGAGATGGGCTTTCCTAAAGTCTTTAGAAGCAATTTCTTAATCATGTGATCCTGTTTTGAGTTTTCACTGAAGTAGAAGGCCCTGTTCTGGCCACCCATCGTGGTTATCATGTACTATTGGTGCACATTTCAGACCCAAAATGTACACTCTAATACATGGTCGACGATATAGGGCAGGTGACCATAACAAGACCTTCTAACCTTTTACCGCACACTCTTCAAAGAGCTTGGATTTTGTGTCATGACAAATGTATGAAGTGAAAACACATCCCTCGCTGGCATAAACTTTGAATACTATATGCGTTTTGACATCTTGGCATGAAGATGGTAAAATTACTTGGGATCTACGTACGACCAAATCTGCAGTGGTTTTTTCGTATTAGTTTTTTCTTTCAGCTATTAATAGCTAGTGTCACCAGCTTACTAAGTAGATGACACCTACTTTTGCCCAAATAGAAAGCTTTGCTTTAATGAAAGGAAAGCATGATGTCATTGACCCATGCTGGTGAGGTGTCTTTGATGAGCAATCTAATTGAGACGGGCGTAACTTGTTGGGGTCTATTTCCTTAAGGTTATGAGTCTATCAAATGTAGAGCATTCTGCCCCTAGCCATTGTACTGTAGGGAAGGATTTCACTTTGCTGAATAACGTTGTGGAAATGCTAATGTTGTGGAAATGCTGATGTTGTGGTTTCTTTGAATGTGAGTCTTTCATTTTCCATTATGCAATAACAGTCAGTCGGTTGGGGATGGCAGGCAACAGGGGCGGTGGTGGCCATGGTAGGAGACGGCATCAACGACTCTCCAGCGTTGGTGGCAGCCGACGTGGGCATGGCAATCGGAGCAGGTACGGACATCGCCATCGAAGCTGCGGACATTGTGCTCATGAAGAGCAATCTGGACGACGTGATCACGGGCATCGACCTGTCGCGCTCTACGTTTCGCCGCATCCAGCTCAACTACGTGTGGGCGCTCGGATACAACGTGCTGGGCATCCCCATCGCTGCTGGCGTCTTGTTCCCCAGCACAGGCTTTCGCTTGCCCCCGTGGGTGGCGGGCGCAGCCATGGCGGCCTCCTCCGTGTCCGTCGTGTGCTCCTCCCTTTGGCTTAGACGCTACTCCCGGCCTCGCGTAATTGAACAATTGCACCGAAGCCAGTAACTCAGTGTTTATCCCATTGTCGGGAGAATTCGCACTTCTCTGCTGCATTTTCACACACCCAAATGGTGAAAATGACAACAGTCTGAGCGTGCACGGCACTCAGTAAGTGAACTACACTTGTCTTCCTGATGCTTTCGGTAGCCTCGCATCAGAAGTGATTCAAAGGTTGTGTACAAAAGAAATTTTAATTTTGAGGTAGCTCCTCTTGAGTGTTACGAGTCATTAGTTTCTTTACGGATGCAGTTTTTAGGCCTTTGTAGTTAATTTATGACTGATTGCTGTTCTAGAATTTGAGTGGTGTCCTTAGCATGCCTACAGTTGGCTCAGCTGAGATAGCTCACTGTTGTGAACATTTAAAAGTAAATATTTGCTCTTACTAGAAGACAAATTTATCTGGTTCCTTGGAACAGTGGGTGTCAAGACGGATGTTTGAAAAACAAGTCGTTCTCGAATGATGTTTTCTCTTTGAATGTAGGGAATTTGCAATCTAATGGCAGGAAATTGGTTGGCGATTGAGAGAACGAGGCTATACTTACAACGGTGGTGGCTCTCTCCCCGCCCGCCCCCCCCCCCCCCCCCGCCTTCGTAAGCTCTCTTTTACACCCTTGCAAGATTTGAATCATTTCATGCTTCAAAGCCGTTCTACAATTGATTTCTATTCCATCAAAAAATACTGTAATCAAAGCCACCGGTACTGTTTAGTCGATGTTTGATTTCAGTATTTCACCGCAGTATAAATATAATACATGTTTGTATGGTCACACCATTCATTCGTTTGATATCTATTACACACTCTAAACCCTAAACCGCTATGAAGTGCTTGTTTCCGCTGTACAGGGCAAGCTGGATTGGCTTCAATTTGGCTGCACAGAAGGGAGTAACAATCAAAGTAAGCCTGGGTTGGATCAAAATAATCAGTAATAAGAACAAAAGAAGAATTATTTGTGAAATTTCAAGCATAGAGCGTGACTAGCAGAATATTTTCAAACCTTCCAAAGTGATCCTTGCTAGAACAGTGATATTCAAGATGTCTTGCTCTCTCATGCCACAAAGGGTTGCATTATGAAACAGATAGCGACCTAGCATGGCAGGTTTAAGAGTATTACGTGGAGGTAGCTCACCTTTGAAAATTGAAAAGTGGTGGGAGCCCGGTGATCATGGTACATCAGCCTCGTACCAACAACTGATCTGCGAGGTTGTTGTCTGAAGAGCACTCGCTTGAGCGTCTTGCACATGGATAACTGCCAAGAGAGAAGGCAAAGCTTCAGTAAGGAGAGTAGAAACGTCATCTTCTTAAATATGTGCTGGGAGTGGATTGAAATGCGGAATATCTTCAGCAAGCAAAGCATTGTAAATCTAAGATCACATTCTTTCAAGTGAGTTGGCTCTACTTTGTCTGAGGTAAAGGAAACCAGCACTATTAGGAAATTAAACTATTAGGGACTTGGTGCTGACCTTTATTACCATTAGCAAGTTGTGTTTTCTTACGCTTGGCTACATTTATTTGTATAACTTGGCTGGACTTAATGTAACTACACCTATTGGGCACTTTTAAGTTTGTTAACGAAATAGAAGTAGTTTTAAGAACGTTTGGTTTAGAAATCTTAGAGTCATCATGCTTTAGGTCCCAATTAGGCTAATGTCTAAGATACGAGCCAGTGCTTTAATTAACAAGTGGCAAAAGCATATTTTGGCTCAATGCCCACAACTAGGACCAACCCTTAAACGACCAAAAGGCCCTTTGCGACCACTACAATACGGGTATCTTTCTTGTATTTGGAATGGATTCACACCTCTATTATATTTGAGACCAATAAAGAAGTTGGAGAATAGATGAGTGTGGTTCTAGTGAGCTACTTGAGATCTCAAATTAAAATTTCTTATTGGTAGCAAATGACAATTATACGTCAACATATATATAATTCCCTATGGTCATTTAAGGGTTAACTTGAACAGAGATGGATTTTTCTCCTTTTAGTTATTGTGATCAAGAACTTGCTTCTTTGAATTTGGAAAAATGGATTTTTATGTAGGGAATTGATATGGGCACACTGGGGTTGATATATGCACACCCCACGGGTAAATTTTAGATTTCTACCATCAAAAAGTTGAATTTGAGAATTTTGAATTCAGATCTAAACTTAGAGATCTTAATTTAGTCTAGAACCAGAAAAAAAAAGGTGCAATGAACAACACCCAATGAAAGAGCATATGAGTAACTAAAAATGATCCTAGGTTCACATAACACCACCGCTTTCATAATTCATGATTTGTTTCTTGTATAGTGCAAGACACTTGTGACCAACAACTATGACACCAACAAGAAATACTAAAGCACAACAAATATAACCATTATCTCAAAATCAATTTCACTAGCAAGAAGAACAAAACTTGAGCTTCATCTTGGTGATCTTGGATTTTGGATAGTTTTTTTGTTTTGACGGAGCATAAGACTGATACCTCAAATTTGGAAGTTATTGGTTATAAATGTCATGCATCATAGCAAAATCTTCTTTCAATTGCAAACAAAATTTCAAATGAATTAAGATCAATAATGGGAGCTCTGCTTAGATGTTTATTTAGATACGTTTAGGGGTAGATCAATGAGATTGTTAGATTCTTTGAAAAGCTTTTCTTCGGGAGTGAGCAACGTGAGTAAAGCTTACAATAAACTGGACGCGCCGGTGCGGCTTCGGAGACGGCAGAGCCCGGGCCGCGGCTCGATGGTGCCGCCTCGACGCCATCAGCGTCACCGCCGCCGGCGACAGCATCTCCAGAGCCGCCGCGTACACGGGAGACGCACACTGCAGATCCACCGACAGCGCAGATCGATGACGACTCATGCTGCGTCCCTGCTCCTGCTCCGCCACGCTAGGCATCTTGTAAGGCAAGCGCGTCGGCCGCTTGGGCGAGATTTTGGGCGAGGTTTCAGGGCTACTGGTACCGCCATCGCCAGCTACAGCGCTTCGAACTGGCTTAGTCTCGCCTTCGGAAGCGACACACCTGCTGGACGCGGCCGCCGCGTCGGGAGCGCTGTGGAGCGGTAACGGCTCACCCTTGGAATTGAGGTATCCGCTAGACGTGGGCGCCGCCGCCGATGCGACTGGTTTGTCCAGCAGTGGCGGGTCGTTCACATCCATGCGCTGAAAATACGTCGCCAGCGTGGGTGCCCACATCTCGGGACTGCAAACGCGCCGGCGGCTCTTGGATTTGCGCAGACAGTTGCCGTGGCTCTTGCAGAGCTTGAGCAGGCCTTTGGGTTCCGGTCGTCGGTGTCGAGTGGACTGCATTGCCAGTGGCGGCCTTGGGCTTGTGCTGCTGTCGACGTCCGGGTCGAAATCCTCGCCGATGGATTCGTAGGACGCGCTGGAGCTCGACTTCGAGTCCGCCGTGCGCGGCGTCGACACGTCCAGCTCGCAGCTCAAGTACGTCCGCGACGAGGACGACGACTGTTGGCTGCCGTGAAGAATGCTGCTGCTGCTACTGCTGGCGCTAGTGCTAGTGCTGGTGGGGTCTGTCGATGTCGATGACGCCCCGCCGGAGCTGCCTAGCTCGGAGCTGAAGGTCCGGCGAGGTTTAGCTCCCATGGACTGATTCGTCGACGCTAGTGGCTGCGAGAATGACTTGCTCTGTTTCCTCACGTTCTGGTACACTCCGCCATAGCTTTTGCTCGCTCTGTAGTTCATCCATGTAATCTGATCCTCTTGTTGTTGTTGCTGCTGCTGCTGCTGCTGCTGCTGTGGCTGTGACCGTTGTTGCAGTGGCTGTTGCTGCTGTGGCTGTGACTGTGACTGTTGCCGTTGGTGTTGCAGTGGTCGTGATGGAGATGGCGAGTTAGCACCAATGCAGGGGAACAATCCAGCGAGTGGGTGAGAGATGACAGAAACCTGGAGCTGCCGAGAGAAAGCAGCGTCGGAGCGAGGGGCCGCCAGTCGAGGCGGGAGCTGCAACGTCGGGTTCGCCGCGGCCGCAGCGTGCGCTTTGGCGCGTCCCGGCGCGTCCTCCCACTTGAACGGCACCGCCACCGCCGGAGGGGAAGCATGCGCACCCGGGGACATTTCCATGAGGAACCTGGTGGCAGCTGGATTAACTAGATCGACGTGCGTCTCTTTCTCGTGAATGCTGTAACGCGTGCTGGAGATTCGCCATATCCTCTCCCCGGAGTTCCGATGGAAATGGCCCCTGCCACGCCCGACCTCGCGAGGCTCCCTCGTCGTCGCCACTCTCGCAGCTCTCGGCGCGCCCTGCGTATCTGATTTGCTTTCTACAGTGAAGCCGTTCAGCTCAATTCCATCGCACGACAAAAACGCACGCATGGTGCCACTCCGAGCGTCTTCCACTCTTCCCAACCCATCAGCTTTTTGCATCCCCCTCGCATCCTCGAAAGCCATGGCCTCTGCAACTGTATGGCTATGGTGAACACCACCACCGCTGCAGTCCCGTGCTGCTATGGCTTCACGTCTGTGCGCATAATGCTTCTCCAGCTGCCTACATGGCTTCAGAAACCCAAATTGCGGCTGCCGGTCAATGAGCTCCTCCACCTCGTGCGCCAGCACTACGTTGAGTCTCCTCGCCTCCGACGCCATCACCGACACACCACCCTCCATAACTGCATCCTTTCCTTGACGCCCCAGCGGCCAACCTGCAGCATTAATACTGACGTCCACATTCCCATACTCTCCCCTCCTCTCAGACCCTCGCCGCGCTACCGACGCGCTCGATCTCATCCTGTCCATGCAGATCCGAGTTCTCTCCCGCGTGCTAAATCAATCGCCCCGCAATCTCATGACATACAGCAAGCAGCAGCAGCTCTACAAACCCAAGAAAGCATCTAAGCTTAAACCACCGCAGTATCACACAAATTACATCGACCAAATTCCCCGCCTTCTCCAGCCATAGATAACTGTAACTGCAAGTCCACCACTTCGTGAATAGCAAGATGCCGCAGTACCGTCTCACGCTCACGTGCTGTGACACCGTGTTCTTGGTCTGATCAGACACAGCTTTGCAAGCACTGTAGTCTATCTAGAGCTGGAATCCATATCAAGCTTCGACACTCCCAAAGTAGACATGGTGACAACAACAGTAGCAGTACAAGAGCAACAACAGTAGCAGTACAAGAGCAACAACAGTAGCTATGGTAAGTTAGTAGTGGTACAAAAGCCATAGCTGGGGGTGTGTGCACACTTCTCAATGGGCAGGCAGGCAAGGTGACGGACGTGATGATGGCGGTGCAGAGCTGCTGCGATTGTTGCAGCGCTGCAGAAGTGTGGCAGGGGCGCTGCTGCTGTTGTTGTATTGAGTTGTGTTGTGTGCCGTACAACTGTGATTGTGGAGCGTGAATGTCGGGAGCTGCGCGTGTCAGGGCTCAGGGGGCGGAAGAATCCAACGCTTGGCAGGCCGGACGCGGATCCGGCAGTCAGGGCAGTGGACTGGAGTGGATCCGATCCCCGCGTCCTCATTAACCCCTAAAGGATGTTGCCTACCAAAAGTGTTGGCTGTATTCATACGAGAACCATTTAGTACCTTGGAAAAATGATTTTATGACAAATGCCAAAAATTCCCCAAAAAATCCTAATTGACTAGTATTGGCTTAAAATTTACAACTCCAATGAGATTCATGTGCTACTCATATAGCCTATCCGTATACAACACATGAGAACGCATACAATACAGCAACATCGTTTAGGGGTTGCTTAACTTACTTTCCCTTCACTCGCCCCTCGTTGTTCCTCTGAAGCGCATTGCGACCTGCTCGCGTCCTGCTCGCGTCGTACTGGTCGCGTTCTCCGCTGCCCGCAGCAACGTGAATTCTGGTAACTACGGTCGGTCTGTAGCTGTTCGGTATAATTTGTGCAGGGGCACTCCATTGTGGTTACTGATGTGGCTCACTTTTGCATAACTTTTTGATGGGGGCGTTCATATGGCCAGCTTGAATTGACCCCTTTATTGCCCCCTGCTTGGATGAATTATGGGGGCCTCGGGGTTCTGTCCATTGTACAGTACAGTGGCCTACCAATAAGATTTTCATGTTCTTCTTTTTTATTACCTTCTTTTCAAAGCATTGAGTAGCTTTAAAGCCAAAAATACATGTACCAAACCACCACTATGACCATGATTAATTCACATTAACCCCTCACCGCCCATGGTATTTCTGAGTATCTTAAAAATTGCTTGAAAGTGAACAAAATATCGGCATTTTGATCAATCTTATCAAATTTCTTTGAAGCGCAAGCGTACAAATTCAAAGTAGACATGTTATAGATTGCATACAAAAAGAAATCACAACTATTTCACTTATGGATTGAAAGATTATAATGTTTAATCATGAGCATGTTAAAACTGCAAAAGTGATTTGAAGCCTCTCAATCCTCTTTTTGCATCTCAAACCTAAAACTAAGGGTACCAAAAAAAATAAGTATGTAAAGTATAACATGCATAACCCCAATCAATTTACAACTTCTCAAAATCTATTATACAATTTTTTACATTGAAATTTTAATGTGATTTTTTCTCCAAGTTCTAATGTACTTGAGGCTCATTTCCAAGAGCCTTTGACACTAGAAAGTGAAAATTTGCACTAGGCACCCTTGCACAAAATCTTGAATAGACAAATTGCTTTAATTCATTTTCAAAATCAGACTCCTAATGCTAAAATTAGACTTTAATAAGAATTAAAAATGATAATAATCACTTTAAAAAATCTTGAAAAAAGGTTGGACATCTCTGAAAACAATTTAGAGGGGCTCAATTTGGGCCCCTTGGGTGGTGAGGGGTTAAGCAACTTGTCAAAATCAATAAGTAATGAGCTAGTTAATTTTTTTGTCAAAAATGAAATTGAAAAAGGTGGAAAATTGGAGAGGCAAAAATCTTTTTGATTGGGCATTGTACATTCATGTTTTTGGGCTAGAGTAGAAAAGGTCAGCAATATTATAAGGGTACAAGTAATACTTTGTCTCCTACTTTAGCGTTGTTTGTTTATATTCTCCTTCAAGATTTTTAACAAAGTTAGGGTTTCTAAATCTAAATGTGAAGTCAAAATTTCCAAATTCAATCTCTTGATGTAAGTTTTCAAACTCTTAATTAGAGTTTTTGAAATATGAAAAAGAGCTTGGTCCCACAAACTTGAAATATAGTTGATCAAGCTCCTGGCCCCATTCATCCAAGTTGGGGCAATGAGGGGGTCATTCACCCTAACCCATTCATATTGGCTTGGTTTATTGCACATATATCAATGGGGTCAGGATTAAAAAACCGTGGTTTTTCACCTGCCACAATAATGTAAGAGTTTGGATATTTACCATCAAGAGATTGGATTAAGGAATTTTGAATTCACATTTGGATTTAGTGACCCTATTTTAGTCTAGAACCATATAGGAGGATATCATTGAACAATGCCAAAATAAGGGACAAGTTAGTACTTTTACCATTGTTTAGAAATAATGCTTATCTTTCCACCCTAGTCCCACATCAACATATGTGCAATAAACCAAGCCGTTCATACCCAAGGAAAAATATGAAACTCATGAGGTTGAGATTTTAAGGTCTCAATGAGTGTTTGTACTAAGGAGTTTAATTTTAATCCCAATCCAATTTGGCTTATGTTGTTGTAGGTGGGTGGGTTATTCCTTAAACTTATGAGGGTTACAAATTGCTCCTATGGAAATACAATCTCCAAAGTACTTAGATGTTGGAAGGATACAGTGAGGGTAATTAACCCCTACAAATGTCCCCTACAAATGTGCAAGCATCCATAATGTGGATGATGAATGATTTTGAATGATTTTGAATGATTTTTGAAGGAGCCCTGGGAACTTGCCTATGAAATGGGTGAATTACATCAAAATATGATTAGGAAGTTTTTTTGGTTCTTTTTCAATTATGTGTCTTGTTCGATCATGTGATGCTTAGTAATTTTTGTGCAAGTATTTGAATCAATTTATGTTAAGATGGGAAATAACATATTGTTTTTGCAAAAATGAAGATTTTATTTCAAAATCCTTGTACGCCCTAGTTTATTTTGCCTCAAGAATTACATAATTCACCCCTTTGCACTACCCTATGGGGAGGGTGGGATCTGTTTGTTCAGTATGGTCGTTCCCTAGAAATCACTTTTTACTTTTGTGTGTGAATGATTTCACAACCTTAGAGATATGTTTTTGCTCACACGGATTATACATTTGATTCTCCTAAAGCTTGCAAGGATATGTTTTCTACTTTACATTTCCATCACCTTTTGTGCAAGAATATCTTGAGAAAAACTACCAAAATGTCCCTAACTTTTCACCTCTAGACGGTTCAATTAGTGTTTTTTTTTTTTCTTTCTTTTCACAAATGCCGCGTGCCCTCCTAGGAATGGAGAATTTTGAGAATGAAAGAGAAGCAGTGGCTCAATTTCTGACATGGTGGCCTCACGAGGCCCAAAAAAAATCATTGGGTTCAATGTCCATAATAACACCATATAATTTAGTAAATTGGGAAAAAAAACAACAAATTGGAAAATTTTGAATCCTTAACTGTGTGGAAGTTCTAAGACATCAATGATTGTGTAGGTTCAAGTTGATTAGTGGTTTCAATGGCTTCCTTTTTCACCTATTTATACTTCTTTGTATTTTGCATTTGACTTGCCATATGTATGAAGGTGCATGTAGGATTGATATTAAAAGCATCCGTTTAGCTAAACTTTTATTGCCTTGAGTCTCAAATTTTGGATAGTGATCCAATTTTGTTGAATATTGTGTTGGAATTGAAGACCATGTTGTAAACCGAAGAGAAATTGGAAGTTTTGTCTACCTGTGGCCCTTATAAAATGGCATGGAGAAATCCCTTTGATTAGTAGCCATTCCTTTTTTAAAGAGTTTAGTTTTGAGAGGGTGTGCATGCCATCTTCTACTCTCAATGGTTATAGTATAGATTTTCTTTCATATTCAATAATTAGTTTGAAACATATCCAACGTGATCATGGCAATTTTTAGTATCATTTAAACTAGAATCTAATAATTATGTTTTTGAAATCTTTGATATTGATCACTCCAACTTGTCAAAGTTCATATTCCTAGTGTTTTAAATAGGTTGTATATATGTTTTAGAATGACCAAATTGTTTGCATTGCCCGTAATGCAAAAACATTCAATTGTGAAATTGACCAACTTGAATGTTGTTTTGCAAAAGCTTTGAGTTGTATGTTTGCCATTCTTTGTTGACCAAAAATCAAGTGTCAAATGCATTTTGGACATTTAGTATTGTCAAGGGCATTTTGGGCTAAATTTCAAAATATGGGGATTTTTAGACATATTATGAAAAGTCAATGATATCTCAAAGATAGATATAATGTTATTCACTATTGACAATGGGGGTGTCTTTAGTGAATTATGTAGTATGAGACAAATGTGCCATTTGGTCTTTATTTGCCAAGGTGAAAAACTATACATATGGAGTATATTTTGTAAAATTTAACCATGATGTGTAGAGAAAAAGTCTTGGCAATTAAAGTTGAACAATGTCATAGGAATTTTAGTGTATCCAACCATGCCTCATTTAGATTTTATTTGCAAATTTCATTGATCAAATGACCCAAAAGCAAAGCTAAATCATGTTTAGGTGATTATGAGTGAAATTTTATGATGTGAATTTGTTTAAATTAAATCATTTGAATTTATACATTTGGTTATGTGACATGTTGGGGTTTGACACTTACTAGCAAGAAAGTGCTGACAAGAAAGATAATGTCCATAATCCACCAAGTTGTATCCAATGTATGCTAAGAAGTTATTTATTTGAATGATTCCTTCATTGAAATATGCTGCCACTTTTTAACATTGTTTCTGAAGGTTTTAAATGGAATATAATTGTAGGAGCTTAAGAGTTTTTTATTTTGAAATTATTGAGCACGGCGGCTATAGACGGTGTGACAGTAGCGTTTATAGAAACAAATGCCATTTTCTGATGGTCTCTTAATCGTTTCTATATGCACTTTCCTACACTATATATGCCCTATGCATGAATCTTTGAAAATCAAACCGTTTCAAAGATTCATTGCATGTAATAAAAAATTGGCATGGCACTTTTAAGTAATTTCATATCAAATACACTTTTCACAAAATTGTTGTTAACATATTTTAATCAAAATTTGCATGAGTGGCCTCAGCTCTTTGGCCTTGAGGCCTTTACACATAAGAGAATTGGCTCCCTATTTTACACTCATACTACAATGGATGCTTGAAGCTGTTCTTACTACCATTTAGGTGAATTTTTTGATTAAATAACCCCAAAATATCATGACCTTGACTCCTAGTGTAAAGCGGCCCTAAACCTGCAAGGGCCACAAAAGGGGTCATGCGGCGCATTGACTAAAGACGTTGAGAAACATAGAAACCAGTGTCTGCAGTTCAGTTGGTGGGATTGTGGGATTTCCAAGGTGGCATCAATGTATGTGGAACCCCAAGTTGGGCCATTCATTTAGTTCCTTTTAGTTTATTTCTTTTACTTTTTAAAACTTTTTATTAAGAGTACTGACCTTACAGATGTGTCAGCTGATTAAAGGATTAGCATAGCTATAGCAGAGCTTTGTCTGCAGAATTTAGGGCAGAAGAACACCAGGAGTCAAAGCCATCTCAAGTCTCAACGTTTCTCTTGGCTGGACCATGGTCCGGGGGAACCGGCACTTAATTTAGTAAGTTATATTGCCAGCTGGTTGAAATTACAAAAGGATATGGTTGAAAGTGTTATAAGATTAGTTGAAATTGTAAAAACATTGATTGAAATTTGAAATTACCAGCTAAAAATTTGGCTAATTTTTCAGGACAACTAATAACAATATATTGTAGCATAGATATAAGAAATCTATAGGAAACCACCAATCTGTGCCCATGAAAAATGGTCAAAATGGGAAATGCTGGATTTTAGTTGGTGAAGCTAAACTTCGAATTCTCTCCAAATGTTAAGTTGGACAACTAGATGGTCTTGAGTTCTACTGCACATGTGCCTTCAATGGCTACACCATTAGGGGGTTTCAAATATGCCGTTCATCACCAATTTCATTCACGTGAATGACATTGGTGAACAACTTTGTGAAGCCACGGTTCATGTCCTCTTGTTCACCCATTCAAATATCCATATTTTAGTGAACTACAGACCATCCCTTCAATTTTGCCCAGAATCACCAATCTCGTAAGCTAATCCGGATCCCTTGAGCTCCACCATCACCGCTTCTAATTCAAGTCCCCTCAGCTTGAACCTTCAAGTGCTTGTAACCTGGCAGTGTGGAGCAAGAGCGAGAAGTTGGGAGCAAGAGCAAAAGGCTGGAAGCAAGAGCAAGAGGCTGGAAGCAAGAGCAAGATCTAGAGGTGGGGAGCAATAGGAATAGGAGCAAGAGGGAGAGGCAAGGGGAGCGACAAGGATGGGTGCGGAAGTGGAGACAAGAGCGAGAGGGAGAAGCTTCACGCCTTCATGTTTAGGCGTGAACCACCCATGAGAACCTCTTGGAGGTCCTCATGGGTGGTTCACTTTGGTGACTTCATGTTCACATGTGAACAAAAACTTGTTCACGACCACTCGTTCACTGTTTTTTTTGAGATATCTGAAACCCCCTATTGTTGTGGCACTGGAGCACACTAAATCTCACGTTGGACTTCTCGACTCTAACACCTATTTTGTGAAGCCATGTTGATAAACTCTACTTTTTCACATGAGAAAAACAGTAGAAGTTTGAAAATTTACCATTGCGAGATTAAATCTGAGAATTTTGAATCTACATTTAAGCTTCAAAGATCCTGGGTTTGTTTAGGGAACCCAAAAGGAAATAGAAATAACCAACTCCAAAGTAGGTGCAGGTTCTTCTTTTTACCCTTGTTTGTAAAGTAGTATAGCTATTTTACCCTAGCCCCTAAAACAAGGTGTCTAAGTCATTAAATCCAGGATGTGTTTTAGTGAAATCCTTGGAGGCGCCTGAGCTCCTGACATCTGCCAGCTTGTTTATCTTCACTTTGTCTTTCACTTTTATTGCCCCCAGGATGTTTTTAGCTGGGACTTTTTATCTTGTACAAGAATTTTGACTTCATCTGTGTCAATATTAAATAAAATAAAGCCATTGTAACATTTGGAGGTTGGTTGTCAAAAATTTCACTCCAAGACCCCTTTTGCGCACTTGTCTATCTCATCCCTTAAAGGTTGCCGGAGCCACAAAGTTGCTAACGATTGATCAAATTGAGATAATAGATTGTTTTCATCCTGTTTTTTTAGAATAATTCTTTGAGTTTGTGTGTAACTTTTGTGTATGCAAAGCCTTCCATCGAGAAACTACACCATAAGGTGTACAATCCACAGATGACAAAATATGCTCTTCCAATGTAGTTAACAATTATCTTTCTCCTTGATCTAAATCTAAATTTTAGTCATGAACATTATAATTTTGAATTTGAGCCCAATTTATTAAAATGAAGCTTACTTAGTCTGATTCATATTCCAATAACCATATGTTGCTGATATTTTAATTATGACATGACATAGAGATTTGGTATACGCTTCAACATTTCACACTAATACATACAAGTACCTGCAGTGACGTTTTCCAAATTTTGAAACTCATTTTGTGTTTGATTTGAATTATCTACGTAGCTTTTTTTTAAGAAGTGACTATTATTTCAAAACATTACAAGCTTTCAATATATTAGCTTTCACCACAAATAAAGCTTATCGCCCTTCCTTTTCCAAACAAATCATTACAAGATTATATTTGGTCAAGACTCCTTATTATTATCATTTCTATTAATTAAAAGTTGTCATTTTCAATAATCCTGCAAGGTATCATAAGCACTTAGCTCAAAAATAAGATGCGGCAAATTTATGGTGTAAAAACTTTGTCCTTGCCTCTCTTTGCCACTCCATTTATAATTACAAGAAGAACAAGCAGCTATGGTACAAGAGGCTTTACCCATTTAACACGAGCTTGCTCTTGGAGAAAGGTAATTAATTACTCACACTTCCTCAAGGTAACTTCTCTTGACGCAAAGCTTCCTCCCTTGCAGTCTAAAACCAACGAAGGAAAAGGTACTCAATAATAACCAAACTTTGTAGCACTTCAGCCAAAATTTTGTGCTATAAAAACATGCAGACAATGAAATCTCAAACTTGTTGTTCTTTTTGTCCTTTCCTTCTTTTGCTTTTTTTGGTCTTTTGTTTCTTTTTCTCACTTAGCAATGCAATTAAGGTAGGAGCACCTATAAGCGTCAGTGTCCCCATAACCATCACTTCTAAAATCTTGGAAATCTATGGAAATGAATAGATGTAATTACAAGGATGTACAACATGTGAACATGAAATCTTGAAAGTGATTATGGGTGCAATGACAGTTTACTTTTTTAAAATTCACAACTTATTCTCACAATATCCAAATAATACATTCGAAAGTGCAAACTTATTTTTTTTCTGTTCCTAATAGGATCCTATAATTTGCTTGTTCCTAATAGGATCCTATAATTTGCTAGACGTTTACTAATAGTCATCATGTTCAAAACCCTTAGCTTGACGTTTATGGGTGCTCCTACCTTAGTCCTGGAGCTCAGAGCAAGAATCACGTTTGGGATCACTGGCAGAAAGAGTGAGAAATGTCGGCGGACTTGCAGGTCTAAGTGTAAGAGCATCTCAGCAGAGACGAAGACTTGGGCGTGGCATCCGAGACGTGCAGAAAACACAAACCCCAAATATGACAACATTGCCTGCTGCTATTACCATTGCCAATCCCAAGGAAAGTTTTGAAGTAGTTGATCAAGCAAAATTAATTAATCAGTCCATCCAGCGTTTGGGCTTTGGGAGTGAAAATTTACCTTCACCAGCAAAAATCCAGCATTATCCATTTTCAACTGGTTTATTTTTGCAAGCATGCACCGGGTATTTCCTATGAGTATACTATATTTATAATTATAGGGAATTGCTAAAGGACACCATTTGTTGTTAACGTAACACCCAAATTTTGTGAATGTAGCCACCATAGCGTGGGCATCAATGGTAACCTTTTAGTAGAAAGAGCACAAAAGTTGGATGGATGGTAGACAACAAAAAAAATGCATTAATTGGATTGATTGGGCTAAATCAAATCTTACAAAAACTAAACAAACAATGAAAAATAAGGCAATCACTCAATTATGATGGTGCACGACACCAAATATCATAAAGAAATTGTGGAATGATATTTGATTGTGTCAACTTAAGTTTGGAATACAATAGTAAATCTATGCCTTTGTAGTGTTTAATACTTGTACAAAAAGAAAATCATATAATGTAACTACACTTCACACACACTTTTCATGTACCTAGTCTAAGCTCAATACATTTTCAAAACCACATATTAAGGGGCTCTTGGAGGGCTCATTATTTTGCTATTGGATTGAGCTTGGCATGGGTTCAAAGGAGTGGAGGGAGAAATAATATATTCCTCAAATTTCAACCCCTTTTGTCCCACTTTCTTATCTTTTAGAGTATGAGAATTCAATGCAAAATTGACCACGTGGAAAGAATTTGAGTGATGAATGAATATTCTTTGTCCCTATCTGTACTCAACGTTAATTACTTCATGTATTGTATGCTAATATATACTATATGAAATGTTTATTAATTCAATTTTATTAACCAAATCAAACTTTGGAGGTATATAGTGAGGAATACAAGGGTTGGAAGTTACGCATGAGTGGTGTTGAAGGTACTTACATAACAAAATGGAAAACACAAAATGGAAAACCTACCTATATAACATTGAAAAAATTGATCAATTTTGATGAAAATGAAGTATTTACACAAAAACATTGATTTTGGGACTTTTGGGTTTTATGTCTTTGATAGACTATTCAATAAACATTCTATTATGGATGGAAAAACTCAAAAGTTTCAAAACTAGGTTTTTCCCAAACTAATGAAAACTACATTAAACTTGATAATTTTCAATGCACTTGAACCACACAAAATTTTGACAGTATTTAGGCATAAGTTATAACATAAACGAGTTGTTTCTTTGTACTAGTGATATGGTTTATATCAAATAAACCTTGTTTTGTTTTAACTGATATTCAGTCTTGTAAAGTTCTTGTGAAAATGAACATAGATTTCTAGTAGTGGATCAATGTTGGTGTTTGGTAAGTTTTTGTACCAATGCATCTTATCAAGCAAAATTTCCTTTCTCGGATTTCTCTCCTCAATTGGAGATGTTTTAAGGCATGCATTCATTTAGGTGACCACATAAGTATTCAAGCGTTATTTTATTTTATTTTAAATCAGCTTATTTCTTATTGAATCTTTTCATAAAACTAAAAACCGATTTTTTACAGAAATAGTTTTTTAGAATTTAGCGTGCAAAACTCTAAGTTTTAAAAATAGAAATTATAAGCATATTACGAATAAATCCGAAATTTCTCATTTGAAAGTTTTATTTGTTTTCATTATCAATAATTTTTCAACACAAAATCTCTACGATCTAAATTTTGCCTTTGGATAAGGGCTCATTAAGTACTTATTGATGTTTATTTTTAATGATAGCTAGAAACGCATTTTAGGAGTAGAAGATGGGATATTTAACCCAAAAAAATCGACTTCAATTTCTTATAAATATCATTGTCAGAGTATCTCTCAACATGCATTTGGGATGCTAGTGCAAAAGACTGTGATGAGAGTAAAGAGTTGCTGGTGAAATAATGTTGTTTCATTTGTAAGTCACAAATTCATGAACCAAAATAACCTTAATCTTTCAACCTGAAGATCGCAAGTAATTCTCCATACAAAAGCACAAAAATTAAGCAATGGAACAACTACTTAATCCCTTTATTTGTGAATAATTTGTGAATACTTGCCTTATTTCCTTCATATGTAATTGGTTTGTGGGTACAAGTGTTGTCACTACAAGAAAAAGGGTCATTTTTGATTAAGGGTTTTGACTACCAAAACAATACAACAACTACCTAAGACTATTTGACTAGTCTAGTCTAGTATCATTCAAGTGGTTTAATTTATGACTATGTGTAGTCATAAATTAAATTATTCATGACTAATTAAATTATTTATGATTACATGTGGTCATATTGACTAGTCAATTAGTCTTGGTTGTGTTAGTCTTTTTTTAGTCAAAATCTTTAATAAAAAATGGCCCTTTTTTGTAGTGTGTATTCTTTCAAAAATCATGTGACTCTTAAATTTGAAAGATTGTTGCACAAAGGAATATAAGCAAATCCTCCAATAACTAAATGGAATATGGTTAGGCCAAAAGCTTAGATTGAGGTGTCTTATATATTTTTTCTAAACATGGGTGTTGTGATATACAAAGGATACTACACTAATAATGATACTTAGTGTTATGGTGTTTATAGTATAATTTACCATATCACCTAACTCACTCTAAATCTCATTTAGTCAACAATTAATTTTCATATTGAAAATTAGAGTTATTATTGAATATTACTTTAGTGCAAGCTAAACTATTATAATACTAAATTAAAAAAAATTGGTGAAGTTTTAGTTGACAAAGTGTTTATGCTAACATATGGTTTTGATAACACTAGTAGTGATGTTGATATTTAATGTTATAGTTTGTAACTAGTGTTGCCAACGACAAATACCATTATTAGTGTGATGGTGAAAATTTTGATACATGCAAAGTTCTACTACCACATCAAGTAATCACTTTGTCTATCTCAACTTGTACCAATTGGTCATGTCTACTTCAAATTTAAAATTTGGTAAAAAGCACTCACTAGCAAAACTGAGGCATAGCTTCTACAGTAGTACTGTACTATAAGAGAGCAGGACATTCAACTCATGGCCATGGCCATGTAGTAATTTAGGATTTTTGTACTTTATGCTATTTATTGAGAACAGAATTCAGTAAAAAAATTCTATAAATTGCCAAACACTAGCAAACACAATACTTCTTTACTTTGAGAGAAATCCTCACAAGTTGAGCAATCAAAAGCGCAAGATTTGTTTTGGAGACTTTGACATAGCGGTATCAACCAATGCGATGAAAATGCTTTTGGAGGAAAGAGCATGTTTTGAAATTCTTTGTGGTATACTTTAAAATTCTTAGTGGTGCAAGAAGACGTGGTATCCAAGTGTAGTATGTCTTAAGATTTTTTATGTAAATGAAAACCCTCAACAAAGTGCACCTTTATATACCCTTAAAAACAATTCCATACACTTGGGGCATCCTCAATCCAATCCCTCAGGGTTTAGCAACGGTGACTGCAGACCTTCATTGCGTGGCCTTGAGCAATGTGAGCAATACACCAACTCTTGTGACCCAATGCGCACCAATATAGAGATATGTAAACTTTCTTTTTATTAGGTTTATTTGGCAAAATGTTTATTTTTGACTTGCAAAGTAGTCTTCATCTCTATGATAGCAGTATTCAAAACAATTTGAAGGATTCTTGAGGGCCGCTAAAATTATTGAGTGTAGCCCAAGTTTTGTTGTCCCCTTTAAGACCATGTCCCACTTGCAGGGTGCATTGGACCAAATTTATAGTCCTCAAGCTAACACTCACCACGAGAGTGCCATTACAAAGTTGCTCTATCCATGTAATTAGAGAGACCTGAAAGTAACATATGTTCCTAATCTAAACTTCCATTTTATTTCAATCCCAAACCTTCTTGGGTCACTAAAGAGAATTTATGTGTTAGAAGAATCATCATTTGAATTGCATGTGAACTGTAGGTTACAAATGTGCATGCATCTCCATCCAAATCACGTTTTGGTTTGATGGTTAGAGATTGTGAAGAACCAAAAGTTTGGATTTTGGTGGACTTACTTAGGAGAAGTTTTTACAAGAATTAATAGTGTAATGAAGTAACCCAAAACTAATGCAAACTTTTCTCAAGGAAAAGCAGATGGTAAAACGGAACTCCTTTAGTTTAGATAACTCCATACCAAGATGCGAACTGTGAAAAAACTCGAGTACTTTATAAAGAAAACTTAACAGTTAGTTTCATAAACACAGAGTTAGCACTTTAGAAGTGACGGTACAAGAAAACAGCGTTCCACAAAATGCATACAAACGTCCAGTAGAATCGTCTTACGTATACAAACAGCTAATCAGTCTAAAAATATGAATCATTGCTCAGATGCTTACGTGGGCAATTTTAGGCATCCATTACAAAAAAGAAAAGCTACATGATATAAATACAGCCAGACTTCTGTCCTCCCATCAAATTCTTTGATGTCACACTTGTATTTCACATGCACTGTCCTTGTAGGTACCTCCCCGCACACATAACTAATCAGTACTTGCATGCAATACTGAATTATTACTTCAACACGTACATCAACGCTTCTGAAATGTTGATGTAAAGTACTTGATAAGGGAAAATACATAAAGTCATCCTCAGAGTTACGCAAAAGTTTGTACGTATACAGCCCTTGAGGACATACAAAGGACAAGGCGAGTTCTACTGAAAACATTCAGACCGAGAATGATGTTGCATTTGATTGCTTGCATTGCAGGAAGCTCCCCAACGGCAAAGGCAACCTTCCTGAATACAATCTTTTCAGAAGACATGCTGTTCTGCTCTTTAAAAATTGCCACATCAATGAACGCCTTCGAAAACGCCATTTGTTGCCCGCCAACTCCAACCCCCGACAGTGCTGATTTTAACTGCCAACCATAAAGAGAATTATAGCAAAAATAGGTTTGTAGGCCAAAACTGAAGAGAAGATAAAATTTGGACTGCCCTAGGGTACTTACGGAATATTCAAAGTAGAAAACTCTGAACCACTTATTTCTGTTGCATACAAGCCCTGAAGACCTTATATGTCAATACGTGTCCAATCTTGCAGATTTTATACAAAGCAAGTATAGGTTCCCAACGGTTTAAGTACCGTCGACGTGTACTTTATAATAGTCATTTTGAGCAACAAAGCAAATCCTGTGCAGTTCCAAAACATAAGTAGCAAAAAACATCGTGCTTTACATTGAGAGGGTGAAGGTTGAAGCCACCTACCAATGGTGCACCTGAAAGCTTTGCTATATTCGGCGTGGTGACACTCAGAGAAGATCCCAGGTCGATGAGAGCTGTTTGCACGTTGTTTCCTCCCATGTCAACCTATTACAAGCATCCACTCTTTGAATGAGTCACAACTTGCGTTAAGGGTTTTAGTATTATTATCCAGAGCAAAGGAGAAAATTATGTTTGAGGAATTGAACTCACATCTAGAAAGATTTCTAGAGGATTAAAATCAACAACTACAGTAGACATAGACTCAACAACTCTGATATTAAATAAAGAAGATGGAAGAGAACTAGGAGGTGATAAAGTCCTATCCAAACTATAAAGGACCCTAGAGTACTTATAAAAAGCACAGGTCAACGAGATCAACCATTCATAAACCCCTTTTTCATATATTTCTAATCAGACCACAAGCAAGATGACCTTCACAAACCTCCCTCGCTCCACTCCGTTCGGTTTGCGATTTAAGAGGGTCTTCAAAGCGTCAGACTGGAGAAGGGAACCCTATTGTATGTTGAACTTTCTCTTCCGGTTTTTTTAATAGTATAAACTAGCCTAACTACTGGAGAATTAGAGAGCTGGAGAATTTGAAAGTTAGATTGGATGCATAAAGCAGAGTCTTACTTGAATTCCTGGTAACGAGAAAGAAATGGGCGCCACTGAAAGCTTCTGTAATCCCTCTTTACTGCAGTGGCCTCGGTCGACAGCTCCCACCCCAAAGAAAGTTATCTGCTCCTTCAAGAAGTCAAACTCGACATCAAACTGAGACAGCACATTCAGACCAACAATGCCTGCCACGGACGGAGGGAGTCCCGTGCTAGCAAGGTCCATAATGATCCCCTGCATGACCACTTCACACAGCGTATTGGTTACCATCCATGTCAACAAACTCCTGCAAAAATAGAGCCATCAGATGCAACTTGCATGTACTTGTTGAACAATCACATAGAATGTTTCAGAAACTTTTGAACAGCATCATAAAGAGAATCTTCACAACGAGAAAGTCTCATTATGGTTACCTTGAAGGGATCCCTAGGGAAACCTTCCGCAAAGGCCTCTATTTATGATAATGCCTGAAAATTGCTGAAACGATTGAAATTCTGTTCAATAAGTTCATATACATGATGTCTGATTCCTCGCTCTCCTAATTTCACTGAAAACGTGCTATCAAGATTCCTGTATTGGGCACCAGGCCACCCAAACACCATATTAGGTGAATTGAGAAAAACAGTACATTCTGGGACTTTCACTATTTCTGCCATTATGTACAATTTAGCTTATCACAAAAAAATAATCGTGCAATTTCTTTTACAACAGTGAAGTCTCAGTAGTTGCCTCCAAGAATTTCAAATAATTACAACTTTGAGCTATAGCTATGTCTACATTTATTGTATGTAAGATTAAGGTGGAGTACAAAATGGTCCGTCAGGTTCAAGGTCTGGGAAGAACCGACCGCTAGTTCAATGCTAGCTGATTGAAATGAGAAAAAACCGTTTGCAATTTATAAACTTCAGCTAAAAACCGATCAAAAATCTTTAAAAAATTACTTGTAGTATGAAATAGAAAAAAGAACCGAAAGAGCTCCTTGATGAACCTGTTCAATACAGGAATCGAAGGAAATCTACCGAAAAATCTCAAATGTTTCCCCGACCCTGCTCAGTTCTTCCCAATTTACCTAATATGGTGTTCCCTGAGGCCACTCATCTAACACGTCCGTCCAAGTAGCCTCCGGCCCACCGAATGTCAACTTATTTTGAGAGTACGTGAATAAATTTTGAGACAATCAGTCATATGCATAGATTTTTAGACTTTTTTGTAGGGAAAATTACATATAGGGGCATGAAAACATAAAACATTACAAATAGAGGCACGATTTCAATAAAAATTTGTAATTTTTTGTAATTTCTTTTTGGTTTGGTCATTGGTTGATTTAGACACGTCACATTAAATATTAGCTAATTTTTAAAAAAATTGAAGGGGTCTCCAAATGAAGCCAAAATAAAGAAATTTTAGTAAAGGGGATGGCAATTTTTGAAGATTTTTAAATTTTTGAAAGTTAGCTAACATTTAATGTGATATATCTAAATTGACCAATGTCCAAACCAAAAAGAAATTACAAACAATTACAGCATTTTTTTGAAATTGTGCCCCTATTAGTAATTATTTTGAAACTGCGCCCGTATCCGTAATATTTTACTTTTTCATGCCCCTATTTGTAATTTTCCCTAAATTTTAGGATAATCAAGCATCTTCATAGATTTAAGACTTCTTTTTATTAAAAACCTAACCCGTCCAATATGACAATGTGATGAGGGCTTTTCTTTTTTCATTTTTTAAGAAGTGTGAAAGTGGCAATTTAAAATGTTATAGTGGTGCTCCAAATTTCAACATTCATCCACATATTGGATAGAAAATATCACATTAGTACATATTACATGTTCATAATTTGTTTTTGGGGATTGATATGTCTACTACACCCTTTCAACTATTCTACCAAACCTCGGGGGTAAATTTTTGATTTCTACCATCAAATAGTTAGATTTGAGAATTTGGAATTCAGATTTGGACTTAGAGACCATGATTTAGTCTAGAATTATAAAAAGGTTCTAATTGAACAACACCCAATGAAAAAGCTTATCTTTTTTATACACAAATTAAAAGTGATTGGGTATCGTTCAATTACAACCTTTCTTTTAATAATTCTAGGCAAAATCAAGGTCTCTAAGTCCAAATCTGAATTCCAAATTCTCAAATTCAACTATTTGATGGTAGAAATCTAAAATTTACCCCAGGGTGTGGTAGAATAGTTGAAAGGGTGTGATAGACATATCAATCCCCTTTGTTTTTCATTCATTCACAGTTTGAAAATTTCATCCAAGTTTTTTGGCATTTTTTTAACACTTTTTAGCCAGATTATTTGTTTTTGGGTGCAATCTGGCACCAGAAAGCCAAACAAAAAGAAGCCCTGAATGTGATGTTGGGAGCTGTTCGTACCTCAACTGGTTTGCAAGTCTTCCCGGCGATACTCATGGCAGGCAGAGAGATGCTGCGCAAGTCAAGGCCGCCATCGCCCATGCCGCCCAGTCCACGAGAGAGCTGACCTGTCCCAGGGAGGATGCCCAGCTTGCTGTGAGCTACGAAGGGAGTGACGAGAGTGGTGCTGCTGCCGGTGTCGAGCAAGAAATCGAAAGTGCCACGGCTACCGAAGGTGAGAGGGATGATGATGTACTCTTTGGGCGAGGCAGCAGTGCTTTTGAGCTTCCTCATCGGCAACCTTATCACGTCCACCGGTTGTACTCGTTTCCGGTTTCTTTCGACTGCTAGCCGGTTCACTAACTCCTCCTTCTCAAAGCAGTCCCTGTATGAAACTCCTGCAACCGAAGAATAAACGGCCCGGTTCAGACCAGGACGTCCACAACCACTCTGGACCAGAGTTTCTTTTAACTGACACAGAGGGCGTAGCATGACTTCGTGTCCACTTATCATAAGACAATTTTTCAAGGGAAGAGAAGTTATTAGTTGAACTAACAGATTTGGTAAAAAATGTGTCAGTTAAAAAAAAAACACTGCTCCGGACAAAGCCGTAAGCAATCTCATTGGTCAATCCCAGGGTTTTGTCCAGTAAAGTAAACATCCCCTATACTTGATAGTGCCGCAATTCTTTGTACTCACACTGTAAATTTCAGTTCTGAAATGTACACCCTGGGTACAAAAGGTTGGAATTGGGGATGTCTTGTTGAAGTGTCGGATATAGGGGTGTTTACCTTATGGCATTCACACCAAAGGGATGTTCATTGGAGGATGAGTCCATGTCTTCACCTTTTCCCACCAAAATTGGAGAGGAGCTCACTTGTGGTTTGTGTTAAAAAATTTGGCAAATTCTAACAGATTTCTTGCACTACTTTTCTTTCCCTCCAAATATTCTCCAATGTCAAGGGGACAATGCAGCACTCATTTGCCAAAAATTTAAACCTTGCTTGTGGTGGACAAGATTTGAGGTCACCTTGGGAGGTGACCTCAAATCTTATCAATGGACAAAATACTCCCTCTCACTTCATGTGAGGTAAAGACAAAATCAAGTTGACTAAGAATAGAAGGAATAAAAGTGCTCCTCCACTAGACGTCTAGTGCTTAGTGTGAAAGCATTTAGATCGCAAGGTCAAAGATATCACTGTCCCATGGATTCTTGATTGATGGTAAATTAAGGGAAAATTTCATGGATACTCTTGAAGTTTGCAATATTTAAATAGATACCCCTGCTTTTTCAGAAATTACACAAATACCCTTGGACCATAATTTTTAGGCATTTTATTTGTTGTGCTTGCTCTTCCTTCATGACCAATGTTGAAGAAGGGAATGTAATGAAACAAAAAAGAAGCAACATGCGCACAAAGGAAGAAGGAAGGGAGTGACATAGACAACGAAATAAAATGCCTGAAAATTTTGGTCCAATGGTATTTGTGCAATTTCTGAAAAAGCAGGGGTATTTATGTAAGTATTGCAAACTTCAGGGGTATCCATGAAATTTTTCCATAAAATTAATGATAAATTTAGTTCAGGTACATCTAGTATAACTATAAAACATTAGATCAATATTAGGATAATGTAAAACAAACATCAAAATTTTCTTTTTCATGAGAAGTTGATCGATTGCCACAAACTCTCTTTGTTTACTTCAAACAACTACATAGAGAACAAAAACAGCATTGTCATGAGAACACCGGGTTTGCAGATCATACCAAGGGAGTCAAGCTCCTGTTTAATGATACTCACTCGCATCTTTCGCAATGCCTCAATCTCCATCTACAGAAGTCCTGCGTGAATTAATGTTAAATCTTCAATTCCAAATCTACAATTGCGACATCCGACACCCTAAAAGCTTGCACGATAAGTATCGTTATAAATAATAGAATGCAACCTTTTCTATATATAGAAGAATATAACCAAGAATAGAACCCTTTCTATATACAGCTTTTTCAGCCACTCACTCTAATTAGTTTAAAGAGTGTTGTGGTGGAACTCTTACATTGAAATTTGATGAAGAAGAGGAGGGTCAATTTATTTGAATGCAAACCGAGTATTTATTGTGCTACCTCCTTTTGAAAACCCCATCTTTTGATGGTACCCGAATGTAGCAAGGGGATTCGCTTATTTTTTGAATGCTTTTTAAAACCTTGGTTGTTGATTAGGGTTTCAAGGTTTCAAAATGCATAAAGTAGAGAGATGGTACATGCATAAAGTGGTTTACATTGAGACTTCCTTTGAATGAAGTTGATGGCATTTGTGAGTTAATTGGTCACTCATGACTTAAATTTTAGTTTGCACAATCAGATTGCTGGCGTAGAATTTGTTTATTGCAAAGATATTCCTATTGCCTCTTGTTGGTACAACGGGTACTATCACCTTAAGACTCCTGTTAGCTTTGAAGAAAATTGTATGCAAACAACACATTCTTTGGTGTATTGGAGTCCTTTTTGATTTTGAACAAGAACACCTTAAGATTTAGGGTCTTGATACTGCCACCCCCCTCTTTTACAGCATTGTTCAATTCTTAGTTGTTTTAGGGGACAAATTTTTTTTGATTTAGAATTAAGTATGTATCAAACCAATTGATTTTTTGTTGGTGTTTTTCAAAATGATAAACTGCAATAAAAAATTTTGACAAGAAAAGATAATAGTCTTTTCTTGTCAAAATTTTTGATTGGAGTTTTATCATTTTGAAAAACACGAGCAAAAAAATCACTTGGTTTGATACATACTTAATTCTATTTTTTTAAGAATGGTCCCCAAAAACGACTAAGAATTGAACAATGCTGTAAAAGAGAGGGGTGGCAGTATCAAGACCCAAGATTTAAGTCAGTCTAATCAAACAACTAAGTCACTTTACTTGTAGAAACTACGCTAACTATTGCTCTCAGATGCAACTACCTTAATGCAGTATACAATCGTCACAAAAGCTTAGTAAAACAATACCAGAAACATCAGAAATACATCCATTACTATGTCCTCTTTGGAAAATCACAACTAGGCAACAATAATCTCAAGAAACTGGATATAGTAATCCGGCCATGGACTGAAGTTCAGATTCTAATCCCTAAATCAAGCACATTATTGATGGATTAACGGAATTCGAAGCAATCATCAGTTTGCAGTTCACCTGAGATTCTTCAGAACCGACACTGGAAGCTCGGATTTGCCTAACGCCAAGTTTAGTTCGCCGGAGGCTGAAAGTAAGAGGAGGCTGCAGTCGACATAGCTGCAGCTGTTTTGGAGCACCAAATCCAGGAGCCCGCAGAATATCCATGAGACGAAGCGCTTCCGAAGCGAGCGGCGATGGCCACAAGGCGAATTTGGTTTGTGATCGCCGTTGTAGGTCTTCGTTGCAAAGGGATTGCTGGAGCTTGCGTCTGCAATGTCGTGACGCCGATGACGTGCGAGAGGATTGCGAGCAATGGCGGAGCCACTCGAGGATTCACGAAAATACAGGATAACCGTATGTATTATGACCGTACGCGTGTATTGTATATGTATGCTCTACCCTCTCTAATTGCGAACTCGCTGCACATTAGAGCATCTCCACGAGGGGACTTCCCTATCAAGGGTTTTTTTTTTTTTTTTTTTTTTTTTTTTTTTTTTTTTGCACTAGAGATGAACAGTAAGAAGCCTCCGTTCACGTTCAAGAATGGAGGAATTGTGGAGGGACGTAAATGCATTGACCGATATCAAATATAAAAAAAGCAAATTTGACATCAAGAGGCCAAAAAAAAAGTCATGTTCCCTATAAAGAATCTGGGTGGTTGAAGAATCTGGATGAGAGGGAGTCTGTGTCAATTCCCTATACAAGAGGCCATATACAAGAGGTCATATAGGGAACTCAAATGTTGTAAATTATATTCTCATTTTACTCAAAAAATGTAAATTTTTATCCCCATTTCACCAACATTTTTTCTCCCAGCCTATCTCTTCTAGCCCATTTCAATAACTATAAAGATAAAGAGCTCCTTGATAGGGAAAAATGAGTGGGGCTTGCCTATCCCTATCTTTGCTCTCACTTCGTCCCAATGGGGATATGGATAGGGAAGCCCTTGGTGAAAATGCTCTTACATGCATATCCTGGGAATTTATCTTATTGTGTGCATGTACAAGAGCAAATTTCCATGTTGGCTCAAAATTATAAAACCCAAAAATGGAAAAAATATAAAGTAAATAAATAAAATAAATTGTCGAGTAAAACTTTTGTTCTTGTCCCCAATTCTGGGTGAGAAGGGAAGTTTGCTATGATTGAATAACTTTTGCACATTTAAGATTTGATCTAACATTTTGATTACAGCATTTTTGCATACATTAATTTTTGATTTTCTCTTTTAACTAAGACAATTGTTACTTCAATGCTATTCCTTTGCTGAAATTTTAATGAACTTGAATTTATGTAAGAGTGATGTATACTACATCCAATCACAAACTTTAGGAAGTTTGGAGAAGTTTTGTCTTTTGAAGTTCAGTCATTTAACGATGGAATAGATCGTCTATTTTCATCATTCATTGCTTGCTAATACTTTGTACAAGCTCTCCTTTACTTTGCTAAAGGTTTCTACTAACTTCAAGACTATTACTTCTTAAGGCTTTCACCATTTTCAAAGCTTTTATTTTACAAGAAACTGCAAGGAACTTTGAAACCCTGTTGTAGGCGGAGATTTGAAAAGGTTTTTTTTTTTGGAGAATTTGCAAGTTGAAGTTAAGTTTTAGTGTTCAATTTTAATATCTTCTATATGTTGTTTTTGGTGAAAGTTGAATTGCAAATATACCTCTTGCAAACTAAATAGTGTGATGAATAGTGTCATTATAAAGTCTATGACAAGATGTCACATTGAAAAAATAGGCATCAAGTTTAGAATGAAGTGAAAATTTCCCTTGGGCACTCCCTTGGCCCTTTAATTGAAATTTTGTCACCTAACAAAATCCAAGTGTGACCTTGGGCTATTTCACTTGGAATGTTTTTGTTATACACATTAGAATTTATTCACCATTGAATTCTATTATGTTTGTAATGATTTTTGGTTAGTAATTGGAATTTAAAAAAATATTAGTACTAGGTGGTAGCTCTTTGAGCCGGTTTCTATCAAGGGCTTGGACCTCTAGCCACTAGGTTTGTAAAATTTGACTACATTCCTAGACCTTCCAGACCCTTGACCGGAGCTTGTTTCCAAAAATGTATGTGTCATAGAGATTTCAGAGTTTTTTCTTTTCTTTGCCCATGGGCAACCTAGATGTCTAGTCCAGTTCTAGTCCCCAATGGAAATTGGCCCTTTGACAGTTGCAGTGCAAGATCATTTACAAAATTGTGGTTATGGATTTGGAAGGGGTCATCTATACCTTAAATTAGGCTGTTTGTTTGGATGTTTGTTTGGATGTTTGGATGTTTGTGACATTGAGATCTTTTGGACTGGGTGTCCTCCTAGCGCGTGCTTGGTATTGTTGGAAAGCTCTCAGCAAGGAAGGGTGCACGGGCTTGGTTTGGTGGCATTTGGGCCTACAGTGGGAAAGTTATTGAATCTCAAAGTTCTTTAGGGATTAAAAATTTAGAAAATTATTGATTGACCAACAGCAAGTTTGTGTAAAAACAAGGTAGAGTACAAGTTTAATCCTTGAACGACCAAGCAACCCTTTGCAACCAGTACAATATGGAGTATTTTTCTTGTATTTGGAGTGCATCCACACCTTTATTACATTTGAGATCAACAAACAAGTTAGAATAATACAAATCAATGTTGTTTTAGTGAGGTAGTCAAGATCCCAAATTAAAACTTTTTGTTAGTAGCAAATGCCAATTATATAGCATGTACATAGTATGTATTATAGTAGCTCGGTCCTTTAAGGGCTAACTAAAGTATAATTTGGATGTCTACTTAAAAATAAAGTAGAGTGCAAATTCAACTGCAGTAAAGTACAAGTTTAACCACTAGTGGCAATGAGAAGATGGCATGGGGGCATGGAGGACATGGGGGGTGAAAATTGGGCCAACTTCATAGGGCCACACTAGTTACTTTTGAAGTAACAACAACAAATACTAAATCATTATAAGTGGTTGTTTCCCATTTCTGTACACAAAAATTGCCATTTTGGCATTAGAAGTCTTGAGCAGTTAAAAAAACCAAAAAATTCTAGATTTGTCCACATTCAATCACAAACATCTTAAAAGTTGTGTTGCCTTTTGAAGATTTTTTTTAGCACCAAGCCTTGATGTTCAATATTGTATAGTTATAATTTTGTTTTGATGTTTAATAATAATCATACAAGGACAATTCAAAAGCTTCAAAACTGCCCTCCAGAAACAAGAAAAACACCCTTGAGCATTTAGGAATTAACCCTTAGACGCCAGGCTGGTCATTGTGACTAGCCCAACTACTCCAATCCCTCATGAATATTACAAGAAGGGCAACTTGGGACCCAACACCATATTTTTGAATCTTATTACAATTTGGGTTACTTGAAAATATGAATGCATCTGATGAGGTAATTTTTTTGCCTTAAATGATGGGCCATATGTTTATGATTGATTGTGAAAAATAATCAAATGAAAAACAGCTTTTTCATGTAAGGTAGGAGGCTCAAAAATTGTCCAGGTTCTAAAACCGCTCACCCTTTGAAATGTACTTTTTCAATACATGCTTTTTTCCACAGATTTCCAAAATATACAAAATGGTACATTTGAGGAGGTGAGCGGTTTTAGAGCCCTATGCCACTTCAACTTCAAAATCTCACAAGGAATTCCACAAAAACTCCAAAAAATATGAAACAAATTGGGTTAGATGCCAATTCTTTTTATCTTTCAAGGAAAAGTGAGTGAAACATATTTCAAGAAGTTCCACCTCCTCCAAAATTTAGTTTCAGCCCTTAGATGGTCAGTTTATGAGCCTCCTAGCAACGGCCCAAAAGCCCTTTGTAGCCATATGTACAATCAGATGTACAGATGTATTTGAGCTGCTCTGAGGGCTTTTCAAATTTTTTTATGCAACCCTTCAATATGTATGGTTATAACACTTCCGTATTTGATACCGTATCTCCAGTGCTCAAGGGCTCTTCAGGGGTTAACGCAGGGGAGTGCTTAGGATGCGAGTTTTGTCTGCTCCTGACCAAATGAGGAAGAGTTCTAGTAGAGGCAGGAGGAGTAAACAACTAGCAAATATGAGAACCAGTTTACGTAGAGATGGAAGGAAGAAAAAACTTCCAACCTTCGCATTCGAAGGCGTCAACTCGTACAGAAACCAGCTATCTACAATAGAAACATTGCTTCCCTTATACCATGCCCACGTTGGGTTCTCTAGCCAAATACATGACTACTATGTAGTAGGTGATTGATGTATTCAAACAACCAGAAGCAGGTATTTGTGACACCTACTGATCGATACGACACAGTGCGATAATCTAGAAGATGTTCCATCTCTAGACGGATACGGCATGCATTAGGTACTCCAGCTCAACATAATACTGAAGAATACAGAAAACAACCACTAAGAGCCAAGAGATATATCTTTTCCAAATGACACCCTGTAGGCCAGGACGATTCCGTTTATTTAATGAGGAAGAATGAATTTAACATCATCCACTCCAATAACTCTACTAGTTGCATGTGTGCAAACAAGTAACGCATAATATGGCCTTTCCAGAAATCTTCGGAACAGAAACCTACGCGAACAGACTCTCCACCCAACCACTGAACAATCAGGTGATGCAAACAGCCATCCCTTGAAGTTCACCCCCGAGCCATGACTACTCTCAACTAGGAAGTATCATGTGAAACACACTCGAATCCGTTCCACTTGAAAGCAGCATCTGCAAAAGGAGTAGAAGGTTAGCTATTAAACTTCAATATAAAAAAAGAAACAAAATGTAGAAATGGAAAACATTGCATGGACATTATATAGCAACTTACCACACCACAAAGTAAGAAGAGCAGCTCCAGCTTCCTTTCGCCACGCCATCCGCATCACAGCCTCCGGACCAAAATGTCGACCTACATCTACCTAAGCAGGAAACAAACATACCACCTCCATGAAAAGCTAGAGTACCTCCCCCTTGAATACATCGCTATCACCCCTAATCTTCATGCTCGACAGAGCAGCCTCGGATTTCGATGGCAAATGAACCCACAGGAAAGTAATTTATTACTGGAAAACAGCCCCGTAAGCGCACCCATAAGGGCATATTTCCGTAAAAATGACAGTTCAACTGCCATAACGCTTGGAGCACCAAATCCACTTTGAACAACAGGCATGTGTAAAGATGCTATATACAAGCTTTCAAAATGAAGTCACAAAGAATTGAAAGGAAATCAAATAAAATAAAGCATAAATTCTACCACCAAAAGCAAAATACCTCAGCAACAACACCATTCACAAAACTATTTGGCAGGTAACGAACTATGAGAACTGATATGCAACTGCTAGAACGACAATCAGCCATGTGAAGGGGTACGTTTGTGGCAGCTACAGATGAGGGCAGTTCTATACCGGCGTGTATGTAGAATATGGAAAACGATAGGCATGTCCTGAGAGATGCAAGGGCTTAGGATAGTCGATAGGAAAAGATGTGTAACGATAAGAGTGCATATAGAGAAACAAGTTGCCGTAACTAGGGAGTGCCGAATCGAACTCGCTATGAAGCATATGAAAGAGTGAAAAAAAGCAAGTGTAAGAAGAGGCAATCTACCTCCAAGTTCGTTGAAGATGACCGACGAGTTTCGCATGCACAAAGCTGATCAGAAGTGAGTACCTCTAATCTTTTCAAAGGTCAAGTGGCAGTTTAGTCAGAAGACAAATATGACCAGTTACCATGCCTTTCTGAGTAGCTCTCCTGGACTTGTGCTGATTTGGAAGTTTCATATTCAAGACCCAGTCTTCAGTATGCCTGTGTGTCTCAGTGAGTTAATTCACATGTCACACATCGTCCTCATGAAAGAAGGGGCTTGTTTGTTGTTGCTACCCGCAGTCGGTAGCTTGCGATGTGAAAGTGCATGATGACAAGTAGACGCTCACTTGATGCTCAGAGACAACCATACGCCAGAGACACCCGACCACAAGAAGACGCCACACCCGCGGAGGATCAACGCCTCCTCCGCGACACCAAAAACATTATTCTTTTATTCAGATTAGGACCCGCTCCGTAAGCGCACCCATAAGAGCAGGGTCCATGAACCACATAATCTGCCAGGTTATTTGTCATTTTTTAACCATGGCTAGACTGCGGTTCAAAATCTTAGTATAACACTTTAAATCCACGACGCCTCCTTCCGCTCGCCTAATGAGCGTACCAGGGACTCGCAACCCCATCTGAGCGTGCCAGCACTCCACCTGAACAAAAACAATCCAATATAAACAAACGCAAAATAACAAAACGAACATAACTGACCACTTCGAAGAAATAACATCATAACCTAGCCGCTCAGAACGCACTTCACAAATAGCCTTCTCATAAACCAAAACAAAGCTAACCCTAGCTCTCCATCATACGAAACAAACATGTAATCATCACCGCAAATTAATACACAGACATATCGTTAAATACTTCAGAAACAACATGCTTAGCCACGGAAGACGGTATCTCCGCTCATAATCATTAAAGAAGGCCTTAAAACAACAAAAGAAAACCCTAACTCCAACATACAAACCAAATATTCAGAGAAATAAACACTTACCAATACGTGTGGAAACGATGCAGGTTAAAACAACACGATGAAGCACCGCCAGGAGCTCTGTGAAGTAAAGAAACGCGAGGTAAACTCGCTATCTGTGCTTCTCAACCGCCATCTCTACCGCTATCTCCGACGACGTCCGTTTCCGAGGATCTAAAAAACGGAACGGAGGCCTCGGCAACCTCGTAACGAAACCGACACATCTTCGCAGTAGGGCGCAACCAAGGCCGAGCACGGCCGCGCCACAGCGTCGTCATGAAGACGCGGAGAGCATCGCCAGACAAAGTGAAGCGAAGAGAAGAAAGGCTTCGAAGCCTCGGAGGCGGAACTTTATACCCTAGGCCAGCTCTGAAACGTCGCTCACGCAACGTGTTCCTGCGAAGCTGAGCCGTCGATTAACTAATCCAATCTTATCTGAACCGTTGGCTTCATCTGACGGTTGAGAACGTAGCATCGATGGGCGAGCCGTCGATTAATAATATCGATTTATTTGACCCGTTGATTTCATCTGACGGTTGGAAGCGCGGATCGATGGGGGAGAATGGTTTGCGTGACACGAGGGGGTCTACGTGAGCCGTACGATAAATGTTGGACGGCCGATGACGTCCGATGGATATGAGGGATGGGTGGTTGTCACTGAACGGGATCTCGCATCATGCGTTCGATGGTGCTGTTGTACAGTCAGCACGGCCGACCATTCCATTGTTATGGCCCACCATATTTAATTAGAGTAGTGGAGCTTTTCAAAATTCGGGAAGACTTCTGGAAATTTCGTTTTATTTTTAATTGATGTGGGGCCACGATTAATATACTGTATATCAAATGACATGTAGATTTTGGAGTTGAAAATAGGGAATTGATATACGGTATGTACCACACCCTTTTTACTATTCTACCATACCCTTTCAAAATTCTACAACACTTATAATATATTGCGTATTTGAATATGCAGAGGCAGTTATCACACTTGACAGTTCTATAGGTGAGGAGGATGATTTTGCAAAGTCCATCTTTAGTTTTGTAAAATTCATCTTTAATTTTACTTGAAAAAATAGAGTAGAGTACAAGTTTAACTAAAGGTATAAATAGAATAAGGTAAATTTACCTACAAACATTTTTTGTTCCACTTAAAAATAGAGTATAGTACAAGATTAATTAAAGTCATAAATGGAATAAAGTAAACTCTTAAGTTATAAATGAAAAAAAGTAAAATTTGGGAGATTTGGGGCACAAGGATAAGGGGACATGGGGATAGGAGCATGGGGATAGGAATGCACAGAGATAGGAGGGCACATGCACTACAAGTAAACAATGTCCAAATTGACACTTTCAAATTGACTAAACCTATCCAAATTGACAAAAATATGTCTAAATTGACATATCCAAATCTATAGAAAATGACCAAAGTGACAGCATTTTCTTACAATGCACGATAGGGGGCACAAGGATAGGGGATGATGTGGCATGGGATAGCATGGGGCCATGCTATGCATCAGTGCTTTGGCACAACAAGTGCATATATATTAGTATATGATATTATAATAGGTGTGGACCACAAACAGAACATCACTAAATTTAAAATACAACATAACATACAAGTTGTAACTTCAACTTTGCTTTTCATTTTCATTTTTCAACTCTAGATCTTGCTCATAGTATCATCTAGAAGATCTATATTATGCTAAGTTTAATCTAGACTTTAATCTATACTTTAAGCAACATTTAGAGTTGATAAAAAAATCTAAAGTATGTCAAGTTGTATCTTCAATTTTGTTTGTGATCCACATATTACAATATCATAAATACTAGTCATATATAGTAGGTGTGATAGAATACTAAAAAAGGATGTGGTACATATATCAATTCCCTTGAAAATAATGCTCCTTTTTGTGGCAATCTTTGCGTCTAGGTGAAAATAAAAAATAAAATGTTTAAATGCTTCCTTTTATGGGTCAAAATAAAATTTGTTTTACAATAGATGGACAAAAATTTATCAAACTGATGAAGTGTAAAGTTCTCAAGCAATGAAATACAACTATGAATATCATATTTTGGGTTTTACTACTCCAACAAATTTTTAGAACACTAAGAAAAAACAGTTGATTGTTGTTATAGAGATGGGGACACAAAGATCCTTTCCTCACTCAAACCCTTCCCATGTAATGAATTCTTCACCAAACCTAAAACCAATTACATATTTTAAAAGCTTATAAAGGGGGAAAATAAGTATTAAAATTTGAGAAGTAAACTATTCCAACTCCATGCCTTTAAACCATGCCAAGTGTAATTTTGCACTATCAAATATGCCTTGTTCATCAACTTTTAGTCTTCCACCAACAATTTTTTAACATTTTAACCACCTTTTAGAGCTTGAAATTGCCTCAACTCAAGCGAGCCTCTTGTAGATTGAAAGAGGGACACAATGCACTAAAATTTGACATGAATCAAATTAGGAGAAGAGTTAATTAAAAATCATTAAGAAAAAGCATCAAACTATGCTTAAAATGCTTTTAAAATCACTACAAATTCACCATTAGTCTAAAATTGATACATTCTCACCCCCCAATAAGAGCTTTCAACATATGTAATTTTAAATTTCAGATTTAGTGAAGTGTTGATTGCGTGGGATGGGTGTGATGCAGGAGTGGATCTTTCTGTCCCCATCTCTATAATGCAATTGCCAAGATTTGATGTTGACTTACCAACCCTAAGATGGTTGGTATGTGAGAGTGGTCATGTTCACTAATTGCTGAAAAACACTAAGAGCTTGGAAAATTTAGGAGTTTGCATGGTGCTGAAATGTTAATCTTTGCAACAACAACAAAAAATTGGACCAAATGGTCAAGTAGGAGGACTCAGTTATGTAACATGAAGAAAGTTTAAAATAATCAATCACCCTCAAAATTACTAGCATTTTCATGCATAAAAGACTCAAAAAAATCAATGCATGGGCAAAGATCTTTGGGCTCTTCCAAAGGAATGGTGCATTTTGGCTAGGTGAGCACGTTGTAAGGGTAACAAATGCAACAAGCCAATTACATGTGCAACATGAAATTAACAACAACCTCGTACCAAACATGCAATTGGCTAGGACATGGTGTCTAGATATCTAATGGCACCATTCACTTCTAATAAACCAAATACATTAAGATAGGGTCTTGATACTACCACCCCCTTTTTTGATACTGTCACTCTTTTTTTTACAGCATTGTTCAATTCTTAGTCATTTTTAGGTTAAAAATAGAGGAAAAGGCTTGCTATGGCTTCAAAAGAGATGGAGAAAAACAAAACGTAAGGTTTAGAGAAAGTTTAGGGTTTTGAGTATCTAAACAAAGATACTTAAGGATTTAAGAGGTTTTTTTAGGGTTTAGGGTTTACAATGAAACTCAAAATATAAAATCCCCAATGGATTAGGGTCTAGAGTTTAAAGTTCACAGAGTGCAAGTGAAACTGACACTATGGAGGCTTAGAACCCTAACACTTAAGTCCAGACCAAGACACCTATTTCTTACTCTTTGAAATGTGCATTATCCTTTGATGAACCCTATTTTAAGGGCAAAACTAGTCTGGATTATTTAAGCCTTCAATTTTTGAGCTTGACTAGGTGTTGTTTGGTTGTTGTGTGATTCTTTG
Organism: Ulota crispa; assembly: GCA_963920765.1. Taxonomy (NCBI): domain Eukaryota; kingdom Viridiplantae; phylum Streptophyta; class Bryopsida; order Orthotrichales; family Orthotrichaceae; genus Ulota; species Ulota crispa. The sequence goes on from OY987243.1 coordinate 15,741,289, forward strand.
GCCTTTGTTTCTTGCTTTTTATTCTTTTAGCATTTAACTAAGTCTATAGTTTTGAGTCACCGCTATTTCAAGTCAAAGTGTTAGGATTATAAGCCTCCATAGTATTAGTCTCACTTGCACTCTATGAATCCTAAACTCTAAACCCTAATCCACCGGGGATTTTATATTTAGTGTTTCATTGTAAATCTAAAGCTCTAAAAAACCCCTAAAATCCTTAGGGCATCTCCACCGGTCTAGACTTGCTCAAATTTTCCATCTAGTTTGGCAAGGCTTGAAGGCTCTCAATCTCCACCCATGCTATTTGAAAAGGTGGCCTTACACTCCAACACACCCCATAAATAAGCAATTGACCACTTATCTAGGGAAATAGAGAATAAAGCTCACTAAACTTAGGGTGAATAGTGCATGAATAGTGACTTGGAGAGTGGCTTGCTAGACATGCCAAATAAGAGAGTTTAACCCCTAAAGGAGTCTTTTAATTTGTGAAAATCATTAAGAATTGCCACTTCTAGGAGGTTTAGTAAAAAGGGATGTTATGTTTTGTTTTTGGGAACTCCAACCGTAAGATCTTGCCCTAGACTAGAAGGGGTACTTGTGGGGGAAAATATAGCTCATTCTAGATAGAGAGGAGTGAAATATTTACATCTAAAGTGAAAAAAAAAGTTTTTCCATGCTGACCAAAAATTTCAAAAGCCTTTGACCACTCTTATTAAAATAAAATTGCTCTACCTAAAGTTGTGCTTTATTTTTCCCATGTAGGAGATCAAGTTAGGTATGTGTGGGAGAATTTTCAAATCAACTGAAACTCTACAACACATGAGAAAAATCAATAAGTGAAAAGAAATAGAGAATGAGTCAAATCACAAAATTATTGAGAATTTAATAATTGAAATGAAAAATGCAAATCCCAACGATTATGATGTTGTGATAAACAATCCACTTCCTTTGGTTTAATTTTTTTTTCCAAAATATTGAAAATTGAACAAAATAAATGATTTCAAAGTTTATTTTAGAATGGAGAATCCATAATTGCCTGCAAACAAAAACTCCTCATAACTTTCATCTCATTGATTGAAATTGAAAGATTCAAAGCTTCTCACATACAATAAAATCTAAAGAACCAATTTCAAATTTGTATATTAAAAAAATATGATTTTTAAAGAAGTTTAAGGACTACCCAGACAAGCAGTCCTCCCCAAATTTTCATAAATTCATGCATAACTTCTTTGTCAAATGTTGGAATGAAGAAAAAATTAGATGCCCTCAAAGATCTTTGAATTCTCCATCTTTAATAAAAGTTTCAAAAAATCACACAAAGTAGTTTAGCCATAGGTACGTGCCTGAAGTCCAACTTGTCCCCCAAAGGGACAATGGTCCTTTAGGGGTTAAGAGGGTTTTGAGAGGAGTTTGGCTACATTTTATCCACTTTGAACAAGACAAAGCCACTCATGGAGATGTTCTTACGTATATTTGTTTATGTACTCAAAATCCTAAATTTTCTCTAAACCCTAAGTTTTATTTTGCTTTATCTGCTTCAAAGCCTTAGCAAGCCTTTTCCTCTATTTATAACCACTTGAATTGGGTATTGTTGGTTATAAGTGTCATACAATACAATAGACTAAGATTCCTTGGTTTTCACCATTTGAATCAAAGTAATTCAAAATTCTGAATTTTACATAAATCCTCCAATTTTGCCTAGTGTATATGCAAGTTTCATGGCCTAATGACATTGCAAGATTTTACAAAGTATGATTCACATCTCCAATTGATTTGAAAATTCTCCCACACTTATCTTACTTGGTCTTATACATGGAAAAAATAAACCTCAACTTTGCGTAGAGCAATTCTTTTGATGTAGGGGAGGTCAAAGGCTTCTAAAACTTTTGGGCGACATGGATTTTTTTTTTTGCACTTCAAATGCCAATATTTCACTCCTCTACATCTAGAATGAGCTAATATTTTTTCCACACGTACCTCTCATAGTCTAGAACAAGTTGGGTTTCCAAAAGAAACTTTATTTCCTACTTTTCTAGTCACGCCCCCAAAAGTGGCCGTTTTCATTGACTTTCACAAAAAAGAAAAGGGCTTGGGCCTTTAGGGGTTAATATGGTCCACTCCATATATCTCCACACTAATCAAAAATCCAAAGTCCACATTGTTCGAAAATAAAAGAACAGTTTATTGAATTTTCTAAGAAGAGGAAATCTATCAGGCTGGTCTGGATTCATTCTCAGAATTGTGACCAAGCGTTGGGTTAGAAATCCGTTTCTTCTCGAAGCAGAAAAAAGTAAGCAAAGCCAACATAAGTTTACATGTTGCCAACTTGCTCGGTGTACCATAAATACTATCGTACCTAAAATACCTGTGGACAGCAGAAGATAACTGTGCAGGGCCCGAAAGCTTACAGACTATGAGCTAGAACATGCTGCTTCTGTTTTTATATTTTGATATACCCTAAGCTCACAGCGACTCTTTTTCTGCCTTACCTATTGCAATGTGCAAATACCAGGGCCTCATCAGCCACCATGTACATGTTTGTGCAGATTTTAAACCAAAGGTTTTCCCACAGTGCTACTTTGAGCAATTACTTGCAGAGTGGCAGAAAAAAGCACACCTGGTCCTAAAGTAAATTCAGTAATCACAACCTTCAACACAAAACCTGAAAACCGGTACTACAAAAGCTTGAACAAGATCAAAACCAAGACCACCACCACAATCATCAAAATGATCATTGTCAGAAGCGACCACTCCTGACTTAGGTTCTTGTTCATAAACCCGAGTCTTTTCTGTGCCGCCTGTAGATCAGCCACGAGCGAGATATAAGATACTAACACAATAATACGGCCACATCTGCAACTGTGATACATTTACCCTTGCTTACGCAGCTAGAAACATCCCGCATGAACAAAATTTGACCCTAATGACCCCCCTATACTAACTCATGGATCCAAAAGTAATACAACAACAAGATCACAACACAACAGACAAAACCGAGAAATTAACTCACCAAAAGCTTGTTATTCGTTACGTCTGCACTTTGGTCCATATCATCCTGCAGAAATTGTATACAAAGTGTAAGCATATACTGTTCATAAATGTTAGAACAACTTGAAGATGGCGTGAACAATTTCAGGTATGAATAAGGTAACTGATAGGGTACCAGTAAACGGGTATGAAGGTCCAACTCTTCATTAACAGCAAGTGCGATATGTTTAGTACTCAGGACCGTGTGTTCGAGACTCTCCAGATCTTCGTCTTGTTCTGCATCATATTAGATTCTCTCTCAGTTTTAGAAAGATGAATAAGCTTCAGATTTAAGCAAAAAGAAAGTGGAGCACCCCCTCAAATTGAATGCATAAGTGGCTTACCTTTCATTATTTGCCTTTGTAAGTTTACTAGTCCACTGTTATCAACACCTTTAGTTCGACTAGTCTCCGCTGGTGCAATTCCACCTTCCATCAAACTCGCCCTGCAATAACGAACTATCAAAAAGAGGATACTGCAATTGGCATCGACAAGAAAATCGGCTTCTAAACCCCTAACACTCACTCAGAAGCTTTTCAACAGGTAATAAAATTCACACCTGTTGTCATGTACAGAGGAAAGTGATGCAGACATCTGCTTGGATTTGTAACGCATATCTACGAGCACAGTTTGCCGCCGATACAACTCTTTCTCATTCCTAGCTCCAAAGCAAGTCAAAAATTTAGTATGTAATGCAAGCATACACGACAAAAAAGGCAAGGAAAAAGGCTATTCCACAGTTCCTCCTAAGAAGAATGCTCTGAACAACATAAACTTTCCAGATATCACAAATCCATCTCATCTCTAACTTGTGCATTACAAAATTGAGTAGTAACATAACTCCTGTTGAGAACAGAGTCAACCAAGAGTCATTTAGAGCAAAATCATGTCATACTAAAGAAAAATCAAAGAAAAGCAAGCTCAGATATTCTCACATGTGAAGGCAAGAGATCGCATATTAAGGCAATAGCTTGAGGAGCTCCTACTTGCTCATCCTAAGTTCTACTTCCTCTGTCACATTATAAAGCTCCAAAAAACTTCTCCATTGGTGACACATGCAATCCAAAATAAGCAACTCATCTAGCAGGTGTATGCAAATTTTCCATCTTTAACCCCTAAAGGACCATTGTCCCTTCTGGGGACAAATGGGATTTCGGGCATGTACCTATGGCTAAACTATTTTGTGTGATTTTTTGAAACTTTTATTGAAGGTGAGGAATTCAAAAATCTACGTGGGAATGTAATTTGTTTTTCATTCTGACTTTTATTGAAGAAGTTATGCATGAATAACTAAAAAACAGGGGACTATCGGGCAACCAAGAAAAAAAAATTTGAAATTTTTTTTATTTTTTTTTTGAAATTGGTTCTTCAAATTTTTATGTATTTGGGAAGCTTTGAATCATTAAATTCTGATAGATGAGATGAAAGTTATGAGAAGTTTTAGTTTGCAGGTAGGTATGGGACTCCCAAACCTCCATTCCTTTTCCCCCTTGCAGAACTTGTTGCTTTACTTTTTTGAGATCTTTGTGTATTTGTTTTTTTACTTCTTTTTTTTTCCAAGTTGTAGTAGACTTATATTCCTTGGTTTTCACCTTTTGATTCAAAATAATTCAGATTTCTAAATTTTACATAAATCCTCCAATTTTGCCTAGTGTATTTGTAAAATTTTAGACATTCTAGCATTGCAAGATTCTACAAAGTATGATCCACATGTCCAATTCATCTGAAAATTCTCCCACACATACCTAACTTGGTTTTGGACATGATAAAAAAAATCCTCAGCTTTGCGTAGAGTAACTTTTTTGGGTTATCAATGGTCAAAGGCTTTTGAAAATTTTGGGCAATAAAGAAAAAAACTTTTTTCTTCACTTTGGATGTAAATATCTCACTCCTCAGATTGAGCTGATTTTTTCCCAAGAAGTACCTCCCATAGTCTAGGCCAAGATCCTACGGTTGGATTTTCCAAAAAAAAGTTTTTTTTTTTCTATTCTACTCACTCCCCCAAAAGTGGTAGTTTTACACTTGAATTCACAAAGAAAGGCCGCGGTCCTTTAGGGGTTAAAGCCACCGGTTGAGCAGCCAAATTCCATGCAAAAAATACCATATTTGTACATAGTTTGTAAATGCTACCGGCTCCTCATTATTTTAGTCTATGTACTAATGACACATGCGTTCTAGAATCAATATACCATCTACCAAATGTGTGCAAAATCTCTAACTTTGATGCTGCTGTTTGGGCACCCAAATTCCATGCAGACGTACCATATTTGTACATGTTGCTAGCTCCTCATCATTGATGATTTAAAGATTAATAGCAAAAATGGTACCTCATATGGGCAAGGCCAAGCTTGTTAGGAGAGAAATGTTCTCTAATTGCTTAACTTGCCTCCATGAGGTCATTGATCATGATAAACGCTTTCTCAACAATTGAAATTAGCAAAAGGGTGCTTTTTAGTGGGACAAGAACTATGCCTAATTTGGAGCTTTATAGTGGAACAGAGGGAGACAGTACTTTACGAAACAATCTCATAGATTCTTCCTCATGCTAATCCAGCTGGAGCTCATCAAAACTCTCAGGATTCTCATGTACAGTTTGATCAAATATAAAAATCGTTCCTCCACATACAATCCTACAAACAGCGCCCGTCGCAATTTGATTCTGCAGTTAAGCGAATAGATTCCAAAAAACTTACAAGCTATTCTTCAAGGAGCCATTCTGAAGAAGCGATTCAAGGCGATCCAGCTTGTTGTTCAGCATCGCCACTTTCCGACGAGTAACCGAAACGATTTTAATTCCCTCGCTCGAGTGAGGAGGCAAATCGTTCTTCTCCCTGATGCGACCATCGATGTCTTCCGCCAATCGAGCTGCCTCTTGAAACTCCTTCGTCCACGAATCCGCCATAATTTACCGAAATCTCACGAGAACGTCGAACCCTAACTGTTCCGATTATTCAATCCACCTCCTGTTTTTGTTAGGGTTTCATACGCTTCCCATACATAAAAAAAAGCGGAAAAAATCGTATGTCATAACTAATTTGATAATGCGAGGCTCCGATTCATCGATTTCTATGAAAAGCGCCGGGTTTGCTTGCCCTCGAAGGCGCAATTGTTCCGGCGAGACTTCAAAGAAACGAACGGAGAATTGCAAACTGAACGCCGAGAGGAGAATCTACAGAGCATTCCCAGCGATGGGAAGGTCAGAAGGGGGTATAGGTAGTGAGGTGGCAGTAGGTGAGTGGAGGATCTATGATGTAGCTCTGACGAGGACGGCCACGTGGCTCTCCCTTGGGTAAGGTCTTTCGTTTTTTTAAAGTGGATGTACCTTTTCCCGCCGTGTATAGCAAAATATGCTTGTCTGACTTTTGACCTTCCTTGTAAAGATAAGGATAGACAATTCTATAGATGCTTGGGATCAGGGCAATGTACTGGGAGAGCCGAAAAACAATAGAAAGTCAGCCGAATGAAATGAGCAAAAAACCGATTGAAATCTACATGAGCCTGCTAAAAATCGATTAAATTTTTGGAATTTTTTTAATTGTAGTATAAGTAAGTAGGGAACAGTCGATGCATCCACTAAAAAACCAGATGAAAATGAGAAATGTAGGCTTCTTGTAGTAGGAGCTCAAAATCTCCCCACACACTAGATTGGGGTTTTTTTTGGTTTCTGACCAATGGTTGTGCGGCATTCTTTGATAATGGTTTATAGCTTGCTGGCTTCATCCCTATTTTTGGTTGGTGAAGGTAGCCCCTATACATAAATTTTTGCAGCATCATGGCTACTAACAATGAAATTAAGGAGAAGTTGGCACAATCAACTTTTTTGACAATGCTTTTGGATTTGTCTTGTCATTAGTTGATAGCATTAATTTTCAATTTGATAAGAATTTTATAAAAGCCTAGGTTGCAATACAATTTATGTTATTGCAATCTAGCAATTTTTGAAATGTTTTCCCCCTTTTTTTTCCTATAAACTTGAAGCTCAACTTTTTTTTATTAGGCAAGTGGCCCTTTAATTGCCCAAAAATATACCTTCCTTGGGATTGATTGGATGATATGTATTCATTGAAAGTTGGTAGTTTCGCCACATATATCACATTTTAAATTTGTTTTTTATTTTTTGAATTAGGCCTTCAACGTACCAGGAAGTATATTATAAGCAATTTGAATGTTGTGTTGTTTTATAATTGTTTTCGTTTGTTGCAACAAAGGAGTAGAAATTAAGCTATTTTCTTGTGAAAATGGCTTTTGAAAATTCTCGTGAAAATAAAGTTCAAACGAAAATAAATTATCTTGCAATCAACCCTAAAGGACCAGACCCCTTTTAGAAACATAGTTATTTTGGGCAGGTACTTGTGATTGGAGCTTTTCATATTTTAGGCTGAAATTTTAATGGAATGTGGGGATGAGGTTTATTTTTCATATGCACTAAATTTCATGAAATTTGGAATTATGAATAAAAAGTTATGGCCTAATATGTTGTTTTTTACATTCGTCGGGCAGCGTGGGCAGATTTTTAAAAATCACTTTTTTTAAACACAAATTTTTTAAATTAGTTTAGGAGATTTATGTGAATGTAGGAAGCTTTGAATCATTCTGTTTGGATCAACAAGATGAAAGTAAAGAGGATTTTTAGTTTGCAAGCAGTTATGGATTCTCTACTCCAAAATAAACTTTGAAGTCCTTTGTTTTACTCAATTTTCAACATTTTTGAAAAAAACAAAACCAAAGGATGGAGATTGTTTATGACAACATCATGACCATTGGGATTGGCATTTATCATTTCCATAATTAAATTCTTAACAAATTTGTGTTTTGATCATTCTCTACTTTTTACTTACTAATTTTTTTTCATATTTTGTACAATTCCAAATGATTTGAAACTTTTTTGACATGTACTTTACATAGGTAAAATAAGGAATTTAATGAAGCACCACCCACATGGCATTTTTTCCTTAGGAATTCACCTTCTAAAGGGTAGCTGCCCAATTTTTCACTAGACATTTTTGAATATTTAAACCATTCTAACTTCCAATCCACGTGGTGGAAAACTTTGAAATTTTTCCCACATCTTCTAAAATCATTCTTTTAAAAGATCCTATGGTTACATATGCCTAATTTTTTTTTTGTTTTCAAATTTGATTGATGCTCTAAAAATGTCAGTTTTGAAGAGTTTTTGGTGAAAACTAAGCTTGGTCCTTTAGGGGTTAATAGTTCACACTTTTCGACTTTCGTGATAGTTTCTATAGTAATATTAAATAACTTGTTTGAAGAAAAGTGATCAAATTAAAAACAAACAAAATGAATGATTGAATCATTTGAGTTTAAATCAAGCAGACCATATGTGGATTACAAGATTATGCCTATATAATTGTTGTGGACATGATTGTGTTATGTAATGGTACCATGTAACTTTTGAAAATGAAAACAAATGCCTTTTGAAAAACGAAGTTTATTATCAAGAATGAGTGCACTTGAACTTATCATTTTCTAAATAATGTTGTTTTTAGGACATTAGAACTTCGTTTTGAAAAATTTCATGTTGAAATTTCACTTTGAAAAATATACTAACTGTGCAACTTGTAAGGTAGTGATAAGAAATGCTTATATTCTTGTATATTGTCACATAAACCTTGTAGCGTTTTCTAAACTAGACGTAGCAGTATGATTAAAAATCTACATATCTCATGTTAGTGAATCTATATAATAACAGAATACGATTGCAGGCCTTGGCGATCCTTTTACCCGATCCTTTTACCCGATCCTTTTACCCGATCCTTTTACCCGATCCTTTTACCGCGTAAGTGAATAAACATGCATGGATAAAAACTTTCTATACATGTTACAAAATACAATTTATTGCAAGGCACTCCTTTCTCCACGTTTGATAAATAAACATATGTGGGTAAAATTTGCTTGAGCAAAAACCTGCGTAGGTGAAAATTTGCGTAAGGAAAAAATGTATGGGCAAAAAATTGTATGTGTAAAAACTGCCAGTGTAAATAATAAAAAATTTAACAAAGTTGCGTGAGTAAAAAACAAAAAATGAAGTTTGCATAAGGAAAAAATGTATGGGCAAAAAATTGTATTTGTAAAAACTGCCCGTGTAAATAATAAAAAATTTTACAAAGTTGCGTGAGTAAAAAACAAAAAATGAAGTTTGCATAAGGAAAAAATGTATGGGCAAAAAATTGTATTTGTAAAAACTGCCCGTGTAAATAATAAAAAATTTAATAAATTGCATGAGTAAAAAAAATAAAAGTAAAAATTGCGTAAGGAAAAAATGTATGGGCAAAAAATTGTATGTGTAAAAAAGGCGAGTGTAAAAAATAACAAATTTAACAAATTTGCGTGAGTAAAAAACCAAAAAAATATAAAAAGAATTGTGTGAATGATTACTATGCGGGTAAAAAAATTGTGTAGGTAAAAAATATATAATATTCATCGCGTGTGAATATAGCAACATTTCATTTATTGCGTGGGTAAAAAACTCTATGGGTATAGAAAAAAAATACTTTCTTGCAAGGGAATGTTTTGTAAACAAAAATACATGTTTTGTTGCCTAGATAAAGTTTGAAATTGGAGTGCGTAGATTAAAAATAAGAATTAATTTCTTGAGGGAGAAATATTTTGCAGAGTTGGGCCTGAAATTATTTTTCACCCCGTCAAATTGACAGGTGCCTATACTAATTAGGTAATAAAACTATTCATTCTTTTATTCACCACTTACAAGTGAAAAAGAGGCCTAATATCAACTTTCAGTAATTTTCTCAATTCTTTAATTGATCAAGCAAACAGCCACTAAGTTTATAACATAATTGTCTTAGCTATTCCAAAAATATACATTTGCCCTTTAATTTCCAATTATTTGTGAGTCATGAGCATTTTTGAGATTGTGGTATTAACTGTTTAGTGACGTGTTCTTGGTAGTCACAATTTGATTCCATTTATTTTAAATTTGCTCAAATAAGATAAATTTCATAACCAAACACAATGAGCTGTTTAAAAATTAAAAATTACCAAATGCTATACATGCATGAGATACTTGATGATTAGCCTCCATCATCTATAAATGGTAGAAAAGTATAATATTGAAATTGACTATTTTCTTCAATTAACTAATTTTGTACGAAATTATCATAGTTTTACAAAGAGCTTATGTTTAAATTTTAAGTTATAATTGCATTACCATGGTACACATGTCAAGAACTATTGCTCCAATCGTACTTTTTGAATTTCAAAACTGCTTTAGAAAAGAAATGCCACAAAATATCTTATGTTGGATATCAAACAATAAACTTTTGTGATACAATTCAAATAAATTATAACCTAATTTTGATTATAAAATTTTATTCTTCATGAATTATCAAACTTTCACATTCAAAACAATAATATTGGTGGTAGATAACATGATTATTCACATACAAATTTGTGTGTTGTTATTTTAAGCTAGTACACCTTGATAGTATATACTAATGTACACATTTGATTGAAAGGAGTTTGTTTGAAGACTCTACCTCATTTTTTAATACAATTCATGATGAATATAGGTGATATATTGAACATGGTTGTTGCAAAAGGTGATTCTTACTTCAGAATTCTTTTGTTGACATCTAATAACTTTAGAATCAAAAATTACACTTACAATGGTTGACAGATACCATTGGAATAGCTTAGTACTTTAGTATAATTATGATAAGTAACTTTAAGTGCTTTCATTATAGTTTTGCAAGGTCGCTTTAGTCTTATGTTGTCTATTCAATCAAAATTAACTCCTTTATATTATTTAGTGAAAAAAAGGAATCCTTTGATGTTACAAAGAAGTTATTAGAACAAATCAGTGGAAGAGAAAACAATGTTCTATACATTTGAATGGAGGAACATATTTAGAAAATTATTATTGATGTTGAATGGCAATTAATTAAAGGAGACCTTTGATTTTAACACAACATTCTAAATACTCCTCACCAATCTTAGAAGAAAGTAGGGTTTTGTTTCTTCTATGTTTTCTTAGAAGAACATTTTATTTTATTTTTGAATTCATAAACATAATTGCTTCCATCTTAGATGAAACTCAAGATTTATTTATTTTTTTCTATTCTATTCTAGGAAGCCCTAGTTAAGTGATATTTTTGTACTAGCATAATTAAAATTTATTCAAACAAGTTTACATCTGACCTTGATTGATTGCACTAAGTTTACTACAGCTATGTTATGAGAGGCTTTGTTTCTATAGCTGGCTTGCTTTTCAAATAAAGTACCTATTCAATTTTCCTTAAGATTGGTTCTCTTGATGCAAAGTCTTCTTAAGTGCTAGTCCACATCCAACAAAGACAACATAGCATACTTGAATGAAAAAACAATGTCTAGTTAAACATATGAAATTGCATAACATGTTAATATGTTTAAGAAACTTGCTATAAGGTAGGAGCACCCATAAACGTCAAATTAAGGGTTTTGAACATGATGACTATCAATAAACTTCAAGAAAATTATAAGATCCTATTAGGAACAGAAAAAAAGAAAGTTTGCAATTTCAAATGTATTAGTTGGATACTGTGCAAATTAGTTAAGAATTTTTAAAGAGCAAATTGCCATTGTACCCATAACCACTTTTAAAAAATCATCTTCACGTGTTGTACATTCTTGTTGTTACATCTAGCCACTTCCACAAATTTTTCAAGATTTCAAAAGTGACGGTTATGGGGACACTGACGCTTATGGATGCTCCTACCTTACTTGGTTACAAAGGATTATTAAATAAATTTTGTTCATATGGTTAACAACAAGGACCACTACACACTAGAAGTTGAAGCGGGTTTGGAGCCTATGACACTTCCATTGTTAGCATCCCAGTGGTTACAAACGGCTTCAAGGCTGTTACACTAGGAGTGAAGGTCAAAATTTCAAAGCATACTTTATTTATTTATTCTTTAAACATAACACGGCTCCAACTCCAAAACTTGAGACCTTAAAAGCTGAGTGACTTATTCTTGATTGCAAACCATAGTTAGATCAATTTATTATAACATGATTATTTGAATTAAAAACATTCTTATAACATAGTCAATATTGTAAAATGGAATAAAAACATTAGTGGTCTACTTGGTAATTTTTTAATCCTTCTATTCTTGAAATTTTCAAGGTCTAACATATGGCTTTAATTTTTTAGCATGACACTCAAAGAAATTGATCCAATGTGTTATTTTTTAACCCTTAAACAACAGGTTGTCAATGTAGCTATCGGCTATCGGCTAAGTATGAGTGTTGTGACTAGTGTGGCAAAGTGCCTATAGAATTTAGTTATGCTCTCAAAAGTTGTATAAGCTAGCATGTAATGTTGCCATTATGGAATTGCAAGAAGGCAACATGGCACCTAATATTTTTTTTGTAAGTCTTCTCACAATCTCAAGTACATAAAGATGTGAGTACATTCAATGAGGTTAATTTTTGCCTTCCACAAAGAACCATATTTCCATAATTACTTACTTAAAAAGGAGAGGGTGAAAAAGGCTCCTATACATGCAATAGATTGTTTTTTTGTCATCCATTGGACAAAAAATGTCAAAAATTGACATTTAAGGGTTAATAAGTACACTAAATATTGTGTTTAGGTTGCCCCACACTAATTTCTCAACATTTACACTATATAAATATTTATTGCTGCTACAGTGTTTTCATTAATAATTATTGCAATAAACAAATTTCAAAAGGCCTAGCAACAACAAAGCAGCAAAAAAAACAAACCAAGGTAGAACCACCCCTTCTTGACCATGGAACACAATCCCGCTCAAATGTGCACATGACGTACATTTGGATTTTCAAATCTAGGCATGTCATAGACGTCTTATTCTTTTTGCATAGAAAATAAGACATCTATAAGGAGCCTAGATTTGAGAATCCAAATGTATGCCTCGTGCACATTTGAACGGGATTGCATTCCATGGTCAGGAATGGGTGGTTCTACCTTAGTGGTGTCCAAGTAGCAAACCATATCAAATCCAAGTATCTAGAGAGTTGCATTTACCTCCAAGTGACTAAGTGATGAGTCATGATGTAACTATCTAGGATAAGGCAAACCTAATTGTTAAGGCAACGTATATGTAATATTTAGTGTAGGTAGAGGTAATCTTCGAGCCATTTGGATTAAAAAGGGCCCAAGTTTTCATGACTTCAACTCCTCCTGTAAAGCGGCTCTAATCTTTAGACTTTGTAAGGGAGATTGTAGAATCTTCTCGAACCAGGCTAGGATCTTGTCGTCATGCAAAAGGCGACACGCAGGTAGGCAGGTACGGGCAAAGGGCAAACAAAACATGCTCAGCTCAAAGTAGGTTTCGGTTGCATCATTATTGAGGACGAGGACAAAGGCCAGGACGACGACGACGACGAGGACAAAGGCGACGACGACGACGACGACGTAGCCAGCCAAGCCAGCCATTGCGCCATCCCCGAGGCCACGGCCTGCAAGCTCGCCCTCCTTGATCTCCTCACGATTCCTCGCCATCGCCATGATCATCTGACAGTCGGCTGGCCTGGTCGCGGTCCTTGCGGGTCATGCGCTGCCACAGTGTCTGCATGCCAGGTATGTAAAGCTTCAGTTTCAGTTTATTGCTTCCTGCAGCGTCGGTCGCTTGGCAGACCTCTTCTGTTTTAATCGGCCCTGACATTTCCTTTGTCAGCACGCTGTCCATTTCTATTCCTCTCATCGCTGCAGTGTAGACGCATTTGCAGATTTCTGTGACTGGTAGCAACGAACCAAATACTCTGTAGGCAGATTGCCTCTTTGTAGTAGTTAAGAAGAAGTTGTTGAGGTGTTTCGAAGAATCATTCTACTTGTCAGGAGACTGCCTGTGTAGTTTGAGGAGTAAATGCGGAAGTTTAGTGAATTCTGGCTTGTCGCAATTTTTTTATGAGACGCTGCCTTATGTAGTTGTTTTTCGGAGAAAAAACTGCACGCTGTCCATTCCTATCCCTCTCATTGCTGCAGTGAAGGCGCTTGTGTAGATTTTAGTGACTGGTAGCAACGAACCAAATACTCTGTAGGCATATCGCCTCTTTGTAGTAGTTTAGAAGAAGCTGTTGAGGTGTTTCGAAGAATCATTTTACTCGTCAGGAGACTGCCTGTGTAGTTTGAGGAGTAAATGCGGAAGTTTAGTGAATTCTGGCTTGTCGCAATTTTTTTATGAGACGCTGCCTTGTGTAGTTGTTTTTCGGAGAAAAAACTGCACGCTGTCCATTCCTATCCCTCTCATCGCTGCAGTGAAGACGCTTTTGCAGATTTCTGTGACTGGTAGCAACGATTGAACCAAATCCTCTGTTAGGCAGATTGCTTCTCTCTGTAGTAGTTTAGAAGCTAAGAAGTTGTTGAGGTGTTTCGAAGAATCATTCTACTTGTCAGGAGACTGTCTGTGTAGTTTGAGGAGTAAATGCGGAAGTTTAGTGAATTCTGGCTTGTCGCAAATTTTTAGTGAGACGCTGCCTTCTGTGGTTGTTTGGAAACGAGCGCAGGATTTTGACATTTCTTGATTGATCAAGAATTGTGACAGTTCTTGATTGATTCCGAGTTGTTGTGTTGATGCGATGGGAAGGCGACGAGTGTTGGTGTTGGCGCCTGCGATCACTCGAATGCAATGCATGAGCAATCCGTACACGAAAATCGAGGGTGGCGAGAAGGAGCTGTCGAGCGAGGTGGTGCGGAGGTCGTCGTCGACTTTCTGGTCGTCATGGAGGAAGAAGAAGGCAGGTGCGAAAAAGCGAGGTACCGGAGGAGCGCGGCGACGAGGCTTTCGAGTGACGAAGCTGAGGATTAGAATGCTGTCGCCGTTGTTTTGGTTGAAGAAATTGCGCGACTCATATGTGAACATGATGCTGGCCATTGAAAGAAGCGCGCCTCGGGAGTGCAGCGGCATGGTCACTTATCCGGCGTACATTCATCAATCTCAAGGTGGAGGTCCCTGGATGTTTCCAACCTTTGCCGCTCCTGTCATCTTTTAGGCCTCGCGCCATGGCAAGGAGTACTCAAATTATTTCAGTTCCGGAAATCTGTGGAACACCGCTCGTTTCACTTCTTTCCAGCAGAGATTGAGTGTTTTCCGTTTGTTGGGAGCATGGCCAAACTTTTCTACTTCCACTCCACCGTGGCTGGACATCAAACTCTGAATGGAATTATCTAACGAGGTGGTCTTGAAGTGATGATCAAGCAAGTAAGGAATTTACACTCAGAATAGCATTTCAGAGAAGTTTAGTAGGTTTTAATTTCAGTACTTCCTGGCTGATCATGAGATTGTAGCACTTCAATATCACACATTCTGCATGATGAGGTAGTTAAACTTGATTATTACAGATCTTCACATCATACAAATGGTATGTGTTAAGGTTAGCAGGTGCTGGAGTTATTG
Organism: Ulota crispa; assembly: GCA_963920765.1. NCBI lineage: Eukaryota > Viridiplantae > Streptophyta > Bryopsida > Orthotrichales > Orthotrichaceae > Ulota > Ulota crispa. The sequence goes on from OY987243.1 coordinate 15,756,708, forward strand.
TCAGTGTTGTAGGTAGTCTTCGTTGGAACGTAAGGAGTGTAGCTTTATTTCCTTGAATTTACACGGAGAGTCATGATTGCTCTGACTTCCGATGAAACTATGATGTACACACGATTCTACGGTCTTATGCTCAAATTACGTACCTCAAATGCAACTCAGTTTGTGAGCACGCAGTGTGCAGAAATTCACACGCGCTGGCGAAGGGATGCCAGTTGCAGCGCTTTAGGTTCTTCTGTTTTGTTTTTTCTTGTCGTGATGGGCTCCCGGGTCAAGTGATCTATCCAATCTGCAAGATGTTATTTTACAGCATCTAGAACCGGTTAATTGGAATTGACCACTTTGACCCGGAATTTCCCTGTGAAGAAGGGATTTCAAAACGGACCTCCTGGATCTCCAGTTCTATTTCTGTCGGTCGTTACACCGAAGAAGATATGGTCAACGTCATGTCTAGTGACCTGCTCCAATGGAGCTGAATCCCCGGTGTCCTCAAAAATCAGTTAAATGCCCAAGCCCTTTCTGAACTTCTTGGCATTTTCAGGAAAGGGAACAATCAACAAACTTTTTCATAAATCTCATCAAGTTTTTTTAAGCTGTAAACTTGACATGTTAGAGATTACATGGACAAATAAAACACAACTATATCACTTCAACTATATCACTTATAATTTGAAAGATTATAACGTTTGAACATGAGGGTTTTAAAACTCCAAAAGTGATTTGAAGTCTTCTAATCCTCATTTCACATGTCAAATCTAAAAAGTTGGTCATCAAAAGAAATATGAGGTTTAAGGTCATTACATGTTTAACCTCAACCAATTTACAGCTTTCAACATCTACTCTTGTATTCTTTTTAAATGGGTTTCTAATGCAGGTTTTTCTCCAAGCTCTAGTGTATTTGAGACTAATTTTCAAGATCTTCCAACACTAAAAAACTCAAGATTGCAGTGGACACCCTTGTACAAAATCTTGAATAGAAAAATCATAAACACTCATTTTCAAAATCAGATTTTTGATGTTGAAAATAGACTTCAAAACAAATTGGTGTTCAAAAGAAAATACAAAAATAGTGATTTGATAAGATCTTATTCATCTTCAAAGTTTTACAAACACCAAAATTGGGTGCCTTGGGCATTTAGGGGCTAAGGAATCTTCTCAATTGCAGATTTTGTGGTTTTTAACACTACACCGCCCAGGGTTTCTCAAAATACTCGCAAATTGAGACATTTTGTCCCCTTGGGCAGTGTACTACCCACCAGAACACAACCTAATTTCAATCAAATACTTGCAAATTGGGACATATTTCATCCCCTTGGGCGGTGTACTACCCACCAAAACACAACTTGATTTCAGCCAAATACTTGCAAATTGAGACATATTTCATCCCCTTGGGAGGTGTAGGGTTAACCCTACACCTCCCAAGAGGACGAAATATGTCTCAATTTGCAAGTATTTGGCTAAAATCAAGTTGTGTTCTGGTGGGTAGTGCAAGGGATCTTGAAGGTATCATATTCCTCAAGTTAAGGGTATGTTAAATCTCATGTAGATCTAAATCTCAGAGAAATCTAGGTTTGAGATGTCACATTTTATAAAGAATATAGATTTGTATACTAAGGTAGGTAGCTCAAATTGCTAACCCTCTCACATAGAGCATCCCATAAGTAGCTCAAAAATGGTAATGAAGCACTCCTTGAATGGACCTCTTTAAGTCATAGAAGAAAATGGGTATCAGTCTATTGCAAGAGCCCATTATACTCCTTGTTTCACCTCAATTCTTTACAAGATGCAAGGGAATGGTCCATGGAAGACCTAGGATCATAAATAGGTGTTTACTACAATTTTTTTTAAAAAATTCATCAACAACTTGATAATGTTTTAAAAAATATGAAAAAAATTGGGTTACATTTGGCATCCATTTCCCTTTATCTGAAAATTAGATAAAAATCTTCTTGTCTCAAAAAGCCCATGAAAAGGGAGACCAACCCTCAAAATGACAATTTTAGAGCACAATACCTTACACCCATAGAACGATTGTGAGCTAAAATCATTAATTTTTTTCATAACATGGTTCTCACCACCTTTTTTTTTTTCGACACTAGAGTGCCAGTTTCGACCACTAGACTTCCTTCCCTCTAGTTTTGCTCCAATGTGGAGGGCACAAGTGGCACTTTGGTGAAAAAAAAAGGGGTTGGTTCTCACTAGAAAAATAGTGATGTTTAGTGCTGGCTAATTAAATATTATTAAAAATTCAAACAACATATCAAGATATTCATGAACATTTAGTTGTGAGAAGATCTCAAACCGCTTTTTATTTTGTTCATTTTCAGAGTTGATAGTGTTAATAAGGTGATGTATATTTAGCGTTCATGGTTATAGTCAATGTTATCGATGGTAGTGCTATTAGTATTGTAAAAACATAAGTTTAGATGATGAGAAGTACTAAATTATTTGGTTGGAACCATGAAAGAATCCATTAACAATTTAAGGAGCTAAAAGAGATATAGAAAAATGTATAGTTTTAAGTTATTTAAATCAAATCCAACTTTTAAGATGACTTGATAAAAGCTACTAGCTACATACATATTCCCGTATTCCTTATTTGTAACATTTCTTGACCAAACAAGCAAGAAGAGCAAGTGTAAAGTGAACTCAAGTGCATATAATTCTAATCAACTTATTCAACATAAGGCTTCAGACCACAATCTTCATCCGACTAAATTAGAATAGATAAATCATTATATATTAATACTACCAATTGTGGGTTGATTTGTTTTTGACTTTTTGCTTACAATTTCATACAACACATGTTTCTGAAACTTTTCCAAAAGATTTTAATTATAGTTCGAATAGCAATCAGAAAATATCAATAATGGTCAATAAGGCCCTGTATTGTTGATGATATCTAAAATCTACCAGTTTTATTCTATCCATTAGAAAACAAAAATATCATAAACCACACATTTTTGTGTATCTGCATTTGTGGGATGTTAAAAAAATTGATTAATGTGTGTATATACTGGTAAATGCTAGTACAATAATAAAGATAGTATTTTAAGATGGTTCACCTTCAAATGCAATAACCAACAAACTTCTATTTAACCCCTAAGGACCAAGAAGTCCACTTTGGGCTTTTTGGATATTTGGGCAAGCATTTCCCTTGAAAATACTTGACATAAGATTGTAAAAAAAAGGGTGTTTGTGCTCATATTAAAAAGCTTGTATTCCACCCAAAAAATTGTTGAATTAAATGGCTTTTGAGTGAGATATAGTACCATATCGTACCTTACTAGCAGGTTTGGGAGGCAAGTGCCAAATAATTAATTAAAGCGTGAAAACATGATTTAGGCAACTCAAAAATAAATAAATAATAATCACTTTCAAAAAAAAAAAAAACAATATTTAGGCATTCATTCAAGTCAAATATTATAAATGAGGTAGTTAGCTATTGGATCTAATTGATATGATCAACAATTTCAAATGATCTTCATGTTAGTATTCATTGATAAGATGGCATTCATGAAAAAACGGTAGTTGGTAATTTCTCATGTTGCTTAACCCCTAAAGGACCACAAGGGGGACAAATGGATTTTGGGCATGTACTTACAGCTAATCAAATTTTGTGATTTTTTTGAAACTTTTATTGAAGGTATGGAATTCAAATATCT